>OY856186.1:388054856-388267396 GCA_963693315.1 Diogma glabrata
GCAAAATCCGACACGTGCTTAAGAAACTGAAGAAGACCAGATCAAAAAACCTTTTTTAAAAACGTGCGTTTTATTAATATCTTGGACAAGTTCGTAAATCAGCCCAATCCAACACATGGTTAAGAAACTAGAAGCTTTATACTAGAAAAAAATTCTGTTTTTTAGATCCGTTATAACGGCCGTTTGGATTCTAATATTTTTAAAAACTTCATAAATTTAGAATTTTTGAAACTTTTTAATCAGTTTCTTTCAAAAAAAAGACCTCTGCAGTTGGAGGTTTCTGGGTGAGCGGCTCCAACAAAAAAGCTTGTAAAACACAAAATGCGTTTGAATAAACCGGTGCTCTCACGGTTGCTTTTGTGGAGCCAGATCAAAAAACCTTTCTTAAAAATGTGTGTTTTATTAATATCTTGGACAGGTTCGTAAATCAGAAAAATCTGACACATGGTTCAGGAACTATAGGCTTTATACTAGAAAAAAAAAGGTTTAGGAGTGATTAATCGATTTGAAATAAACCGCCGCATTCAGTCTTTTATGATTTAGGACATTCTTATTGAATGCCCAACTACCTTATTGCATGCCCAATTACCTAATTCACTCGTCAGTTATAATTAGGAAGTTAAATTGTGTATTTTTATATAAAAACAATTCAAAAACAAAATCAAATTATAACAATTCATTTGTAATTTCTATGTTGGCTTTAAGATCATCATTTACAGTTAAGTGTCGTTCTGAAAAAAGGAATAACTTTTTATCAAAAATTTATAAAATTATATATAAATCCATATTCATTATGCAGCTCGATCAGTCACCTAACAATTCAATCATCATAGAGGTAGATAGTTTATCGATTGCATTTTAATTAGAAATTTAACTCTTGTTATTCTAATCCTCTTTATACCTAATCATTACATTTTGATTGATTGATTTCTATTAATTCAAATACAATTTATGTTATTAATAAAAGAAAATAATATTGTGGTGAAATAGAATTAAAGTAAGTTACATCAATGCCGAAGAAGATGGGTTGATTTGATTCTGTACTTGCTAAATAATTATTTTAATTCTGGATATTGGACAATTTTCGAATACTATCATAATTGCAAAATATGGAGGGGCTGAAGTCTCACAGCTCTGAGATATCAAGACTTCGGTCTGGGTTAAGGTTTTTTTATAAGCCGTTATAACGGCCGTTTGGATACTAATATTTTAAAATCTTCATAAATTTAAAATCTGTGGAAACATTTTAATCCGTTTCTTATAAATATAAACCTCTGCAGTTAGAGGTTTTTGACTTGTTGGCTTCAACAAAAAAGTTTGCAACAGTCCCCAACTACAATTTCCAAAAACCTTATAACAGTCAATGTCAACCTTATAACAGTCAAAAAAATAAAAGATTTGAATAGAAGAAATTAATTGTTTTTTCTTAGAAATAAAATATTTTGATATTTTGCAGTAATTGCACCACATATGATATAGAGTAGGTTTGTGTCATAATTTGTCACATACATGTTCTGTGGTATATTTTATATTTGTTTGTTGCAAAATTGGATAGATATAATTTTGCTTGTAAGTAGCTAATTTTCTTTGTAAAATTTGTTCGATATCTGTTTGATATTAGTTTGTTTTGTTTAAACTAATCTGATACATCAGATTCTACTGGCACACAAAACTGTCTGATCTCGAAATCTACCTATTTCTAGCGGATATACGTGCCGCTTGGACTTTTTTTTATATGTATTTATTAGTATAATTTTTTATTTACGTCTTTGATAAAAGTTCGTTTTGTCCTCTTACAAAATTATTGAATAAAGTTAAAGAGAGCAAGCAAATTTGAAATTTATTATTTATTTATTTATTTAAAACATTTATAAATTCATAAGAAATATATTTTTAAACGTTATTTTTTTCTGTTTTTGAAACTGTATTTACATATTATTGTTACCTAGGGTACATTGTACATATTATTTAATCTATAATTCAATTTGAATTATAATTTATAATCATATATTTATATTATATTTAAATACCGATTGTGTTAAATGTTAAATACCGATTTTTTATTTTATTTTTTATCCTTTTAAATATAAAAAAAGTTGGTCAAGTGCGAAGAAAATTCGCTCGCCGAGGGTTCCGTGAATCAACAAACTGACAACAATAATTTAAATAAAGTTGTGTTGTAGACTTTTTATATCGCCAGACCATAGCGCCTATGATAAAAGATATTTTATGTGATAAAAATGATTTTTTGTCGATGAAATGTCAATTGAAAATTGATCCAAATTATACACAAAATATTAAATCTCGTTAAATATTAGCAATGGCAGTTTAAGGTAATTAAGGAGATCTGCAACTTGTAAATGGTTTAAATTGGAAAATATACATTATTAATTCAAATAACAATTCAATAATAATTGACGATAATTCAAAAACTGTGCACCGCACTTATATGGCACTTATATGCCAATTGTTTCAGGAAAATAAAAAATGTTCAAGTTTAAATTTCGACTTTTTTTACCTGTGTAGACTGTAGATCACGTTTTTCATCTAAATATGGAATTGAATTGAAATCCCGAAATCGAAGAAAAAAATCCAATAATAAAAATTAATCAAATTAAAATAACTAACAATTAACATAACTTTAAAGAGTTATTAAGTTTCCCAAAACAAACGAATTTGAATATCAAAAATTATGATGTTTAAAATTGACCATTTGGACATCTCTTGTCCTTTCGAAAATATGTAATTGTTAACGATTCCCTCACGATATTATTTTGAAAAATAAAAACTATAGAAATTAAATATGGACACTGTAGTGGACGTATATTAAAATCAAATATATAACTTATAACCATTACACTTTTCAAAACACAATTTAGGAGTCACACAAAATAATTATAACAAATTAAGAACTAAGTGTACATCAATAATTAATGTAACAAAAAACACATAATCGAAACAAGTTATAAATTATTTACTGTAAAATATTTATTATATAAGCTAGAAAAAAATCATATTTTATTTTTACTTGTTCTTCTACTGCTTGTACAACATTAAAAATAATATTACATTGTTGTTAATAAATTTATTGAAACCAAAAAATTTTGTGAAGTGTTTTTAATAATTAAAATAGGATCCTCAACCCCAGGGTTGGTGAGATTACTATAACACAAAGAAATACAAATTAAATAAAAGCAATTTAATTTGTTTTTTCAACTAATTTCAATTCTACATTTTATACATTCAACAAGTGTTTGTTAGTCGTAAGCATTCTAAGCAATTTAGGGTTTTTGTTTTTTAGTTTTCACGTTTTCTTATTTTTGATGGCATTCTTGTAGTTTTAGTGCTTCAGCCTTTAAATTTTAAAAATAAATTATTTAATTTATCATACGAAATAAAATACATACTTGAATAAATTGATAAATTATCATTAATGAATCAACTGATGGTTTACAATTTTCTAGTATATATCCATTTGGATCACCAACATCTGGTACAGTACTTCCACTTCGTTTACCCCAATTTGGTGTAAAGGTGAGCTGATTCAAAAGAAATAAAGGATAATATAAGTTCATAAAACTGTATAACTTTCAATTTTTTAACTAAATGTATCCAATATTTTCCAACCTGTGCAAATAGCGAAAAAACACTAGTCAACAAAATTGAACAAATAAAGAAAAATTTAATATTGTTCATTTTGATTATGTTTTTAAAAATAAAATCACAAGTATTATTTTGATTTACTTGATCAGATCAACTGTGCTTACTATGATAGATGCGAATGGTTACTTATTTTAAAAAACAGCTTATCTTATATACTGATTTATTTATCTGAAAAAAAAAAACTTGCGTACTACATCAGGGAAGTCTTTTAAATGTTTTTCAATTTTAAGAATATTATTGTTTTTTTTTAGGTAGATTTCATATAAAAATCTACCTATTGCAATGGGCTTCATCTCGGAATTTCGGAAAAATTTTTGTGCCAAACGACTATATATGATAAGCGGAGACGAAAAAACAAAAAAAAAAAATTTATATATATATATATATATATATATATATATATATATATATATATATATATATATATATATATATATATATATATATATATATATATATATATATATATATATATATATATATATATATATATATACTAGCAGGACCCGGCGTGCTTTGCTACGCTTATAAATAAAGCTTGTGCACAGACATTTTGTTGAAGTAGTAGCAATGATTTCAAAAAGTGGTAATGAGAATGATAGCATAATTTTTAATTTATCTTTTTAAAAATATGGATGAAAAATAATCAGCACTCTAGCTGATCAGTTCGGATATATGAAAAATTAGCGATCAAATAAGTTTTCAAGTAAGCAAAAAAAAATTTAAGTAACTTGTTGAATTAGTAGAGGTGTGTCATCTCTATATAGAACAGTATACAGAACATAAATAGATTTACAAATGTTCGCAGTACCCATATGTTCAATGTGCTCACTAAGAAAAGAGAACCTAAAGGTCTCTAATGTTCAATTTCTCGATGCTTCTGCAGGTTATACATTATTTGTTGTGGCTCCATTGTTGGTTCAGAGTAAAAGAGATTATCTAGTTTTATACCTCTATTCTGTCTACGCAGCATATAATTGTCCATACGAATTTCAATCCGTTCTACATCTAAAGCGCGCACTTTTAATGATTGAGCGTGATCTTTTTTTATGGTGATTGCAAACATCAATTTAATTGACAATTGTGAACTTTTGAATTGAAATGCTAATCAACCGTATTGTAATTATATTAAACCTAATCATCAGCATTGTATTTATATTAACGACGTAATTTCACATTGACCGACGGAGCAGACCGATTCGGCGGTAGCATTAATAATTCATTGAGAACTAAGTTCGCGAATACTACGCACAGATCTTTAATCATTTTGCTATATTGGGCAGGAAATATCATCAACCATGTGCGATTTATATTTTTTCCCATAACGTTCTTGTAGATGAAGAACAGTAAGCGGTCAGCATGATTTCAAACAAAGCCCGAACTTAGTTTGGAGGTGACGTGCTGCACGTGTCATTGATGAATGATGCATACATCCTAGTGCTGCTTCATTGGAGCACGCTAAAACTGAGATGTTGGCTTTATTAAAGTACTTTCTAACTAACGTATTTGACTGATTTGGCATATATACCGTATTCCAAGTTTATGTGCGATCTGTATGTTCCTTGTAGCAAAGGATTAATATGGAGTAACCATCCATGTTTAAGGAACTATTTTCATGTTCCCGTTTCGCATATCTATATGTTGTTACCTTACCGCCATTTGCTGCGGCTCTTCTTTTATATAAAGGATAATCATCGTTTCATGTAACTGAAGTTCCTGTAACTGACTGAATCCTTGATGATATTACTTTGCGTACTTTGGATTTAGTGGATTCAGTGTTCTGGAAAGCTCATGTTACATATTTTTCGTCACAACTTCCTACAAATCTTTATCGAAACTGGCATCGGATATTTGCCGTGCGTTTGAGATGATTTTGTGTTGTGAATAACCGTCATATTAAATGGGCTCTCGCAAATAAGCTGGTACTTCAGAGAAAAGCTTGGTTTGATTTAAACGAATGAATATTAAACGTTCTGTTTCGAATGTTTTTACATACATATCTACCATGTATTGGTAAAACAATCGACGGCATTTCCAAATGTGGAAATTAATCCTTCTTTTATTGACAAAAATATATCCCGTTTGAAATTTATTGCCGACTTTATTAATTGTCACTTCGTTTATTGTTCGAGCATTAAATCTTCTCACAGGTCCTCTAGCAGGCGTTTTGTCAACCTGAACTATTGAAACTTATATATGTATCACATACATCATGTCAACTGCTGTTTTGAACAAATGCACTAAATCGTTTTTTGAAATCTGGTTTTCAAACAAATTATCAAAATGCCATTCCATGTGGAAGTATTTGGTATAATATAC
Source organism: Diogma glabrata (assembly GCA_963693315.1). NCBI lineage: Eukaryota > Metazoa > Arthropoda > Insecta > Diptera > Cylindrotomidae > Diogma > Diogma glabrata. Next base: position 388,060,839 of record OY856186.1, read on the forward strand.
AATAGAACCAATTTCCATGCAATGGGCAAAAATGCAACAGAACATTTTAATGACCGTATGTATATAAATGTATGTATATATGTGTTGAGTGGTCTAGTGGTGAGCACTACTTCCATTTTGGTCAAAGTGTTGTTATACAAAGTCATTAACAACCATCAACACACTGGTTATACAATAACACTGGACACTGTAGTGGTTATACAATTAACCGGTAATCAACCAATATGGTTAATAAATTGGACAAAACAATATATGGGTGATCACCCATACATAACTAATCGATTAAATAAAGTCTTTAAGTGAAACTCGACCATAAAAAGATTGAATTGAGATTAATGCAAGTCAGGGACACTTGTGCTTGTTGACAGCTTACATTCCTATATGAAACACATATCGCTAAAAACACTATATAATAACCTTTCTGTATTTGAATGCAACATTGTGACCAAATTTCAAGAGAATCGATCCAGCACATTCCTAGATTGCCTATTTTGAACCAACGAACACTTACATTTTTATTTATCATATATAGATATGCAGATAGAGGATAGATAGATAGATTAATAGATTGATCAGTTATCGACTACTGAGAATTGAAGAGTATTCCAGTACTAATATCGCAATTAAAAAATGGAGGTTTGTGGTAAAAGGGGGAAAATTAAGGATTATATGTATTTTGTAATGTCAAATCATAAAATAATAAAAATAAAAAATTTTGTCTGAAAAATACAAAAATTTTGGAGGGGAGCGCCCCCCTTATCACTTAAGGGTAAAAAAGATATTACAACCGATTCTCAGACCTACCGTATATACACATAAAATTTCATGGAAATCAGTCAGGCTGTTTCGGAAGAGTAATTGAAGAGTATTGCAGTACTAATACCTCCATTAAAAAATGGGGGTTGGTGGTAGAAGGGAGAAAATTAAGGATTATATGTATTTTGTAATGTCAAATCATAAAAAAATTAAAATAAAAAAATTTGTCTGAAAAATACAAAAAATTTTGGGGGGGAGAGCCCCCCTTATCACTTAAGGGTATAAAAAATAGTTTACGACCGATTCTCAAACCTACCGTATATACACATAAAATTTCATGGAAATCAGTCAAGCCGTTTCGGAGGAGTTTAATTACAAACACTGTGACACGAGAATTTTATATATATAGATATATATATATATATATATATATATATATATATATATATATATATATATATATATATATATATATATATATATATATATATATATATATATATAAACGATATGAGATATAACGAAAACGACCCGCACTCTCACGGTCGCATTTGTTGAGGTAGATCAAAAAACTTTTCTGTACTTGTGTGTTCTAATAATATCTTGGACAAGTTCGTGAATCAGCAAAATCCGACACGTGCTAAAGAAACTAGAGACTTTTTTCTGAAAAAAATTGATTTTTTAAAACCGTTATAACGGCCGTTTGGATACTAGTATTTCAAAAAATTTAACAAATTTAGAATCTTTGAAATCTTTTTTATCAATTTGTTTTAAAAATAGACCTCTGCAGTTAGAGGCTCCTGAGTTAGTGGCTCCAATAAAAAAGTTTGCAAAAAAAAATTTTTTTTTGAAACAACTGGCACTCTCACGGTCGCATTTATAAGACCAGATCAAAAAACCTTTTCTTAAAACGTTTTATTAATATCTTGGACAAGTTCGTAAATCAGCCCAATCCAACACATGGTTAAGAAACTAGAAGCTTTATACTAGAAAAAAACTCTGTTTTTTAGATTCTAATATTTTTAAAAACTTCATAAATTTAGAATCTTTGAAAACTTTTTAATCAGTTTCTTTCAAAAAAAAGACCTCTGCAGTTGGAGGTTTCTGAGTGAGCGGCTCCAACAAAAAAGTTTGTAAAACACAAAATGCGTTTGAATAAACCGGCGCTCTCACGGTTGCTTTTGTGGAGCCAGATCAAAAAACCTTTCTTAAAAATGTGTGTTTTATTAATATCTTGGACAGGTTCGTAAATCAGAAAAATCTGACACATGGTTCAGGAACTATAGGCTTTATACTAGAAAAAAAAGGTTTAGGAGTGATCAATCAATTTGAAATAAACCGCCCCATTCAGTCTTTTATGACTTCGGACATTCTTATTGAATGCCCAACTACCTTATTGCATGCCCAATTACCTAATTCACTCGTCAGTTATAATTAGGAAGTTAAATTGTGTATTTTTATATAAAAACAATTCAAAAACAAAATCAAATTATAACAATTCATTTGTAATTTCTATGTTGGCTTTAAGATCATCATTTACAGTTAAGTGTCGTTCTGAAAAAAGGAATAACTTTTTATCAAAAATTTATAAAATTATATATAAATCCATATTCATTATGCAGCTCGATCAGTCACCTAACAATTCAATCATCATAGAGGTAGACAGTTTATCGATTGCATTTTAATTAGAAATTTAACTCTTGTTATTCTAATCCTCTTTATACCTAATCATTACATTTTGTTTGATTGATTTCTATTAATTCAAATACAATTTATGTTATTAATAAAAGAAAATAATATTGTGGTGAAATAGAGTTAAAGTAAGTTACATCAATGCCGAAGAAGATGGGTTGATATGATTCTGTACTTGCTAAATAATTATTTTAATTCTGGATATTGGACAATTTTCGAATACTATCATAATTTCAAAATATGGAGGGGCTGAAATCTCACAGCTCTGAGATATCAAGACTTCGGTCTGGGTTAAGGTTTTTTTAATCCGTTATAACGGCCGTTTGGATACTAATATTTTAAAATCTTCATAAATTTAAAATCTGTGGAAACATTTTAATCCGTTTCTTATAAATATAAACCTCTGCAGTTAGAGGTTTTTGACTTGTTGGCTTCAACAAAAAAGTTTGCAACAATCCCCAACTACAATTTCCAAAAACCTTATAACAGTCAATGTCAACCTTATAACAGTCAAAAAAATAAAAGATTTGAATAGAAGAAATTAATTGTTTTTTCTTAGAAATAAACTATTTTGATATTTTGCAGTAATTGCACCACATATGATATAGAGTAGGTTTGTGTCATAATTTGTCACACACATGCTCTGTGGTATATTTGATATTTGTTTATTGCAAAATTGGATAGATATAATTTTGCTTGTAAGTAGCTAATTTTCTTTTTAAAATTTGTTCGATATCTGTTTGATATTAGTTTGTTTTGTTTAAACTAATCTGATACATCAGATTCTACTGGCACACAAAACTGTCTGATCTCGAAATCTACCTATTTCTAGCGGATAAACGTGCCGCTTGGACTTTTTTTATATGTATTTATTAGTATAATTTTTTATTTACGTCTTTGATAAAAGTTCGTTTTGTCCTCTTACAAAATTATTAAATAAAGTTAAAGAGAGCAAGCAAATTTGAAATTTATTATTTATTTATTTATTTAAAACATTTATAAATTTATAAGAAATATATTTTTAAACGTTATTTTTTTCTGTTTTTGAAACTGTATTATATTATTTATGAATTCTATAAGAATAAGTTCAACCAAAATTTACACAACGCATTTTAGTGGTTTCTTTTATCCTATTCAAAGGTTTTGAAATGGTTATATAACATCATAAAAAAATATACCGCTCATCTAACAAAAATAAAATATGACAAAGGCTGATATTTCGTGACAGTATAGAGAAAAAAATAAAATAAGACGTAAAAAAATTAATTATAAAACTTTGCAAGAACAAAACTACCATGAGGTTACCTAGGACCTAGGGTATTTACATATTATTGTTACCTAGGGTACATTGTACATATTATTTAATCTATAATTCAATTTGAATTATAATTTATAATCATATATTTATATTATATTTAAATACCGATTTTGTTAAATGTTAAATACCGATTTTTTATTTTATTTTTTATCCTTTTAAATATAAAAAAAGTTGGTCAAGTGCGAAGAAAATTCGCTCGCCGAGGGTTCCGTGAATCAACAAACTGACAACAATAATTTAAATAAAGTTGTGTTGTAGACTTTTTATATCGCCAGACCATAGCGCCTATGATAAAAGATATTTTATGTGATAAAAATGATTTTTTGTCGATGAAATGTCAATTGAAAATTGATCCAAATTATACACAAAATATTAAATCTCGTTAAATATTAGCAATAGCAGTTTAAGGTAATTAAGGAGATCTGCAACTTGTAAATGGTTTAAATTGGAAAATATACATTATTAATTCAAATAACAATTCAATAATAATTGACGATAATTCAAAAACTGTGCACCGCACTTATATGGCACTTATATGCCAATTGTTTCAGGAAAATAAAAAATGTTCAAGTTTAAATTTCGACTTTTTTTACCTGTGTAGACTGTAGATCACGTTTTTCATCTAAATATGGAATTGAATTGAAATCCCGAAATCGAAGAAAAAAATCCAATAATAAAAATTAATCAAATTAAAATAACTAACAATTAACATAACTTTAAAGAGTTATTAAGTTTCCCAAAACAAACGAATTTGAATAACAAAAATTATGACGTTTAAAATTGACCATTTGGACATCTCTTGTCCTTTCGAAAATATGTAATTGTTAACGATTCCCTCACGATATTATTTTGAAAAATAAAAACTATAGAAATTATGTATTGACACAAAGAAATACAAATTAAATAAAAGCAATTTAATTTGTTTTTTCAACTAATTTCAATTCTACATTTTATACATTCAACAAGTGTTTGTTAGTCGTAAACATTCTAAGCAATTTAGGATTTTTGTTTTTTAGTTTTCACGTTTTCTTATTTTTGATGGCATTCTTGTAGTTTTACTGCTTCAGCCTTTAAATTTTTAAATAAATTATTTAATTTATCATACGAAATAAAATACATACTTGAATAAATTGATAAATTATCATTAATGAATCAGCTGATGGTTTACAATTTTCTAGTATATATCCATTTGGATCACCAACATCTGGTACAGTACTTCCACTTCCTTTACCCCAATTTGGTGTAAATGTGAGCTGATTCAAAAGAAATAAAGGATAATATAAGTTCATAAAATTGTATAACTTTCAATTTTTTAACTAAATGTATCCAATATTTTCCAACCTGTGCAAATAGCGAAAAAACACTAGTCAACAAAATTGAACAAATAAAGAAAAATTTAATATTGTTCATTTTAATTATGTTTTTAATAAAAATAAAATCACAAGTATTATTTTGATTTACTGATCAGATCAACTGTGCTTACTATGATAGATGCGAATGGATACTTATTTTAAAAAACAGCTTATCTTATATACTGATTTATTTATCTGAAAAAAAAACTTGCGTACTCCCGTCATCAGGGAAGTCTTTTAAATGTTTTTCAATTATAAGAATATTATTGTTTTTAACCTACTTCCAAAAAGAAGGAGGTTCTGTGTTTCACTGTAGGGTTTTGTTTTTATTAACCGACTTCCAAAAAGAAGGAGGTTCTGTGTTTCACTGTAGGGTTTTTTTTTTATTAACCGACTTCCAAAAAGAAGGAGGTTTTGTGTTTAACTGTAGGGTTTTTTTTATGTATGTACACCGATTTCTCAAAAACGGCTCGTTCGATTTGGATGATTTAAATTGTGTTCTATTTGAGTTTATTCACAGAGGGTCCCATAATTTTTTTTATGATGTGAAAAATACCGTTATTCAGAAAATTGGAAAAAACCATATTTTTTATGCATTTTCGTTGATTTCGTCAGAACATATTATTCTGTTTGTTTGTTGTGGGCAGTATTATATTGCTATACTTTGCGAGGTTATCGTAAATAATTTTCTATGACGGGTAATGTGTATGCCGTTTGTGCAAAAAATCATAAAACCATAATTAATAGATTGTCACTGATGAAAGTTTTTCCGGTATTTGAATTTATTAGTTTTAAAACGCTTTCTAGCCGACATTTGCTTTATGAGTTCAATAAAAATAAAAAAATTAAAAAACCGTTTTGAAAAGAAATAGAACCGAACCGACTTCAGAAAAAACAAAAGAGGTACAAACAAGTGAAAAATAACTCAATTATGGCTTTTATAGACAAAAATACGTTACATTTTGATTAATTTAATTTAATTATGCTTTACTATAGACAAAAAAATTACGCTATTAAAAAAGTTACTATATTAAAATAGTTACTTTTTAACCGACTTCAAAAAAGCAGGAGGTTCTGTGTTTCACTGTAGGTTTTTTTATATGTAGTATACCGATTTCTCAAAAACGGCTCGTTCGATTTGAATGATTTAAATTTTATGCTATTTGAGTTCATTCCCAGAGGGTCTCATAATTGTTTCTTTGATGTGAAAAATACCGTTATTCAGAAAATTAAAAAAAAATTTTCGCTGATTTCGTCAAAACATATTAATCTGTTTGGATATTTTGGGCAGTATTATATTACTATACTTGTCAAGGTTATCGTAAATAATTTTCTATCACGGGAAATATGTATGCCGTTTGTGCAAAAAATCGCAAAACCATAATTAATAGATTGTCACTGATGAAAGTTTTTCCAGCATTTGAAGTTATTACTTTTAGAACACTTTCTAGCCGACATTTGCTTTATGACTACACTAAAAATAAAAAAATAAAAAAATTTAAAAAAAAAAATAGAACCGACTTCAGAAAAAACAAAAGAGTCATTGGTTTCACAAGTTATTGCTTCGGTAAAGTGCGTCTAATAGCTTGTTTTTAGCAATCTTTAGAAGTCTTATAGAAACTATTAAAAATTGTGACAAAAATATTACAATGTTTTTTTATATATCTACGCTTTTGAACGTAATTATTGTTATTGGTATGTTATTATATAGTGTTTAAATTAATCAAAATGTGATGTATTTTTGTTTCTAAAAGCAACAATTTAGTCATTTTTCACTTTTTTGTGCCTCTTTTGTTTTTTCTGAAGTCGGTACTATTTTTTTTTTAAAAGTTTTTTTTTTATATGTATTTATTAGTATGATTTTTGATTTACGTCATTTGATAAAAGTTCGTTTTGTCCTCTTACAAAATTATTGAATAAAGTTAAAGAGAGCAAGCAAATTTGAAATTTATTATTTATTTATTTATTTATTTAAAACATTTATAAATTTATAAGAAATATATTTTTAAACTATTCTGAAAAGAAATGTTTTTATATTACTAGAAGCAGTTCTTACTCTTGATATCGTAAATAAATCATAAAACAATTGAAGAATGAAAGGTTTCATTAAGTAAAATGCTAAACGTTATTTTTTTCTGTTTTTGAAACTGTATTATATTATTTATGAATTCTATAAGAATAAGTTCAACCAAAATTTACACAACGCATTTTAGTGGTTTCTTTTATCCTATTCAAAGGTGTTGAAATGGTTATATAACACTATAAAAAAAAGTCCGAGCGGCAGGTATATCCGCTAGAAATAGGTAGATTTCGGGATCAGACAGTTATGTGTGCAATTAGAATCGGATTTATCAGATTACTTTATAAAAAACACTAATTAAAAACAGAAGTATTAAAGAAACTTTAAAAATAAACATTATTTTATACAGTTTTTGGGCTCTAGGTACTTAACCTGTACCCCACTATGGCTAATTTTTAAACATATTCAGGAAACTATTTGCTGCTACATACCCAGAAAATATTTTTAGCGTAAGTGAAAAAATGCGACCGTGAAAGTGCCGCTAAATGCCGTTGTACTTCACACAGTTTATTGCAGATAGCTAAAGAACCTTTTATTGTAGATGTCTGGCTTTTTAAAAAATGATAGAAATATGTTCAAGTAATTAATATTTATAAACTTTGTTTACATATTTTGCCCCAAACGGCCGTTATAACGCTTTGTTTTTGAAAGTTTTAAGGCTCTAGACTCTTAACCTGTACCCGGATATGGCCAGTTGTCGAACTTATCCAAGAGATTGTTTGCCGCAACACGCTCAGAAAAATTTTTGGTCTAGGTCGAAAAATGCGACCGTGAGAGTGCCGCTAAATTCCGTTATACCTCATATCGTTATATATATATATATATATATAATTTTTTTTTTTGTTTTTCCGTCTCCGCTTTACATATATAGTCGTTTGGCATCAACATTTTTCCGAAATTCCAAGATGACGGACATTGCAATAGGTAGATTTTTATATGAAATCTACCTAAAAATATACCGCTCATCTAACAAAAATAAAATATGACAAAGGCTGATATTTCATGACCGTATAGAGAAAAAAATAAAATAAGAGGTAAAAAAATTAATTATAAAACTTTGCAAGAACAAAACTACCATGAGTTTACCTAGGTTACCTACAGAAGCGTAGCTAGGGGGGGAGGGGCGGAGGGGGTGGTCCGCCCCAGGTGTCACCCGTTTTGGGGTGACACCCGACCGTAAAAAACTTACACAAACCATCACAATGTTTTCAACGATAAATCACTTAGAAACCAGGTTTTTAACCGGGTTATCCATATAACTTTAATTTATAAACTGTTATAACTTATAAATGTGCCTATTGGTATAAAAAGGATTTATTCTACTTTTTAAAGTTTTTGAGTTTTTACGTAAAACAAAATTTTAACAATATGTGTGTATTTCTTTTTTTTTTTAATCGAATCAACATGTTGAGCATCGAATACCATCACCACAATTGCCCAACAGCTTTGAATATTCCTATAGATACCATATAAACCGTTTTCTTTTACGGTACATTATTTAGTATGCAAGAATGATTCTTTAACAACCAGGTCTGAAAACACATATGCTGAATAATGTATAGGAAAAGTGGTCTCCGTCGATAATGTGGCACCCTGTGTCGATAGGGTGGCACCCTTGAGTTCTGTTCTATTCCAAAATTATGTCTCAATTCCAAAATTATTTCTAAAATATCAGCTTAACTTTACTACCTAATATGTTTTACATTTCAAAAAAATTAATTGCAAACACCTAAGGAAACCAATAAACAATCAAATCACCGTGTTTGTAAATATGTAATCTCAAATTAAATTTTTTTTCCTTTATCTTGAAACTCGTAAATTGGAATGGATTGGTTTCGAATGGACACATGTAAATAATTACTGTGGAATAAAATGATAGTTATGCAATTACTATAGTTTTGCCAATTTTTATAGGTATACATATACAGATACATACTCATCCTGTTTGTTTTCAGTTTTATAATATTAATGATAAAATTAAATAAGACAAAAATATTTAATAACATTGCAATATTGCAATAAAGAAATCATTTGTCAAATACATAAGTAGTGTATTGCTTTGACAAAAAAAAAAAAAAATTGAATTTATGTTTTAATCAACCATTTTTTAATTGTGATACATAAGAAGATATGGGACCAATTGAACAAAATCTGGGATTAATTTCCATTTAGTCAATTATATGATGGTTATGATTTCGGATCTTGAACATCTGTCCAATATAACGAACTTAAGGATGTATTGTACACATTGTACAAAACCGGGGCATCATTGGATTTTTGTCCGTTGTCTGGATTTAAATAAAACGTACGTCCAATAATTTCGAATTGTAATTGGATTTTATCTGGGATATTCGTCTTACTGATTGTAAATGGTAACATTTTGAACATTTTACATAGAAGGTTTTATAAGATCCCGATCAGAAATTAGTTAGGGAAAACCTGAATACAGTCCGGGCGTGATCAGGGCCTGGTCAGTCTTACAATGGCATTCCTATTAGGGCAATCTTATGTGGGCCTGTTCTAGGCCTGATTTAGAATACCCTTTTAGGGTTAACCTTATTTGAATATATCCAGCCCTGATCAGGTTTTTCGTGTTTGAACCCTAGTTCAAATTTCAATTGTTTAAAGTTCACTAGAGTATTGTCCATTTTAGAAATATATAGTTAAAATCGTTTCATGTATATTTTAGTTATCGCTTCTTGGCTGAAAGACTATAATAATAGTGATTATAAGGTGGTAGGTATGTTTTAATTTTTTCGATTGTATTTTTAGTTTTAATTTGATTAATTTATGAATATAATATATAAATATATATCAGGGTCTGGTCCAGATATCCCAATCAGGGCCGGGTCCGATTATCCCAATCACGGTCTGATCTGGTCATCCCAATCAGGACCTGGTAGGGCAAAAGCGTTACACTCATATTCAGCCCAATTCGGGCTGCCTTACCAATGCCTGATCCGGATTAGGGCAAACCTGATCAGGACCTTGCTTGAGCCCTGACAAATTTCTGCTCGGGATGTATTTCGTTTACGTTCTTGACTATATCATTAGAAGAGTAAATTAGTAGAAAAAACGAAATTCCTAAACGAATTTTAGGTTTTTGGGCATATTATCATTATTGAGGATGAGGACTGGCTAGTTTTTTCAATTCGTTTTAATTGTAAGTTAAAATTACATAAAGCCAATTTTCACAAACTTTACATTTATGTATCTTAATTTTATTGAAAAACGGTTTCGCAATTTTTGGAATAACCCAATTTTGAAAAGTGAAAAGCTTTGGAAACGAGACTAAAATTTCATAAAACGATAGGAGACGCAGTCTTGCTATTAAAAGATAATGAAAAACAGAAGTGAAAACATCTTTTACCCAGGTAAGCAGAGAGGATTGTTTTGACATTGAGTCAAGCTTGTTTTAAGGTCGAACAATGTTGGGACAAGCTTTAAAATAAACTTGGTTGAATGTTGTTTTAGCCTTAAATGATAACCACGTACCATTATTATTTTTAGACATTGGAACAATATTTAAATACAATGCTGGCCCAATTCTATCCAGGTATGCACAAAGGATTGTTTTTACATGGAGCCAAGCTTGTTTTAAGGTTGAACAACGTTGAGACAAGCTTTAAAATAAAATTGGTTGAATGTTGTTTTACACTTAAATGATAACCACGTACCATTATTATTTTTACACATTGGATCAATATTTAAAAACAATGCTGGACCAATTCTAAAACAAATAAATCGAATTCATAGCTTTTTAATTTATTATTCAATGTATAATTCACTATACGTGTTGTTATGGTTTTCCATATTATTCACTGTTTGTGTGCTTTTGTCACTTTTGAATTTAAATGCAATATTTAAAAATATACTTTTTTAATGTTTATTTTTAATTTTTTATTTCATTAATAATAATATAAACTTCCTTATAGTAACAATTTGAATTTGATTTTTTATTTTAATGAATATCGATTTCGACTTACGTCATCCTCCGTTCTTAAATTATTATTACAATCTTTGCTTAAACTAAAGTCTTATATACTATTTCAACTGCTATCTTTTATTACTATGTCATATATTTTGTTGGTTTTAGTGTTGATTTTATCATTTAAAATGTTGTTATTATTTTTATGTTTATATATTCCTATTTCTTCCAATCTATTTAGATGTTGTCCTTTTCTTTTTTTATGTAATATGGGTAAATTTGTGTTGATATTGTTATATTTGTGTTTTTCTATTTTCAAATGTTGGGCATATCTGGATTTTGGATCACTTTTATTAATTTCACTATTGTGTTCAATAAATCTTTTTGTGAAGGACCACCCCGTTTGACCTATATAAAATTTGCTGCAGTCATCACAGGTAAGTTTATAAACACCTGTGTCTAAGGTTTGGGTTTTTTGGTTATTAGGTAATTTTCTATTTTATTTCTGTTTTTGTAAGCTGCAATATATCCATACTTTTTTAAAGTTTTTTGCATTATTTTGAATGTTGTTTTATTATATGTTACGCCTACGTATTTTTTGCCTGCTAAGTTTTCTTCATTCCTCAGTGTTGTTAGGGTTTGAAATGTTTCTAGTTTTTATGTGTTCTATTTTATGTGTCAATTATTTCGTTTTTATATCCGTTTTTACTGGCTATGTATTTGATGTTATTTAATTCGTGTTGATAGTTTTCTGCATTCATTGGTATATTGTTCAATCTATTGATCATGTGGTTGTACGCAGCTAGTTTATGTTGGTATGGATGATGTGATTTAATATATATTGTTTGATCCGTTTGGGTTGGTTTTCGGAATATTTTGAATGTGTGTTTTGAATCGTAACATATAATAAAACAACATTCAAAATAATGCAAAAAACTTTAAAAAAATATGGATATATTGCAGCTTACAAAAACAGAAATAAAATAGAAAATTACCTAAAAACCAAAAAACCCAAACCTGATGACTAGTAAATTTTATATAGGTCAAACGGGGCGGTCCTTCACAAAAAGATTTATTGAACACACCAGTGAAATTAATAAAAGTGATCCAAAATCCAGATATGCCCAACATTTGAAAATAGAAAAACATAAATATACCAATATCAACACAAATTTACCCATATTACATAAAAAAAAGAAAAGGACAACATCTAGATAGATTGGAAGAAATAGAAATATATAAACATAAAAACAATAACAACATTTTAAATGATAAAATCAACACTAAAACCAACAAAATATATGACATAATAATAAACAAGAGCAGTTGAAATAGTATATAAGACATTAGTTTAAGCAAAGATTGTAATAATAATTTGAGAACTGAGGATGACGTAAGTCGAAATCGATATTCATTAAAATAAAAAATCAAATTCAAATTGTTACTATAAGGAAGTTTATATTATTATTAATAAAATAAAAAAAATAAAAAATAAAATAAACATTAAAAAAGTATATTTTTAAATATTGCATTTTAATGGATAATTAAGTATAATCCTTGGCTAGCGAAGCTTGGTTACAGTCTGGGCCAGTTCTACATGCCTAGACTGAACCAAGATTCAGTTTATTATGTTACGCATTATTTACTAGTCTAATGTAGTGTAAACATGTGCAAGCCATATTAAGTTTTTCTCTAATTTTATAAATTTTACTCTTTCAACAACTTCTTTCCACACATTTAAAGGAGGTCTGGAAAAAAAATTGGTTTGGTAGATCTGGCTCAAGTCTTATTTGCCAGACTTGGCCCAAGGACATCAGTCCAAACTTGGCACAAACTTGGGCCGTTTGAAAATATTAAGTCTGGCCCGAACCCCGAAAGCTGTTGTGCGGGCTTGGTACAGGTCTGGCCCCTTAGCCTTTTATTACCCGGGTATTGTAATGGAATTTCCTCATATATTGTAAATTTGTTGGTTACAGTCCATCATTCTACAAATGCTGAAATTATATAACAATTACAATAAATTTGTTTCAACATTGGACCAAGCTTGGCCGAAAATTAAATATAGTAGTCAAAAGATACAATTTACATTTGTTTATTCTAACCATAGGCTTAGTATAACAAAATGTATCAGACTAAGACTTGGCCATGCCTTGATAATCATTTCTTAGTTTTCCACGCTTGGGCCAAGCTTGGCCCATTCGATAAGCCTTGGTATTTCTAGCCTGGGTATCCATGATTATTGGATATAACTTTGTTTTTATCTAAAGAAAACCTAGCATTTCGTGGATATGATGAAGGACAAAGTTCTTTATATAAAGGCAATTTCTTAGAACTAATCAAACTAATGTCAAAGTATGATGTAGTATTAAAAGAACACATCTTGAATTAAATATTAAAAAAAATATAAATATTTTGGCTAAATATTTTGGAATTATGTTTGATAGCACACTAGACATTTCACATATTGATCAAAAGTCAGAAGTGATTTGTTATGTGAAAATTGATGATAGAAAAGTGGAAATCAAAGAAGTATTCCTTGGATTCTTTCCTTTAAATGGAAAAAAAGCCGCTGATTTAAGCGATGAAATTCTTAAAAATCTTGAAAATGACGGTTTAGGTGTTATGAATTGTCTTTCCCAAGGTTATGATAATGCAGCTGTTATGAGTGGTATACATGGAGGAGTGCAAGCTATTATTAAAGCAAAAAACAAAAAAGCAATATTTGTTGGTGTATAGATCATTCAATTAATTTATGTGACCAACACTCATTTGCACAAAATGTAGCTTTTGTAACAATTTTCGGAACAGTGAAATTTTTTTCTGCTTCGACTAGTTGCTGGGAACTGCTTCTTAAACACAGCAAAGCAACTTTTAAAAGACTCTCAGCAATGCGTTGGAATACTCATTATGCTTCAGTTAAAGTAGTGGATGGAAATTTTAATGCGATTGTGGATGCAATTGAGAAATTAAGTGATCAACAAGAAAAGACACTAGAGGTGCTGCACAGAACCTTATGCGTGGTGATTGTGTGTGATTTTCCATTTCTTTGCTATCTTTTGTTTAGGAATGATGTTTTAATGGGAATAAATTGTGCTTGGATTGTATTGCAAAGCACAGGCTTGAATATTGATCAATTAGTTATAAAAATACAGTAGTCTTTATATTGAAGAAAAACCTAGTCTTATTGTAGAAGAGGCAAAGGCAATAGATTTTGCTGTGAAAAAATCGGAAGACTACGACATTCCAATTGAAAGACGAATTCGTCGTAAAAAACGAATGGCTGGTGTGTTGGCCCCGGATGTAGGACTGACACTAAGAGCTGAACTTAAAAAGGACATGTGTGAATGTCTTGACCGATTCAATGTTGAACTCCGAACAAGATTAAAGTCAATCCAAGATGTAGCTTCATTGTTCGAGGTTGTGCTGACAAACACTGGGCTTTTGGCGAACAGTGAAGAGTTGGAATTATCTGAATCAAAATTTACCGGATTTATGATGAGGTATCAGAAACAACTCGTCATAGAGATACTAAGGTTGAGAAGGCATTTAAAAGGGGCCAATGTAACAGTTTATAACTTTGTATGTCTATAGTCATTTTGAAATTGATCGTGGAATTTCAGGCAGAATTTTTCCGATTCTGATGGTCGCACTAAAGTTATTTATGACTATTTGCGTATCAGTGGCTTCGAGTGGGAGGAGTTTCAGCAAATTCAAATTAATTAAAAATTACATGCTGGCAACAATGACCCAAACGAGGCTTAACGATCTCGGCATATTAACAATAAAACATGAGGCAACACAAAATATAAATTTTGAAGATGTGATTTCTAAGTTTGCAGCTGTTAAAGCTAGAAAGAAGAGATTTAAAAAATGTGTGTACATAATGTGTATGTGAGAGTGTATTAATTCTACTCTCATTTTTCTTTTACTATACCCTCTCATAAAAGATTCATTTTCATACATCCATGTAAAAGAATGTATAATAAAACAGTACTTTAATTATATGTAACTTATTAATAATAATGCTCATATGTAATAATTAAATAAAATTATAAATTACGTTTATTGGCTCTTTCTTAATATTGACAGTTTTTATTCTTCGGGTGACACCAAAATATCCGCCCCGGGTGCCACCCATGCTAGCTACGCCACTGATCCTGACTGATAAATAAAACTTGCACCGAATTTGGATAGTATGATAAATTTTGTTGTGGGACCGGACTAAGAATATAAATATTTAAATTTAATTGTTTAAAAATACATAAATAGTTTTATTAATTGGAACCTGTTGCAATCGGCAAGAATTTTTTTATACGAGTGCAACTTGTTAACGACGGGATATGCATCCATGTAACATTTGCCGATATCTCTTTAAATATCTTTAGATAAAAATTTGCATCCGTGATGATACATATCCAAAATTATCGAAATAAATTCTCATCTTATAAATTAGAATAGAACGAAAGATAGGAGGATTACGACCATAAAAATCTACATTTACTTTGCAAAAACAATTATGGCACAGCACCATGAGTAATAATTTGAAATAAATTTGGTTTATAAAAGAAGTTTCTAATTATAACAGAAGTTCACCAATAGTGACATAAAATTAGAATAATTTATTTTTCACTTTGTGATACCTTAGCGTGCGACGAAAGTTGGTATAAATTTAACAAAATATTTGTTGAAACAAATGAAATAATTTGTATTTTGAAGCGGTCAAACTTTTTGATAAACCTTTGTGCTCAAGTTTTAATATGGTGCATAAAAATTCCGCATAACACCTTTTGGTTTATAAATTTCGGTTTTGTATTTTATCAACCTCAAGATAGTTTTATTTAACCACAACTTCAATGGACGAAAGAAAAACCTCTCTAATATTTTGTTTAAAGGTTGTTTTGACATCAATTTATGAAACAAAAGTTATAGTTTAACAGTTTTATGAACTCTCTAATTATACATAGAAATTAATTTGAATTAGTTTAAAACTTGGCATAACAAAAAACTTTATAATTTCAAAATTATTTCCAAACAGTGGATATGATTAATGGTACCAACATGCTTTTGAGTTTGTTGTGTTTAATGCAACATATATATGAACAATTTCCAGAGAGAAAAACATAGACTAGATAAAAGTGGCGTGTAGCGACGTTTATGAACGAATATACTAAATTTTCTAACAAGCAATTATTGATCAGCGGTTTAGCTGCTAAATGTTTAGTAAGAATGAATAATTTATGAGATATTGAATATTTAAATTTCTTTTATCTAATTTCTTCATTCTCCTACGAAATTGATTTAATATATGATTTTCATTAACACATTAATTTATTCGGCTTATTTACATATTTTAAAGATGTGTGATGCCCCTGTCGTTAAGAATAATACTTTTATAGTATATTGTATAACGTTTTTACTCTTGAAATTGAAATCACTTTTCTAGGCCGTTATATTGATGAAATTTTTATTGATTAATAAGATAATGTTTTTGTGTGTTAAAACCACAAATTATGTTACAAAAACCTAATAACACATACTAAATTAACTAAAAAATATAACCAAGAAAGAAAAACATACTCTGGCGCTTAAGAATACAATAATCTTTCTTGTGGTTTAATATTTTCGTATTTTGTGGTAAAACAAATTCTGTTTACTATTCAACAAAAATACAATGATATAGACCTAAATTAGTTTTTAGGACTGACTAGCTTAAAAAATCTACTTTCGATGTTTGTTCTTTGCGTCGAAAATTTCTTTTTTGTCACCAGTGATAAAAAACCTATACGAATTACTTTCGTGCCTAGTGACGAAAGTAATTTTTTAAAAGCCATCTATTTTCTAATTTCTTAACTAAAATAAGCCGTCCTAGAACGTTAAGAGAATCAATTGATTGAATGAAATAATTTCGTTAGTGTTAATTTGTTTCTCTTGGGAAGATGACGTTAATTAATTTTCGAATTATTTACGGACAATTTACATTAAAAATGTAAAAATAATAGTAATTAACTATATAATATTCATATGTTCTTTTTAAATAGTATGGTAACAAACAGTTAGTGTTAAGATATTTAAAAAAAAAATTATTTCACCTATTTATTTAAGAAAAACGAAAAAATAGTAGATTTGCAACAAGTGGTGAAAACGTCTCTTTTTAACGGTTTGGAATAAGTTCAGGAACGCAAAAAGGTTTTTACCACGCGTAGAAAACGCTATTTTTTCTACGCTTGTAAATATAAATGATAATATTTACAAATTCTCCTACTAAAAACTTACAAGACGACACAGCTAATTTTGACAGTGGAAGTCAAAATAGCAATATTGTATTTATATATAATTTTTAACTGTGTAAAATATTGTTTTTATTGTATGCCAGTTTTCGCCTACAGATGGAAGACAATAGCAAATAGTTCAAAAATATAAATTTAATTTTGCAAACACAAAACTTTAAAAACTAACTTTTCAGTTTTGTTGTAAATAAAATTAATTTGATTTAATATTATTAGTTATTTAAATAAAACTTACTGTTTGAAATTTATAAATCAAGCTAATCTGGTGCAGGTGCTGGTTAAAACCAAATATTTAAAATAATATTTTTAAAAATATTTATAAAATTAAACATTTTATTACAAATAGACAATCTGATGAAGTATTGATGCGTATATTTTGCATAATGTATAACATATTCTTATTTACTATGTAAAAATATGTGCAAATTTTTGGAAATAGTTATATAACTTTGTATTACAATTTTTGATTTTGATGTTTTTTATGTGGTAAATTACAGGAACATATTATATAATTATTATGTTTCATATATACGCGTTAATACTTCATAAATACATGAAAATTGCAGTAATTAATATGTGAAGTTTTATAGATAATTTTTAAAATTATTATTTTTAAATATTTGGTTTTAACCACCACCTGTAGGCGACCACCGAAACTTATTTATTTTCACGCACTAGTGAGAAAAAAATGTTCAGTCACTAGCTGGAAAAAGTTCCGCTTTCACATAGATTTTACTCTATATTAAAATGGCATTTTCGTAGCTTGAAGTAGAAAAAAACATTTATTTACATAAAATAATTTACCTTGTTTTAAAATATATCAAGAATTAGGTAACGTCATCCCCATACAAAAACTAAATCAAAACTGTTGTTTCTATTTTAGAAATAATAATAAAATTTTTAAATTTTATTTGTTTATTACAAAACCGTCTTTAGTTATAATCCTACTAGACGCGAAATGGAAAAAAACAATAAACCCTTAAAGATGTGTTATTTAATGATTTTAGGGACTTTATAGACCAAATAGAATAAAATATAGAATTTTGTAGTTAATTAGAATAAAAATATGTATATGTATAAAGTTGACGATTTTTTTGTACGAGAAGACAATCAGGCTTGTAACTAAAGACGGTTTTGTTTATGACATAGAAATTGGATAATTTATTCATATTGAGTCATCTATATTTTAATAGCAGAAATATAAATATAAATTTTAAGATTTTGTTTGGATGATTGAATGTTTTAAAATTTGAATTGTATGTAATTATAAATGAAAATGTTTAATAATTAATAATAATTTTTAAAAAAGTAGTAGAAAAAGTACTTTCTTCTACTCGCCGAAAATCATATTTTGAATCTCGCGACCAATACCAACCTCGGCTATCGCCTCGGCTGATAAACTGTCCTCTCGCTTCAAAATATGTTCTTTTCGACATCGTTGAAGAATATACTATTTTATTATGCGTTAAAAAAAATGTTACATTTAAAATAATAGCAATTACAGTGCAAATTTTAAAAATATGTATCGATAAATAATTAATTGATTTACCGATTTACACCTCTTGGAAGGATCAGTTTTTGTTGATTTTCAGCTTCCCGATATGGGAAGTTCAATTTTTGAGTCGATTTTCGAATTCGGAATTTTAATGATATCTTTACCTTTCATGACCTCCTGAAGCTATTTAGACTATTTTTAGCTGGCAGTCTGTATGTGTGTGTGTGTGTAAGTGTGTATATATCGCTGTATGTGGATTAATTTTTGCTCAACGTTTTCTCAATAACGGATGGGTTGATTTTAACGAAAATGGTTGCAATCGATGTATCTCGGCGTAACTTAGACCTCAGTCCTTTTCTAGCGAAAATAAATAGTTTGTTTTCTAGTGGTTTCCAAAAAACATAAAATCATCTCTTGCAAAGAGCATGAGGGTAAATAATGCTATCAAGGTCATGAAGCTTCCATATTGTTTGTCATCATGTCAGCTATTTATAACAAGATTTGTATAAGCAATTACTATCTTAGTTTTTGAGATTTTAAAGAAAATATGAAAAAACTACGTGTTATTTTCGTTACGCAAACGCATGATATCTGGATGAAACTTCGGTTGTAAATGACCTGCAAACTTATCCCGGTTTACTTGAATATGAAAAATCTGAGTTATTTTCTAAATTTGACAAAAATTTCAGAGGTCCGAACGTGGATTGCTTGGTCAACTGTTTATTAACTTCCAGATATGGGAAGTTATTGTTTTTGGGGTCGATTTTCGAAATCAGAATTTTTATGACATGTTGCGTTTCAAGACCTCCCGAAGCTGTTTAGGCTATTTTTAGCTGGCAGTTTGTTTGTGTGTGTGTATCGTCGTAGTGGACAAAAAATTTGTCCAACGCTTTCTTAAAAAACTACATTATCGATAAATTTAAAATTTAAATGCCGTAAATGGGATTTTTATGAATGAAAAGGAATGTTTATTCTGTTATATTAAAAAATAATAAAAATAAATGTATGTAATAAATGTAAATGTGTATCCTATACGTTTTTCACAATCCTCTACGTCGATAATAACAACGAAATTTTGTACTGAATATTTTGAGCTTCATTTTAATAAATCTATTTAAATTATTAAATTTATAGAAATGTACATTATAACACAAACTGTTTTTTGCACCAAAAATATCATAAGTTTCCAACGTACATTCTTTTTTAAAAATGTCAAAAATTTATATTTTTCTATGCTGTTATATTTCTTCTATAGAACAATTTCCTGGTTCTGATTCAAGCCGCAATATGGTTTTGATTGAGGTAAAATTAAATCTAATTCGTTTCAACCAAATAATTGTAATGAAGATTCAATCTTGTAACTAATAACCTTATTATAAATACCATTTACTATTTACCAACTTCTATTTAATGTATAAATTATTCCTAATAAAAATAGATTGTTCTATAAAACTTTCGAAGTTGTAACTTTTTTAAATTATGCATATTATATTTCTTGTGTCTAATTGAAAATGAAAAAAAAATTAAAACAAAAATTTTAAATTATCATGCAATATTTTATTGAAAAAAATTTAATTCCATTCAAAAACAAACATAAATATTGAGAAAAAAGATATGCATTCCTTTTTATAAAAAAATTTACAAAAATGGTACAACAATCACCAACAGAAATACATAAAAATAAAAAAACAACAAAAAGTATAAAAAAACAGACATTTCTTCTATGAAACTGAAGAAAATATTGAGATATCGTAAAAATCGCCTGAGTGCATTCTAAATTTTACTTCGTATTGACACTGCGCTAAAAGACAATAACAATAACCTTAAAAAACACTAAAAAACACAACACTATCGTTAAATTTAAATACCGAAAATTCTCCGCAGCCTATGAAAAAGAAATACATATTGAAAGAGAAATACATACTCAAATAGCAGTTTTTGTTTTTCCTTATTTTATTTCACGGAAATGAAATTATGGAAAATAATGATGGGAAAACAAATATTTTATGATTTTTATCATTGCCTGCCAAAAAAATAATTAATTTTCTTGTTAGCATCGAAATGATAATAATTTGAACGAAACAGGAAAAGACAGTAGCAATAAATTTAAAAAGGTGCATTATCGATCAATTTAAAATTCGTTAAAAGAAATTTTTATGCTTTTTATGAGTTCATGAATAAAAAAACAATAAGTTCAATGGTTTTTAATAAAAATTAAAATAAATAACAATAAAAAAATATACCACTCGAAGAATTGACCTCTCTACCTATAGAACCTCAGTCGATCGCGATATCGAAATTGCGATTTGAAACGTTACGTCCGGATAGAGGTATAGACCCACGGCTATTATCTTATAGATAGATGATAGGAAGAATACTAACAGAACCAGATAGTTTATTTAGTATTCGTCTTTTGAATCTTGTGTACGATTTTTTTTGCAAACACTAATGCGCATAATTTGGATTGGTCTCTGTGAAGCTGGTGAACCTGCATTTTCAGTAAAAGACTTCAGTATCAGATCATTCTATTCCTTGAGTCAACTATGCGTATATAATTATAAACTAAAAATTGCGTGTGGTTATTGGTACTGCTGACCTTAAAAAAACTTTTTCAAAAAAAATAGAACCGACTTCAGAAAAAACAAAAGAGGCACAAACAATAGAGAAATACCTCAATTGTTGCTTTTAGAAACAAAAATGCGTTACATTTTGATTAATTTAATTTAATTATACCTTACTATAGACAAAAAAATTACGCTATTATACAAAGTTACTATATTAAAATAATTACTTTGTATTATAATTATTATAGTTATTATAGTTGTTATAATAGTTATTATATTTTAAAAGTTATTTGTAGTACAAAACTGTTGGAAATCGGTGCCAAGCCCGAGACATATTAGTCGGTTTTTCGTCAATGTGGCACCGACTTCGAACAGTTTTGTACTACAAATAACTTTTAAAATATAATAACTATTATAACAACTATAATAACTATAATAATTATAATACAAAGTAACTATTTTAATATAGTAACTTTGTATAATAGCGTAATTTTTTTGTCTATAGTAAGGTATAATTAAATTAAATTAATCAAAATGTAACGCATTTTTGTTTCTAAAAGCAACAATTGAGTTATTTTTCACTTTTTTGTGCCTCTTTTGTTTTTTCTGAAGTCGGTTCTATTTTTTTTTAAAAAGTTTTTTTATTTTTTTATTTTTAGTGTAGTCATAAAGCAAATGTCGGCTAGAAAGCGTTCTAAAAGTAATAACTTCAAATGCTGGAAAAACTTTCATCAGTGACAATCTATTAATTATGGTTTACCGATTTTTTGCACAAACGGCATACATATTTCCCGTGATAGAAAATTATTTACGATTACCTTGACAAGTATAGCAATATAATACTGCCCAAAATATCCAAACAAATTAATATGTTTTGACGAAATCAGCGAAAATGCATTAAAAATATGGTTTTTTTCTAATTTTCTGAATAACGGTATTTTTCACATCAAAGAAACCATTATGGGACCCTCTGGGAATGAACTCAAATAAAATAAAATTTAAATCATCTAAATCGAACGAGCCGTTTTTGAGAAACGGTGTACTACATATAAAAAAACCTACACTGAAACACAGAACCTCCTGCTTTTTTGAAGTCGGTTAAAAAGTAATAATTTTAAAATAGTAACTTTTTTAATAGCGTAATTTTTTTGTCTATAGTAAAGCATAATTAAATTAAATTAATCAAAATGTAACGTATTTTTGTTTCTAAAAGCCAAAATTGAGTTATTTTTCACTTCTTTGTGCCTCTTTTGTTTTTTCTAAAGTCGGTTCTATTTCTTTTCAAAACGGTTTTTTAATTTTTTTATTTTTAGTGAAGTCATAAAGCAAATGTCGGCTAGAGAGCGTTTTAAAAGTAATAACTTCAAATACCGGAAAGACTTTCATCAGTGACAATCTATTAATTATGGTTTTATGATTTTTTGCACAAACGGCATACACATTACTCGTCATAGAAAATTATTTACGATAACCTCGACAGGTAAAGCAATATTATACTGCCCACAACAAACAAAGAGAGTAATATGTTTTGACGAAATCAACGAAAATGCATAAAAAATGTGGTTTTTTCCAATTTTCTGAATAACGGTATTTTTCATATCATAAAAAAAATTATGGGACCCTCTGTGAATAAACCCAAATAGAACACAATTTAAATCATCCAAATCGAACGAGCCGTTTTTGAGAAATCGGTGTACATACATTAAAAAAAAACCCTACAGTGAAACACAGAACCTCCTTCTTTTTGGAAGTCGGTTAAAAACTAAAGGCCTTGATAATCCACATTTTGTTACTCCAAAAACGTCGTGAATTGACTTTGCAGGGTTTTGAAGCTACCAAATTTGATGTTTTTGAAATTGTGATGCGGACAGTTTCTCCTATTGGCTTACTATAGACGGCATCTGGTTCTTGTGCTGTGTTTAACACACTCTTTGTTGTGCACTTAAATTGTTCCTACTACAATGAATTCAGCGTTTTTAGTTTCTAAATTGTTTGGAGGCGTAAATGAGCGTTACAGACCAATGCACTGCAGATTTTCTATGGGTTAATTTCTGTGATTTGCTGGAATGAGAAAACCAAAATAACTGAGATAGATGGATTCCTTTTTTAAGAAAATAAAGTCGTTCTGTGAAACGATTTTAATTATAATTTTAGTTAAGTGTAAATTTTCGAATACAAAATATCAATAATTATAAAACGATAGTGATTTTTTTTTGATTTTTGTTGGAAGGTTCTCAGAAAAAATTTGTGATTTCGGTTGGAAGTTTCTCAGAAAAAAACTATTCTTTTCATTTTTATTTTTTGAATGAATTTGAACCTTCTACTTCAGTGTCTTGTTCGAATCCTTAGGCAAACACGCCATCGTAGCGTCATTATCTTCAACTACTGTGAAACAAGATTATACCAAGTAATTGTGGGTTATGAGAAAATAATTTAGTGAACCAGAACCAAATGTAACGACAGTCGTGAAAAGTCCAAATGTAAGTCCAATGAACCAAATGTAACGACAGTCGTTTCATGATATTACATCAAACACTGGTTGCGAAACGGTGGCACATTTCAACAAAATCAAAGGATTGTTTTATTAGTTTGATCAGTGGGTGAAGAGTGCGGTCAGACAGATATTAGACAATCATTTGAATATTAGCTAATGTCTTCTACAATTAACACATTAAACTAAGTTTTTCTTTTAGTTTTACCATATTATTTCTATTTTTATATTGTTATTTTCTATGTTTTAAATTTTTTCATATTTATAACATCCCGGTGTAAACAGAAACCTGTTTATTACAAGTTACTAGCACAATAGTGAGAAATTACTAGCCAAGGCGATATCTTAGAGGTGCTGGCGGATGAACTCTATTCAGTCAATGGTATAGCACTTTCAATCTTGGCTATGGAAATTCCTTGATGGTAGTACCCCGACTAGCTGATAGTACCGCGACTAAGGCATTTGGGCTGAGAAGCGAAAACTAAAGTATATCTGAAATACAGGGTGGGCCAAAAGTCACGCCTGCGTGGAAAAACAGGCAAAACGCCTGTTTAAGAGCCCAATTGTGCATCGATGAAAATGGTGGTCTTCGCTCTAATATTATTTTTCAAAATGAGAATTTAGATCATACAAAGTTAATATTTTATTTTAAAAAAAACAATAAAAAAAATAATAAACAAAAAAGTTATTCAATATTTACACGCAGGCGTGACTTTTTGCCCACCCGCGCTTTATTTTGACGGCAGATGGCAGACTACTTAATTATTTATTTTCCCGACTATATGAAGAAATGCATCGAAGCCCGAATTTTTTTTCCACAGTATGAAAGTTCCAACCTCCGTGAAGTATTTCAAAATTTAAAGATAGCGTAGTTTGTTGTTCTCAAGATATTAATTTTTAAAGATGTGAATCTGAGGCCAAACATATTAGTTTTAGATTCAATTCGTGATCTGGACGACCAACACTGAACTCGACCGTTTTTGATCGACTTGACAAAGAAGCAGTTTATGTAAAATAAAAATCACGTATGTTTTAAGAAACATTTTAAATTTTTTTATTTGAGGTCTGAAAGATTTCAGCAAATACAAACTCAGGCTAACTTTGAAATCAAATTGCAAGAGAACGACCGAACGACCAATTAACAGTTGTGTGTTTTTTGGTAAGATAAATGACACATAATAAAAACACATAGACCAGGGTAGAAGCCTTTAAAAATGAATTAATATCGAAAAAGCACCTCAATTTTGAATCGAAAATTCAATTCATTTTTTGCATTTTCTGAGAAGATTTACTATAGTAACATATTTGTTTTTTTCAACATCGGAAAGTAAAGATTTCAACGAACAGAAAGCATACCAACTTTTTGAAAAAAGCTGATATTTTTACGGGTGAATGACGGGTATTAACTACAACTTTGACATTTAACTTCCATAGGACTTTTAGTTTTGCGGAAATCGACATAAACCGTTTTTTACCCTTAAAAACTCACCCCTTCCCCTTCCCGACCTCAGGTCGCCCGTAAACTATTTTTCCTTTCATTTTTATAATATTCTCCTCCTTTTCTAATGCGTTTCATTCTACTATTATTTATTTTGTTTTCAAGAATTATCGACCCTGGTCTAACAATATACTTTTTGCTTACACTGTTAAAAATATTGTGTAATAAGAGAGGGCGCTGATGTCGTAGCTAAAGCATTTTATGACTTTTTTTCTTAATATGAAAGATCCAACCTTACCCTACAACATGCCAAATTTTAAAGAAAGATTTTGTTTTTGTTCTAAAGCCCATTTTTGAAAATGTTCATCTAAGGCCAAACATTTTAGTTTTACCACCAAGAATTTTTGATCTGAGATGGGCATTTTTAAAAATTAATATCCTAATAACAATAAAAACGCTATATCTTAAAATTTTTGGCATGTTTTAGAGGAAGTTTAAAACTTTCATCTTGTGTAAGCAAAAAGTTTACTGTGTATTTTTTTCAATATGTTTTGAATGGGTTTGAATGGGTTTGGGGTTGAAATGGGTTTATTATAAAAAATCTTTCGGACCACCCTGTCCTCAAGTTAAAAATTTTTTAAAATTTTCTAAGAAAATATGTTTTTTTTATTTCACCTACTGTAGTTGTATCCCAAGCATGAAGTCGATTAAAAATGGTCCGGTCCAAATTTCGACGTTTTAGGTCGTCCAGCACCAGATTTGCATCTTTAAAGGGTTTAACTCCACCCTTCAAAAGGCCCTAATCTTTGTTCTGTTTTGTTTAAAAGTCAAGAGAAAAATATAAACCAGCATTCAATAATTCAAAATGCATAATAAAAACGCCATAACTAGCAAATGTTGTATTGTAACCTTAAGTTAAGAAATTGAAGTAGAGTAAAGTACTAGTAATTATAACCAAAGCAAAATTTTACATTCCACTTGCTAAAAAAAATCTAGAAATATGCAAAAATATAAAAAAAATATTGTTAATTTCTTCAATTATTTAGTTGCCTTCAAAATGATGTTCATTAATTTGTTTGATTAAGAGCTAAAGACAAGAAAAACAGAATTTCGTAAAGAGTTTTTTTTTCTATACAAAATTATATTATAATTTATTATTAGTATATTTTTTATTAATATTATGTAACTTTAATTCTGATCAGGTTTATTTTTCTATTTTAAAAACCAGTAGTCAGACTACGTTTTGCATTGAACGACAGTTATTAATCATATGACTTAGTTTCGGATAGATAAATGATCGTAGATTTTATTAATGCCGTAAAATAATGTTTGGTGAATTTTCTGATTGAAATTGGTTTACATTGAATAAGACGCTTCTCAGAGTGGGAAGATAACGAAAGGACCAAAGTAACTCCTATGGTCCTTTACTCGTATAAGAACGCAAATGGGACTGATCAAGGTTCAGACGACCAAGTTATTTGCTCTGTTACACCATAATTGTAAGGATACAGAACTTTCATCCATTTTAGTCAAATTATATATTTGCCAGATAAAAACATACTAATAGTCCAAAAACATTTTGACGACTATCGCCGTCCATTCGGTGAATGTGACCGAGTTCATTGTAACATTTTTGATTCACACCAACTTAATACTATTATAATTGATATAATTTCTCTGTCCTTTTAACTAAAACACCAGAACAACTAGAAATAAATAAATGAACTCAATGTACAGAGAAATACAACAAAAAAAATTAAATTTATTGAAAGTGAAATTGAAACTATTAAATAAGATTTCAATTCATCACCACAATGTAAGTTATTATCATCAATATATAATATTATGAAATTCATTTCGTTGTTTTTATTTATAAATTTGCCTTTATATTTAAATAAAAAAAATGTATATAGTCATAATATAATAAAAATAACATCATTTTAATCGACCTTGAATTTTTTATACAAAAAATCTCGTTAACTTTCATTATTGTAATTCATAAAATTTCACTTTCAGATCAAAAAATGTATTTCCTAAAACACAAACTCAAAATATTCTTGACGCAATTTATGAATGAAACTTTTGTCATTGATCCATACTCCACAAATTAATACATGTAGTCAGTAGTGTGATTATTAGGAAATTTTATTGCAACTACGAGGATACAGTCAATTATGAGTCATTTATGATTATGATGCTATTATTTTTATAGGGATTCATCCACTAATTACAATATGTGTCAGAACAACACAAACATATATTTTAAGACCTAGTCCCCAGCACAACATAAAGCCACTTGAGCCACCTGTGAACTTAGGTCACCCATTATATAATTAAATATCCACGGTTAACTGACGAATATATATATTAAAAACAACCAAATTAGCAACAGGACATCGATATATTAGAAGCTCTTTGAACAGATTTGATTTTGATCACTCGCATTTCTATAGCACGCTTTTGACCAGAGTACAAAATACACGTAAAAAATTTTTATTTAATTATGTAAAATTTATAACATCATCGATTAATCATTAAATTACTCACTTGAAGAAATCAAATTTGTAATAAATATTCCTGAGAGAAAACTGTTGTCGCCCTCAATAGGCAAATTGTATAGAAGTTTTTCCACTACAAATAATAAATTATAAACTATTTTTCTTTATCATAAATTTCATATTACAAGTCGTATTCAACTCTAACGTAGCTAAGCCAAGAAAAATATTTCTTCACCTTCATTGAATGTCAATAAAAACACATAGGTCAATTGTCATAAAAAATAAAATGTAATGTAATTTTTTTAAAATTATTAATATAAAATTACCTACATTCCAGGTGGAATGTTTTATGGCGCTTAAATTTGCCGTTTGCTGTGTAATTTATTTTACAGGAAATATGGTTGTTTTCCTTACAACATTCTATTGCATCGATTTCTCACTGTACAATTTTGTCAGTTTTAATTTCAGTAGACACATCCAATAAAAAAACAAAACTTCTATTATAGACCAAGCTCCCACGACACTTTAGTCTACCTCACATGTAACCTCTGTGCAATTGGGTTTAGCTTATATAACCTTTTTCAGAAAATATCTATCCAGTGGCCGACTTTCTCTTTTACGTTAATTAATATTTTTAATTAATTTTTGTAATCACTAATTACAAAAGCCTACTTATTTGGAAGGTAACCTCGGTGAAATTTCTTGATATAATTGAGACTTTTGTATAATTTAAGAAAATCTTGGTCTGCCTTGAGATTTTTGTTTTAAAGTACCTGGCAGACCTAATTGAATGGATGAAAAATTGATGCCGTAGTTACCCCACATGTAACCTCGCTGGAATTTCTTGACATAATTGAGACTTTTGTTTAGTTACAAAAAACGTTGGTCGGCCTTGAAATTTTTGTTTTTAAGTGCCTGGCAGACCTAATTGAATGGATGAAAAATTGATGCCATAGTTACCCCACATGTAACCTCGCTGAAATTATTAAATTATCAATATCATCGAAATTATTAGCAATAAAATGTCAAAAAATATAATTATTGAAAATTGTTACCGAACCATTCTAAAATTCAAACTGCTGGTGTAATGCATTATTCTCGCGCGCGATGTCATTTATTAAAAATAACGTCGGCTATATTTATTAATGTTTTTTGCGAGGCCGACAGATGTTTTTTTATTAGACAAGATGTACTCTTTTATATACAAAAATCTGGAGAAGGTTACATGTGAGGTAACTATGGCATCAATTTTTCATCCATTCAATTAGGTCTGCCAGGCACTTAAAAACAAAAATTTCAAGGCCGACCAACATTTTTTGTAACTAAACAAAAGTCTCAATTATGTCAAGAAATTCCAGCGAGGTTACATGTGGGGTATATATGGCATCAATTTTTCATCCATTCAATTAGGTCTGCCAGGCACTTAAAAACAAAAATCTCAAGGCCGACCAAAGTTTTCTGTAACTATACAAAAGTCTCAATTATGTCAAGAAATTTCAGCGAGGTTACATGTGGGGTAACTATGGCATCAATTTTTCATCTATTTAATTAGGTCTGCCAGGCACTTAAAAACAAAAATTTCAAGGCCGACCAACATTTTTTGTAGCTAAACAAAAGTCTCAATTATGTCAAGAAATTTCAGCGAGGTTACATGTGGGGTAACTATGGCATCAATTTTTCATCCATTCAATTAGGTCTGCCAGGTACTTTAAAACAAAAATCTCAAGGCAGACCAAGATTTTCTTAAATTATACAAAAGTCTCAATTATATCAAGAAATTTCACCGAGGTTACATTCCAAATAAGTAGGCTTTTGTAATTAGTGATTACAAAAATTAATTAAAAATATTAATTAACGTAAAAGAGAAAGTCGGCCACTGGATAGATATTTTCTGAAAAAGGTTATATAAGCTAAACCCAATTGCACAGAGGTTACATGTGAGGTAGACTAAAGTGTCGTGGGAGCTTGGTCTATTAAGGCATACTGCGCAACGCTTTTAGCCATTAAAAATGTTGATTCGTTTACCGGCTTTCTATCGTTTCTTACAATTTTCGAAAAAGTGATAAAAAAAAATTTGACCGGAAGTTATGGAAAATTATTGGAAGTAGAACTCCCGAGAGTTGGTCCTGGGGAACCAAAACCTGTTTTTATAATTGCCATGAAAGGCTACGACCTCATATAGTAGACTAGGTTAATATTTGACCTAGTTTTAGTTTCCTGTATTGGAATTAGAATGTAGGTTATTGGTTTATTGTGGTTTGTTGTTGTTGTGCGTGTCCCAAGCCGGTTGCTAAAGGCCTTGGAAGGTCGTCAGGTAAACTAGGTTAGTATTTGACCTAGTTCTGGTTATCTGTATTGGTAATTTCTCGATTTAAAGTGTAGGTTAGTGGTTTATTGTTGTTTGTTGTTATTGTGGGTTTATTGTTGTTGCTAAAGGCCTAGGAAGCATGTCAGATAGACTAGGTTAGTTCAAATGTGAGTTCAAATTTAAAATTAAAACAATAAAATAATGGTACAAATGACAGATAAAACAATTTGTCACGTGTTTTTTATTTTTTCTTTTTACATTTTTTGCTCTAAAACTAAAATTTAATTTCTTGTTTTATTTTTTGTCTTAAAATTAAAACTTAAATAAAATTTAATTAATGTTTTTATTTTCACCTTCTAAGAGTGTTAAACCGTTTTGAGGGGTTTTTATGAGGTAGAAATTTTCCTCCATAACTAATGCTGTATAATCTTCCTCGTTAAATAATTCATTGAATTTATTTGGTGCGAATAATAATACATCTTCGGTTTCGAAAATCCACTTTTTCCCAAATTTAGTGTCGATTTTTCGAATTGTGCATAATTTGTATGCGTGGTTTTCCTGCAATTCTGCTATCTTCATAAATGGTTTTGATTTCTCCTTTGCTGCGCTTGAACATTTTGCCAGAAAAATATGTTTTCTAGCCAGTTGATGTTGTTGTTGTTGTAGTATTTGTTGCTGTTGTTGCTGCTGTTGTTGTTGTTGTATTTGATGGTGTAAGCGCTTTCTTTTGAGAGGTGGAGCCGCTTGACAATCGGAAGTTACCAGGTATTCGTTTAAAAAACTGTCTGTTGAACTTTCCATGTTTAGCAAATTACTATGTTAGACTACAATTGTTGATTACAACTGCTTGATATTTATACCAATTTACGATGCTTAAAAGTTAGTGGGGGAACAAGAGTTTGAAACATTTAATACGAATTATTTCTTTATTATTCTTTATCTAAAACGCGACAGAAAAAATAAATCAAAGAACACTTGAAATTTATGGCTTTATATATATTATTACTTTATTCTTCTTTTATTTATCTTCAAAACATATTGAAAATTCATTTAGAAAATTCAGATAAATTAAAAGATAATTGTTGCTAGTTTCTCCATTTATTGTTCACTTAATTTTTCAAATGATAAAATTTATCTTATAAATTAATCAAGACGCAAAAAAGGAAAAATAAACAAAAGAAAATTATTCACAAGAAACATTGAAACATTTAATAAGAACTATTTCTTTATTTTTCTTTATCTAAAACGCGACAGAAAAAATAAAAACAGAAAACTTGAAATTTATTGCTTTATATATATTATTTTATTATTCTTTATCTAAAACGCGACAGAAAAAATAAACAAAAGAAAACTTGAAATTTATTGCTTTATATATATTATTTTCTTATTCTTATTCTTCAAAACATATTGAAAATTCATATAAATTAAAAGATAATTGTTGAGAGTTTCTCCATTTACTGTTTACTTAATTTTTCAAATGATAAAATTTATCTTATAAATTAATCAATACGTAAAAAGGAAAAAATAAACAAAAGAAACATTGAAACATTTAATATGAATTATTTCTTTATTTTTCTTTATCTGTCAAAACAAATTGAAAATTATTCTTAATTTTGTTTTTTCATGATAATTTATTTGAAAGTTTAAAATTACCTTGATGGAAATTTGCTTTACCTCTGATTTAGAGTATTGAAGTTTTACAAAAACAACGATGTCAAACTAAGTATAAAAGCCTACCCTGTTAGAAAATTTATATTGTATTAGTTTTGTGATTCAACATTAAAACATGGCAAAAAAACTTCTAATGAAAAGGTTTATAACTTCTGGGGAAGAAGTGGAAGAAGAGCGATTTTTAATCGATTCCGAAACGGGGAAAAATATGCAGAAGTTTAACTTGCGCAGACGTGAAATTAAATTTTCGATAAAACCTGTACCAAGCTATATTGATCCAATTACTTGGATTAAAGGGGCACTCCACGATATTGTCAAATATATTACAAAAGAAGTTAGCCCAAGCGACAAAATTGGAATGACATTTTGTGGTGAAAGCTTCGAGCATCGTGGCCCTGCATGGATAAACTTTCAAACAGCAGGTGGACTGACGTTTCAGCATATTTGGGATGTGATTTCAAAGGTTTTTCAAAGCAATTCCGAGGGTGAGTACTTTTAAATGAAAATGCTGAACATTTTTTTACTTTTTTCACTTTTACTTTACAGGGTTAAGTACAGACAAATTTTGTTTGACCGCAACATATATCAATTTACCTTATGGTAAAGGTAGGAAAAAACAATTTTACAATTTTGCTGAAGAATGAAAACAACGCCGTGGTATAATAACAATAAAAAATAAAGATAACTTATGTTTACCCCGTGCCCTAGTTGTGTGCATTGCAAAAATTGATAAAGAGGTCAATTATAGACATATTTTAAAAGATGTCGGAAAAATTCAAGCGATTAAAGCTAAAGAGTTAATCCAAAAAGCAGGTGTAATTATTCCACATCAGGGGTGTGGAATACATGAATTAAAAAAATTTCAAAATTATTTGACAAATTACAAAATTGTTGTCTATCAATATAACACTAGGGGTCGAATTGTGATATTTGAGGGAAATACCACAAAAGATGTAAAAAACCTAAATTTGTTATACCATGAAAATCATTTTAATGTGATTGGATCACTCACTGCTGCTTTTTGTACAGAATATTATTGCGGAAGTTGTCACGTTCCATTTTGGCACAAACATGAACACAAATGTTTAAAAACTTGCCCATGTTGCTGTAATTCAACACCATGTCCAAAGAATAGTATAAATGTTAAATGTAATATCTGTAATAGAACATTTAGAGGGGCAAAATGTTTTGATTTTCACCGAGCCTCATCATCTAACTCAAAAAGTATTTGTGATATAATAAAAAAATGTTTAAATTGTTTGCACGTTTACAAAACAGAAAGACAGCATTTTTGTAATGAATATTTTTGTAAAATTTGTCATCAACATGTACCTTCGGATCATCTTTGCTTCATTCAGCAAGATAAAAAACAGAAAAATTTTGAAAACTGCATTTATGTATTCTACGATTTAGAGACAAGACAGGAAAAAAATATTGATACACAACTAAGACAGCATATCCCTAATTTGTGTGTTTTACAGCAAAGATGTGACATCTGTATTGACGATGAATCTCTAGTTTTTTGTCAAAAGTGTAAATTTAGACAAATAATTTTTGAAGAAAATTATATAATCGAAAAAATGATGAATCACATTTTGAAATTAAGCGCAGAATTCCGAGAAATAATTGTCGTTGCTCATAACGGACAAGCGTTTGATCATCAGTTTATTTTAAACTATGTTTTAAATAAAACGAATGTGGAACCCAAACTAATAATGAGAGGAACGAAAATTATTTTGATGATGATCAACAATGTCAAATTTATCGATTCACTTAATTTTTTCCCGATGGCCCTAGCAAAATTGCCAAAAGCCTTTAACTTATCTACAAAATTAAAAAAGGGGTTTTTTCCGCATTTATTTAATAAACTGGAAAATGAAAATTATATAGGTTCTTTACCGCCTATGAAATATTTCTCCCCCGATTCAATGAAAGAAGATGAGAGAAATGAGTTTCATCAATGGTACACCGAAAATAAAAATTGCGAATTCAACATGCGAAAAGAAATAGTTGAATACTGTAGCAACGATGTAAAGATTTTGACTGAAGCTTGTTTAAGCTTCAGAAGAATATTTTTACAAGAATGCAACATTGAACCGTTTTTAGAAGCAGCAACAATAGCCTCAGCCTGTAACCTCGTGTTCAGACGAAACTTTCTGTGTTTGAACACGATAGGTATAATTCCACGATATGGTTACAGACTAGTCGACAATCAATCCGAAATTGCTCTACAGTGGCTTGTATGGGAGCAGGACACCCGAAAAATTAAATTTCAATATGCTGCTAGCGGGAGAGAAAAAGTGATTGGCGGTGTCAAAGTTGATGCATTTTGTGACAGCACTAAGGAAGTTTTTGAGTTTCAAGGTAATAAAACAAAATTAAAATTAAAAACTCGCTATAACACATTATTAATTTTTATTAACTTTCTAGGTTGTTTTTACCATGGTCATCCGAAGTGCCTAATCCATAAAAGAGATGTATCCTTGTATAATGATTCTAACGATACTTTAAATCAAAGGTATGAAAGAACGCTGGCCAAAAATGAGTACTTAAAATCCCTTGGATATAAAGTAATCGAAATGTGGGAATGCGCATTTCGCGAACAAATGAAAACAAACAAAAATATGTTTTACTTAAAAAACCACCCAATAATTTTTACTGCACCACTAAACCCTCGGGATGCATTCTATGGTGGAAGAACAGGCAATGTCTACACTCATTATAAGTGTAAAAACGGGGAGAAAATTAAATACATAGACGTCTGCTCGATGTACCAGGGGGTCTGTAAATATGGCAAATTTCCTGTTAAACACCCTAAAGTACATGTTGGAAATTCTGTGTGTTCTGGAATTGATTTACAAAAAACGAATGGGTTGATTAAATGTAAAATATTACCACCAGAAAACCTATTTCATCCAGTTTTACCGCAAAAACAAAATAACAAATTGATGTTCTCACTCTGCCAAAGCTGCGGAGATCAAAAAAATCAAAGTGCATTTTGTTTACATTCTAACGATGAAAGGGCATTAACTGGAACATGGGTGATTGACGAAGTTTTACAGGCTCTCAAAAAAAACTACAAAATTTTACACATTTACGAAATCTGGGAATACGAGATCACGCAATATAACAAGGAAAGGAAAGAACAAGGACTCTTCACGGAAATGATGAATAAGTTTATAAAAATTAAACAGGAATCTTCAGGTTTTCCGTCTAAATATCAAACAGAATTGGAAAAACAAAAGTATATTGATTCCTTTTTAAGTTCAGAAGAAGTTCAATTGGAATTTAAAAATATCAATAATAATCCTGGATTAAGGTCTTTTGCAAAATTAATTTTAAATTCTTTTTGGGGAAAATTTGGTCAGCGAGAAAACTCACTGCTGCTTTTTGTACAGAATATTATTGCGGAAGTTGTCACGTTCCATTTTGGCACAAACATGAACACAAATGTTTAAAAACTTGCCCATGTTGCTGTAATTCAACACCATGTCCAAAGAATAGTATAAATGTTAAATGTAATATCTGTAATAGAACATTTAGAGGGGCAAAATGTTTTGATTTTCACCGAGCCTCATCATCTAACTCAAAAAGTATTTGTGATATAATAAAAAAATGTTTAAATTGTTTGCACGTTTACAAAACAGAAAGACAGCATTTTTGTAATGAATATTTTTGTAAAATTTGTCATCAACATGTACCTTCGGATCATCTTTGCTTCATTCAGCAAGATAAAAAACAGAAAAATTTTGAAAACTGCATTTATGTATTCTACGATTTAGAGACAAGACAGGAAAAAAATATTGATACACAACTAAGACAGC
Source organism: Diogma glabrata (assembly GCA_963693315.1). NCBI lineage: Eukaryota > Metazoa > Arthropoda > Insecta > Diptera > Cylindrotomidae > Diogma > Diogma glabrata. The sequence continues at coordinate 388,096,541 of OY856186.1, forward strand.
ATATCCCTAATTTGTGTGTTTTACAGCAAAGATGTGACATCTGTATTGACGATGAATCTCTAGTTTTTTGTCAAAAGTGTAAATTTAGACAAATAATTTTTGAAGAAAATTATATAATCGAAAAAATGATGAATCACATTTTGAAATTAAGCGCAGAATTCCGAGAAATAATTGTCGTTGCTCATAACGGACAAGCGTTTGATCATCAGTTTATTTTAAACTATGTTTTAAATAAAACGAATGTGGAACCCAAACTAATAATGAGAGGAACGAAAATTATTTTGATGATGATCAACAATGTCAAATTTATCGATTCACTTAATTTTTTCCCGATGGCCCTAGCAAAATTGCCAAAAGCCTTTAACTTATCTACAAAATTAAAAAAGGGGTTTTTTCCGCATTTATTTAATAAACTGGAAAATGAAAATTATATAGGTTCTTTACCGCCTATGAAATATTTCTCCCCCGATTCAATGAAAGAAGATGAGAGAAATGAGTTTCATCAATGGTACACCGAAAATAAAAATTGCGAATTCAACATGCGAAAAGAAATAGTTGAATACTGTAGCAACGATGTAAAGATTTTGACTGAAGCTTGTTTAAGCTTCAGAAGAATATTTTTACAAGAATGCAACATTGAACCGTTTTTAGAAGCAGCAACAATAGCCTCAGCCTGTAACCTCGTGTTCAGACGAAACTTTCTGTGTTTGAACACGATAGGTATAATTCCACGACATGGTTACAGACTAGTCGACAATCAATCCGAAATTGCTCTACAGTGGCTTGTATGGGAGCAGGACACCCGAAAAATTAAATTTCAATATGCTGCTAGCGGGAGAGAAAAAGTGATTGGCGGTGTCAAAGTTGATGCATTTTGTGACAGCACTAAGGAAGTTTTTGAGTTTCAAGGTAATAAAACAAAATTAAAATTAAAAACTCGCTATAACACATTATTAATTTTTATTAACTTTCTAGGTTGTTTTTACCATGGTCATCCGAAGTGCCTAATCCATAAAAGAGATGTATCCTTGTATAATGATTCTAACGATACTTTAAATCAAAGGTATGAAAGAACGCTGGCCAAAAATGAGTACTTAAAATCCCTTGGATATAAAGTAATCGAAATGTGGGAATGCGCATTTCGCGAACAAATGAAAACAAACAAAAATATGTTTTACTTAAAAAACCACCCAATAATTTTTACTGCACCACTAAACCCTCGGGATGCATTCTATGGTGGAAGAACAGGCAATGTCTACACTCATTATAAGTGTAAAAACGGGGAGAAAATTAAATACATAGACGTCTGCTCGATGTACCAGGGGGTCTGTAAATATGGCAAATTTCCTGTTAAACACCCTAAAGTACATGTTGGAAATTCTGTGTGTTCTGGAATTGATTTACAAAAAACGAATGGGTTGATTAAATGTAAAATATTACCACCAGAAAACCTATTTCATCCAGTTTTACCGCAAAAACAAAATAACAAATTGATGTTCTCACTCTGCCAAAGCTGCGGAGATCAAAAAAATCAAAGTGCATTTTGTTTACATTCTAACGATGAAAGGGCATTAACTGGAACATGGGTGATTGACGAAGTTTTACAGGCTCTCAAAAACAACTACAAAATTTTACACATTTACGAAATCTGGGAATACGAGATCACGCAATATAACAAGGAAAGGAAAGAACAAGGACTCTTCACGGAAATGATGAATAAGTTTATAAAAATTAAACAGGAATCTTCAGGTTTTCCGTCTAAATATCAAACAGAATTGGAAAAACAAAAGTATATTGATTCCTTTTTAAGTTCAGAAGAAGTTCAATTGGAATTTAAAAATATCAATAATAATCCTGGATTAAGGTCTTTTGCAAAATTAATTTTAAATTCTTTTTGGGGAAAATTTGGTCAGCGAGAAAACCAACAACAAACAACTATTGTTAACCAACCGTTTGTTTTGAATGACTTACTAACAAATCCTTCAATAGAAGTTTGTCAAATACTACCTACACTCAGAAAAATAATTAATATAGGTCTAAGGAAAATATTACATCTAATTTATGATACAGAGATTACATTGTTTGTAAATAAAGTTTCATGGCTTTTATGATTTCTTATTACTTTTATGATATTTTTAAACTCATATTTATTGCACCTTACATACATTTTAAATATTGAAATTCTTAAAAAGAATGTTACATTTCTTAATTAAATTTGTCATTACCTTTCGTAATATTTACGAAATAAATTTCATTAAACATAAATATATTTTCAAAAACAATTTTTCCTAAATTTAAACACATTTTCGTAAATTCTATTACTAAAAAAAAATAAATAACATAAAATCTACGACAAATTTTCATAAATTTTAGGATTTAAATATTGCATTAAATTTATGAAATAGAATCCTACAAATTAGAGTAATTTGTATCTTAAATGCAAAAAATATAACGTTAGCTTAGCAATATATGCAAATTAATTAAAAAACATATTGTGTTTGATTGTTTAACTGAAGTGCTGCATATTAAACATATTTTAAAATGAATAGTGACGGTGATATTAAAAATAGTGCAATTCTGTTCTCAAATCTGTTGTGTTCTCAACCACCGGGGAGTAATAGAGACGACAATAAATACTCCAAAAAAACGTCTTCCTTTTCAAAATGACAAATTTAAAAATTACAACAAAAAATGGTATAATCCTAGTTTATCCCCCCAAATAAATTTGCGTTTTTTTTTCAGATAAATAGAAAGATTAGGTACTCTGCATCCTAATTATAAAAAAAAAATTTGCAGAAATGAGGAGGTCAAAAGTTATAAAGGATCAAACTTTCAATTTTACCTTGGTCCCCCTTAGGTTTTTTTTTTAGTTTTTTTTTTCTTTTTTTCCTTATTTTTATTTATTATTTATTTATATTTTATCACACACTAAAATTTTAAAATTTAAAAAAATACCTTGGTCCCCCCTTTGAGTTTTTAGAAGTAACTTGATTTGATTTTTGGTTTTTTTTTTTTCTTCGACTCTTCTTCGACTTTTTTTTCTGCGACCTTGCACAACTTCGATCAAAAATAGCACTGCCTTCCCCCCCTCCCCGTCGCCCCCTCCCCCACCCTCCCGTGAACGAAATTTTTTCCCAAAAATCAATTAAAAATAATTTAATTAAAAATACTGGCGGCCAAATTTTGATAGGCAACCTGGTAGATATATATTCTCCTAATTATAAATATACATAAAAATTTGGTTTTATCAAAAAATCGATGAGCGCACTAATCCTGCAGCCGTATCTTGTACTATATAGCTGTCAATTTATGCAGCACATGTTCTTGCGTTTTGGCGTGGCGTTTTGTTTGTTTACTAATTTTGAGAGATATATGTATTTCTTTTTTTTTATTGTATTTTATGCTTTGCTCTATAGCTAAAAAGCTAGATTCAAAAAAATCTTTTTAGGGTGAAAACTCACTTTTTTTGACCAAATAAAACACGTAATGTCAAATAATAAATTGATCTGAGAGCAAAAAATGTCAGAACAATGTTTTGGCAAAAAGAATTTGACATATATATATAATTGTTATTTCTGTGATACCTTAGTTTCATTATTATTATTGTCGGAATAAATTTGAAATGTTTAGGTCTATATAATTTTAAAATAACTACAGTATCGATAAATTGAAATGCTGTGAAATTGAATTTTTATGAATAAAAAGGAATCATTTTTATGTTATTTTAAAAAAATAATAAAAATGTAATAAAAATAAATAGTGGTCAGTCTGGGAATCGAACCCTCGAACATCCTAAACTTAAGCATCAACATAATATTCATAAATAAATTGATGTAAATAATTATTTAGGTAGACGAATGGTGAATGCTGCTTCCTTGTACACAGAGGTCTGGGTATCGAATCCGGGTTAAGTCCAAAATAAATATTAATAATAATTAGCATTTTATCTTTACAGGGCCCTTTTTAACCGCTTTTAATCATTGCCGTGTATAACATTCCCCCTGAATTGATAAAAATTAATAATTGCAAAAACACTAAATTTTTTTCATTTTTTTGGTGAGACAAGATGGTAGCATAATAGTAGCATAACAGCATCAAATTTTTTACATGCTTTTAAGTAAATTTTACTTAGTCAATTTTGTTTAGTTTACTTATGCCTCCGCTGGCTCAGTTCGTACGTCATTTTCAATTAAATTTACATATACTTTACGTTATTAATTTACAATTAAATTTACTATACTTACTTTACGTTAAATAAGCTATCTCTTTTTTCTGAGTGTAAAATGAAGTTAAGTTTTTTTACATAAATATGGCAATAAAATATTAATATCAATTAAATATTATGATAAATTCGTAGATTTTAAAACCTTTAAAATAAACCCTATGAAGTTTACTAATCAAATTTAGGGCAATACTGCACGTAATGTTTACAACGCATACTTCAAAACAAATATCCATATTAAACCAATTTTATGATACATGTTTACTCATTCTGTTAATTTTATGAGATACAATACTACAAACTATGAAGTTTTCCTGATTTTTATGTGACGTTTATATCATTAAATCAATGAAAATCATATTCTAATTTATATTATCAATGTACATTGACTCGAAATCGTGTGCATATTTTCTTAGTTTTTACGTAGTTTTTCATTGTATCAATGAGGTAGTTTTTTGAGTGTATTAACGAGGAAGTTATAATTATGAGCTGGCAGTATAAAGAAGAAGCGGTAAATTCTCTATCGACAATCAATGTGTGTATAGCTGCTTACACAACAGCACAGGCTCGACTTCATCTTTACAGCTATCTAGAAAAGATCGGTCACAGAGTTTTGTATTACGATACGGACTCAATCATTTATATAAGTCAAGAAGGAGAATATGACCCACCTCTAGGAGAACGTATTGGTGATATGACCGATGAACTAGAATGTTACGGCCTCGGCAGCTATATATCTGAATTTGTTAGTGGTGGACCAAAAAATTACGCGTTTAAAGTTTTTTCGACTAAAGATAACTCAGAAAAGCTTGTTTGTAAAGTTAAAGGCATAAATTTAAACCATACAACATCCAAACTAATAAATTTTGAAACGATTAAACATGCTGTTCTTCATCCGCAAGATTGGGAAAATATCGCTGTGGTTTCACAAAATATTAAAAGAACTAAAGATCATGAGGTTCATACAGTAACTGAAACAAAAAGATACCAACCGAAATCAGAAAAACGTCGATTTCTGAAAGACCATAGCTCCGTACCGTTTGGATACAAAAGGTCTAAATTTGTGTAAACTACGATTATTACACAACATAAAGGTAAAACAGAAGTCAATTTTAGTCGGAGTAACAAATATTCAGTTTTTTAGTTTTAAGCAATTTTGTAGCTTATGTAAACATAAAATAAAGGTCGGGTTTTTTTCATATTTTTCCCGACGTAAAACAAAAGTTTTAGTGAGTTTTTCTTTAATAATTTCAAGTAAACGAAAACTTATTTATTTCCAGTAAAAAACGAGGAATTATTTTATACAAATTTATTAATACTTAATTTAGCAAAATGTTTTCAGAAGTTCTAAATTATAGTTTTTATCTACCCAGGAATTGTGCGATTTATCAAATCCTAACCATTTGACATAAACTTTATTCCCCTTTCTTTTTAAAACCTGCTCGACAAGATAGGTATCAGAAAATTTTACAGGTGTTAGTTCTGTTTCATAAAATCCACCGGAAATTGGAGTGCTGGTATAATCGACTAAGTTATACGTAATCGGATATGTATTTTTAACTTTAACCACTTTAAAAATTTCTGTTGACCAGTTTGGTTGATAGCCTTTTTCAAAGTTTCCTTTATTTTTACTGACTCTTACATTATCTCCTATCTTAAATTTAGCTTTTTGAAAATTTTTTGGATGCATGTATACACTTCTAAGTATTGATTTTTCATTTTTCTTTGAAACATTTTCAGGGGGTAATTTGATTGTTCTATGCGGTGTTGAATTATAGTTTTTTAACAATGATTGTAAAATTGAGATCCATTTGTAATTCCCCTGTAAAATGAAATTTTTCCACATCATGCTTTTCAAAGTTCGATTAAAACGTTCCACGACAGATGCCTTAAGCTCTGAGAATGTATGATAATGATTAATTTTATTTTTCAGCATATATTGTTTAAACTGTCTGTTGAAAAACTCTTTGCCTTGGTCTGAATGAATATTTTTTGGGGTATCCTTTGCTTGCTTGATAATATTTTCAAGTGCTCGTAAAATATCTTCAGCAGTTTTACGTTTGACAGGTTCAGCATAAGCGTATTTGGAAAAAGTTTCAATCACCGTCAATAAATATTTGAAACCTTTATTAAATTTGGCATAAGGAATCATTTCGACTAAATCAATTTGCCAAGTATCATTCAAACCCTTTTGAATGAACTTTCTCCTACGAAAATTTTTTCTAAGTGGCCTGTGTAGCTCTGAAACAATTTGTGCTCGTGACATCCTATACACAATATACACAATATTTAGTTTCTCTTTCTATATATAGAGGCAACTGATTCTGAAAAGTTGTACATAATAGCTAAATTTTTGTAGAAATCCTCAGTCTCCCTACAGAAATCAACTTTTAATATAGAAGCTGATTCGACTTTGTTTCCGTTTACCAACGAAAGTAATGAAAATTATTTTTTAAATAAAATTACACAAGAAAACCAAATTAGTTCAACCACGAATGATTATGATGTTGATGTTGACGAGGTGACCTCATCTTTTCAAGAATTTATACCACCACCATCACCACCGCAATTACTTGAAGAGGAGGAAGAAGAGGAATGGCAGGACGGGCAAAACTGGTTTGACTCTCAAACAGATGATCTGCAGGTTAACGAAGAACAAAATATCGAAGTCGAGCAAGAAGGATATTTCGAATGGTTTTTTAGTAACATTATAGATAGATAAAAATAAAAATAAAAATAAAATAAATAAAAGGCAATTGTTTTTATTTTCGAACAATTTTGCGTAGTTTATTGTTTAATATTACAGGTATCTCGAAAAATAATCTAGAAAAATTACACTGCACATTGATCCGTTGCTTTGGGATGTTAATTTCTTCATGCAACTTTTCCACTTGTTTTTCTTCACAGGTTTTTATGTATTTTTCAACATACGCTCTTACATTTTGTTCGGAATTTTTATAGTGAATCATTACAGCTTGAAGAAAATCAACAAGGTTGTTAAATATATCGGCCTCTTCTCTGTTGACACTAAGAGTTTGACTACGAATAGCTTGAATTCCTGCTTGTAAACATAATTTGGTATTTTTTATTGTTCGAATGCACAGCAGCTTTTTGTATAGATGGTAAAATTCACACCAATCACGATATTTCAGAACAATTACTTCTTTTCCATTACGAAGGAATATGGTTGTGGCTTCAAATGATTCCCCCGTAAAACCAACAGAAATTCTAAAGGTCTGGTTTTTATTAAGAAAGTATGTTTAGTTTAATAATAAAGACATCGTGTTTTCATGTCGAATTTCCATTTCTTTTTAACTTTCCTCTAACTCTCGGGTTACAAGACTGTAAAAAGTTGTATTTTCCAAATATTTTATGAAATAGTTTTAAAATCAACCTGTCATTTTCAATATGATTTACTTTACCGAATTGGTTCAAAAAACTTTTCATACTTAAACCAAAACATCTAAACCAAACGTAAACACAACAATATTGCCCGCATACATCTGTAAAATTACTTTGCAACTGTTTATCATTAAAAATTAAACAATGATTCTTCAAATATCTTAAAATTTCAGGTTTAGTTGGTTTCTGCCCAAAAGAATCAAAGTATTCTATACACCCCTTTTTAGGAATATAAATAGCTAACCAGTGTGTTCCAGGGTCCTTAGCCTTATCCGTGTTGACGATTAAAAGAGATGGTTTTTCTTTTACTTTTGGAATTCTATCCAGAGCGAACACCCCCTTAAATTTTTTGTTTGTACGCTGGTTACATTTTAAAATGTTAGTTATTTCTAAAGTGTTCATAAAATAAATTGACTCAGATCATAAACTTTGCTCGCTTCCTTTACATAATTTACTAAAAACTCTTTTTTAATTAGTTTGTTGGTAATAATTATATCAAAACTTTCTAATATTTGTTTAAACTCTTTAGTTATATTTTCGTTAGTCACAGTTCCAAAAGAATAATTTTCAATATTTTGATTTGTTAGCTCTTTTGTTGGAAACTTGTAAGTAAACTCTTTTACGAACTTCTTACAAGGCTCTTTAAATCCTACTATACTAATTTCTTTCACAAACAAACTGTTTTTGTCGTTACAACAAAATGTAACATCGACAAGTGCACAGGATGAAGACATGATGTAAAATATTTAGACTCACGCTTTTTCATCCTATTTATAGGTTTGTGAATATATTTCGATTTTTATCGATATGAATGTTTGCATCAAATTCCCCATAAACAATTGCAGTTAATGTGGACGGCAATGGTTTAGATAACTTTGCTTCAATTTTAACAGTTCCTTGATTAAGTAGACCTTGGCACATTTCATTCCCTGATGCATCGGGGGTTAAATCAAAAGCAAGTAAAAAAAATCCATTGCTAAACATTGTTTTTGTTATCTGATGACCTTTATCATTATGGAATATCCCTGTTCCTTGAAAAAGTGTGTTGTAGGCTCTGGTATAACAATTATATTCATCAGAGAAACTAGTTTCAATTGCTGTGTTAGGTATCTGTACCCCATTCACATTCAACGAAAATTGAGAAATATCAAAATGTTTAAAATTGTACGGGTTTTTTGATCTTTTTCCTGAATAACCAATATTTTCGGTCATACAAAAGATGATTGTAGTCGGCAATTGACCAATGAAAACGTTGTCGAGCGATATGGATGATGTATTCATAGGAAGAGTATAGGTTTTTACTTCCACACGTTTATAACTATATATAGCATTCTTTTTTTCCAAAACAGCGTTATGTGCTAATAGAACACTCGGATTAACAGTTACATGTCTCATAAACAATGTTGCTTCTAAAATTTTCAATTGAGATTCATCGGTATCGTCAGAAAAAAAATAGAATTCTGGTTTTTCTAGTGTTAGTGTAATTCGAACATCCACGTTGTTTATAAGTAAGGTAGGCTGGTTAAACATATCTACATGTAGTTTACCCATTAGCTCAACAACATTGCTATTATTATACAATTTTTGACGGTCTTTCGATCCAGAATTATTTGATTTTTCTATGTTCGCCTTATCTAATGTCCACCCTGAGCACTCTAAATGTGTGGTAGCAGCATCATTACCATAATTTAATAGCGATTCAATATATGCTCTATACACTCAGAGAATTTTGTTAGTAAATTTAATAACCGCCCGTTTTAAAAATGTGTAATAAGTTATTTTATCAATCTAATAACGATTTTTATTAAAGTAATTGCCACATTCGTTCGATTAATACTTTTTGTTATTATTTTAATAAAAATGTTTATCAAAATAAAAATACGGTCAATATTATTAAAAAAATCACAACGGTTGATTAAACTAATAACCAATTCTTATTAAAATGATGAATTCAGACAATCAAATAAAAAATTATGTGATTAACGTAGAGCTATTAAAATAAAAACATAAATTATTATTTTTGTAGTTAATTTTAATAACCATTTTATTAGATTAATCATCGACGTTTTTACTTTCAAAACGTAGGTTATTAAATTAATAATAGTATACATTAATCTTACTTTAGGTTATTATTTTGAATAACGATTAATAAAATATTGGTAAGAAACACAGTTTATATCCAGACGCTGAATAAACAACTTTAAAAAATATTTAAAAGTTTTGTGAAAAGTTAAAAGTGTTAAGAAAATTAAAAAAGGAAGATTATTTTATTAAACGATAACGTTTGGTATGTAAAAGTTTGTAAATTTTTGTACTGTCTATGGTGTGGTAAAAAAATTGGTTTTTCAGTTCCTGAAGCAGATTCATCAGACAGAACATGTAGAAATTTTGTTCGATGAACAGAGTAGTTAGGCTAAAATTGAGTCAACATGGGACAGGACTAAACAACTGAGACTCAGCGACATTTCAAAATTAAAATCAACTTCGGAAATTTTAACCAAATGGAAGCAATTTAAATTACCACTTGGTTATAAACTGGTAATTAATAATTCAATATTAGTATATTTCAATAACATTTTAATTATAATTATAATAATATATATATATATATATATATATATATATATATATATATATATATATATATATATATATATATATATATATATATATATATATATATATATATATATATATATATATATATATATATATATATATATATATATATATATAATAATTATAATTAATTATAATAATAATCCTTTTAAAATTTTCAGATAGACATTTATTTTAAAGCAATGTTTCCGAAAGCCAGCGATTTTGGTTGTAAATTACCAACCATTTATTCAGAAAACTCAGCCCATTTTTGAAGAACAAATTAAAGATGAAAAGTTAAGAGAGATGGTTGAAGAACTTCGCAATACAGAGAATATGACAGAAAGTAAGTTTTTTAAATTTGTTTTTTGGCTCCAAAAACTTGAAAATCACATACAACAGAAGCAGAATTCAATTCAAATTTTACAACAACAGAATTTTTTGCTGTCAAATTTGTATGAAATTCTGTTTCTGTTTCTGATGTTTTTGAATACCCGGCTATAAGCTAAAACGTTGTTTTTGGACATGTCATTTGTAATTTTTTTGAGTGAAAACAATTAAACCTATTCAATGTTAGATTCTGTAATAATATAATATTTTTCTGTTTCATATTATTTAGATGATATTCTGCTATCAACAATGTATTTACTGCACAGGATACTCCATCAAACCAACAAAACTTTATAGCATAAAATTTATAAGAAATACACTGTTCGATATTCTTAAAACAGTTTTGCCATTATAGGCGAAACTGTTCAAAATGATGAAGAGATGTTACAAAAGTATTTCGATAAAAAATTACCAATTCAGCCCCTTTTTTTAATTAGTGGGTCTATTATAAAGCCAAATAGTATGCTTTGATAATGTACGGTATGAAGTTTATACAACATGGAATAGTAGATTCTTGTATGAGCTTAGAATGAAGGCAATTCTTCACGAGGATGAAGTTTCCCGAAACGAGGGTAGCGAGGGGAGGGAATCCCCCGAGTGAAGAATTGCCATCATCCCAAGCGAATACAAGATTCTATTTTATTCACGACTGTAAAATATTTCGTTTAATTTCCAGTTTTCATCCAAAAATTTGTATCGCCATAATGAAATAAAAACATCAAAGATAGCGAAAAACAAAACAAGTTTGTTGTTTAATTTGTTAGGGGAATATTTAATAAACTATAGAGCTGTTAAAGAATTTTAATCAAATTCACTAGTTGTGGAATGAATACAATTACAATGGAAGACATACGCATGGAAAGCATATATTCTTTAGTCGTGGATAAAGTAACGTGGAAAAAGAATAACAAATTATAGTTGCTATAGTTTTTCATATAATTGTATAAAGTATTTTAAACAACGTAACCATGAAAAAATAGAATATGTATTTTGAATGTTTTGTTGTCAATTTATAACTTTATAATTTATAGTAAATATTGATTATATATATACTATCATGGAAAAAATTGCATTTCCTACGCGAGAAAAAAACGTTTTTCGTTCGTAAACATGTCTCATTCGACGCTAGCGCGTCTCGTTAACATATGTTTACTCACGAAAAAACAATGTTTTCATCTCTTGTAGGAAAATATACTATTATTTATTCAACTTAAAATATTCGCAATCAGCAACCAATTTTGGAATTTTATCCAAAAGTATTTTTATACATTGAAAGGCGATAAAGAAAGAGCATATTCTTCGGTCAATTTGTTGATTGATTTGTTAAATTCAAATCAATAATATATATTATTAGTTTAGCTATGTAAATTTATTTTTTAATTAATAAAAAATATAGTAAAATATAATAAATATTACTATATTTTTTATTTTATATACGTATATAGACTCCTTTTGTTCTTTTAATTTTTATCACATATAAATTTAAAAATACTTTAAAGCAAAATTATGAATTATTTTAGAGTTAAAACTGTGAAATATAAATACTTTAAGATTAAATGAAAATAATTGAAATAAATAAAATCGTTAATAAAAAATTTATGCTCTCTTTTATTTAAAAAGTGTAAAATATAAGTTCCATTATTATTTTAATAAATTTCATTATTAATTTAATAACATCTTATTATTGATATAATAAGAACCTATTATTAATCTAATTAGATTGTATTATTAATCAATATTAATTAATATTATTTTAAAAACAATTTTATTATTATAATAAGATATTTATTTATTCCAAGGGATACCTAATATAAATGTAATCCATTATGTTATTGTTTCAATAAGAATTTTTATAAATATAAAAGCTATCGTTTTTAGATTTAAAATTTAATTTTTTTTGTTAGTAAATATTACGAACAAATAATATTAGTTTAATAATGCCTGTTATTACGAAATTAGTGAAAATAATCACAAGTTGTGATTAGCTGTATAATAATCACCAAATTATTAATCTAATGGCTATTTTGATAGTTTTTAATAACAGAATTCTTTGAGTGTAGTGATAATTTCCGTCTGATGGTGTTATATTTTTCCCGTTTAATTGAATATTACATTGTTTTATTAGAGAATGTAAAAGATTGTTAACTACACTTGGCTGTGATAGTTCTTTTCCGTCTGCCCCTTTATCATTATTCCATAACCCTCCATCTTTTTTCAAAATCCGTATTTTCAATCTTAAATATGTAGAAGATAAGTCCCTATATGTATCTCCATGACCTAATGAAACAAATTCTATTACCGATGGTTTATCTAATGAGGCTATAGGGTTGTAAGAAACCTCTTCGGATCGTAGAATACTTGATTGAATAGGTTGTGCTTTAAATATATCCAATTCAGATTTCATACATTCCACCATAATTAATCAAAAATATCTTTTTCTTTCTTACGCCTACTAACTTTACGTCGTTTCGAGGTAAAATAATTTAAATTTTTGATCGACGGCTTATTTATAACTTTTCTTTTCCTTTTTCCCGACCCATACATTTCATTGAGTTTTTGAACTGCCCTGCGTGTTACACTTTTGACAATCTCTTTACCGCGATCTTGCAGAACTTCCTTAATATTTGCACCGGATACAATATCTGATAAAGCACTTATACCAGAGTTTACAACCTGTCAATCAGCCCCCGAAGAAAATATTGGTTTCAAATACTTGAAAAGTGCCCCAATCAAACTACCTAGCCCACGTCCTCGTTGATATGGTACAGTCGAATGTACCAACGGACCAATATCCTCAATGCCTTTCCCCGTTTGACTCAAATAGTATCTGTAATATACTCCTTCCATAATGCTTTTCATAAAACACTAAATTGTTTAATAGAATCCCCCTTTTATTTATATACTTTTTTAAAATGTAATACAATTTTTGTAGGAATACTACTTGTTGCAAAATTAATTTTGCTACTATATTTATCACAGATTAGAATAGAAATATTATCAAAAAAATTTTTCTCAACAGCAAAATATTGTATATTTATAATTTCTTTTTCCATTCCTTCAAATGCATTTTTTGTGTTTATCGTTCTTAAACATCTCACAGTGCTATCACCCACCATATTTGGTTCAATAATATCGGTATAGACAAAAAGCATTTCTGGTTTAATTACGGGTGTCATAGGTAAATATTGCAGAAATGTTTTAAATAAATCTAAGAGTCTTGACTTATGCTTTTTAAAATCTTTAATTTTTACAGTTATCTGATCAAAACATGATTTCAGTAACTCTTCGAGTGAGTAGCTTTGATCTGCCTTTAATTTTAGCTCAAGTGGTGGTTGATTTATACATATTTTAATAAATTCATTTGCTTCAGGTAGTTGTTTTTCTAATGATGTTGGTGAAGGTGCAGCCGCGTAATTGGAATCCAAAGATATAAAATCATATATCCCCCAAATTAGTTCACGCTCAACCTCTTTTCTTGAGTAGCCATCAAATGGGTGTATATTCTGAATAAGAGTTGGTAACAAAAAAGATTTCCAATCACACAAATATTCTTCCGTGTTATGTGGAATGTACGTCGTCCCAATTCCAACCAAGTGTTCGGAATTACCTCCTATAAAAACTTTTGTACCAATGTGCCAGTTTTTTCCGTATTTATTTGGTTGAAAATCGTTTAAGTAAATCTCCGACAGACCAACTTTCCAGTTTGTACCGCTGATTGGTTTATGTAAATTATTTGTAAAAGCTGATAAAGTATTATCAGGATAGTAATTCATTGAGTTATCACTGAGTAAAGTAACATAAAATTCATCTTTTAGGTGTATATCGCCCATGTTTTCTTACGTTTTGGAAAATTAATTTTTGATTGACTGTCACCCGCTTTAGCTGGTCGTAAAATTCGTTTTGTAGGTGTTGTAAATTTCTCGCTATTTATATGCTTTTCTTTCTTTTCTGGTGGACTGTCAAGAGGAACCGTTATAACGTCTCCAGACTCGGTTTCAAATGTTTGATAATTTTGATTTGGAGTTAATTTTCGTTTTCTTAAACGCTCACCAATTGATGTGGCAGATAGTGCTTTTGCGAAAATTTTGTCTTGAACGTCTTCATCAAGTTCACTGTCAGACTGTGTTGTTTCTTTAAAAATATTTTCCTGGACACGTTTATCAAATACTTCATCATCTTCATTCTCATATATTTCTTCTTCAGGAAACTGCATTTTAAAATTTCTTTTACCGACAACATCTGTTTGAGTGTCTGTCGCTCTAAATATGGGTTTTGTACGGAAACGTGTTTGGGTACTTTTAGGTTCCATGAATTTAATTTTTTTCTCTTCAATTTTAGATAACAATCTTTTTTTGTTTCTAATTTTAAATAGGTTCTGACGATACAAATACCACTTCTGAATATCGGACAAATTTTTGTTTAATAAAATGTTTTTCATCTTTTTATCCAACTCGTTGAGTTCAACGTCTGAATTTTGCTTTAGTTTTTCATATATTTCAGGTTTTAATATTATCATTTTGTTAAATGTTGTATTATTCATTTTATAAAATGACCAATCACCCCTGATAAAACTGCACCGAGAAGAGCAGGTAAAAATCCACCACGTTGAATTATAATTTTTCTTTTACTAGTGAGCGACTTCTTACGGCAAATGAGTGATCTCAAGTCCTTTTTATACTTTTTTAGTTGATTGGGTGCTCTTTTATTCAAATGACAGTTACCTTTTAAAATATTTAACGCAATTTCACAGATCGTTTTAATTACATTCGGCTCACATTGTTTTATTATAACTTTTTGAAATTTTCTCTTAGAATTTTTTAACAGGTGCAATATATGACGGTTGGTTTGTAATCGTTTCATATTCCTCACCAAATTGCTCCAATTGCTCTTTTGTACAAAAACAAAAATTTTTTCCAAATATGTCACTTCTTAATCTAAATATATCATTAATATCTTGAGTAAGGTCTATTAAAATGTAACCATATGGTAAGGTAGTTACTTCATTATATACTTTCTCAAATTCGTTGACCTGTTTTGGGTATATTTGACGAGCTAAAGGCAGTATTTGGGATTTATCTCTAGGGTTTTTAAAAAGCACTAAATATTTACAATTTAATGAAATATCTCTTGAAAATTTTCCCTGGTGAAAAACGTTTTGAGTTACAAATATTACAGATAAATTTCTATGGTGCGAACCTCTAGTAAATAATTCGCACACAATCTTGTCGTGAGAATTTAACATCATATCATCTACAATAATTAACAGTGGATCTTGATTATCACAAAAATCTGGAATAGTATTATAATGTTCAAGTCCTTTGATATTTTTCGGGACGGCTTCTTTATCGGGGTTACACCAAATAATCTTCTCAATTGGAGGTTGAATATATTTGTTTTTTTGTTTTATTAAATTAAAAATAAAAGTCGATTTCCCACAACAAGACGGCCCGGCCCGGCAACCATCATAGTAAACGGATGAAAAAACATGGTTTGCCGAAGAGTATCTATCTAACTATACAAATCTATATGTATACAAAACAGAGGTCAAGTATAAAAGTAATCTTGGAAAAATGGACAGACAGTCTCTTATATAGTCTCACAATGGCCAAACGTGTTTTCATAGTTGATCTCCAATTTCTAAGAGGAAACGATAAACAATATTTTGTCAAAGAACTCGCTCTACTTGAAAAAGGAAGTTTGATTCCTATCGTTTATCATTTCAAACCACCTTACCACGAAGAAGAACTAGGTCAAGAAGCACAATATAGCAATCGATATTGCGGCAATAAAATAAATGGACTTAATTGGAATGGCGGATGCATTGACTATGTGGATATAAAATCAATTATTAAATACTATTTAGAACAAGCTGAAAAAATTTATGTAAAAGGCGAACAAAAAAAATTTTTCCTTGAAAAGTATATTGAGAGTTTTAAAATAGAAAATCTTGCCATACCGTCGTTATTAAAGATTGAAAATTTTAAATCAATGTGTCCGATACATCTTTCAAATAATCATTTTAGATGTGCTGTAAAAAACTGTCTTAACATTTATATGCATCTTCGGAAGGAAAAAGTACTATAATGTTAAAAACAAAAAAAGTTACCTTTAACAATAAATTAGATCTTTACGTTATGTATGTGTGGGATTATGCATATAGAGTAGCTCGACAGGGAAAATATGAAGAATATGCACGTGATCGAGATAGATTTCATAGACGAATAAAAAATATTGAACCTATTATCTCTGCAGTTCTAAAAAAACCTCATAGAGAAAAAGTTTTTTATAAATTAATAAGGGTTGGTTAATCAAATAAAAATTAATGTACATAAAATCATGAAATAGTTTTATTTTAGTTTTAGAGCAAAAAATGTAAAAAGAAAAAATGAATAAAAACACGTGACAAATTGTTTTATCTGTCATTTGTATCATTATTTTATTGTTTTAATTTTAAATTTGAACTCACATTCAGGAAAAGAACTAACCTAGTCTATCTGACATGCTTTCTAGGCCTTTAGCAACAACAATAAACCCTCAATAACAACAAACAACAATAAACCACTAACCTACACTTTAAATCGAGAAATTACCAATACAGATAACCAGAACTAGGTCAAATACTAACCTAGTTTACCTGACGACCTTCCAAGGCCTTTAGCAACCGGCTTGGGACACGCACAACAACAACAAACCACAATAAACCAATAACCTACATTCTAATTCCAATACAGGAAACTAAAACTAGGTCAAATATTAACCTAGTCTACTATATAAGGTCGTAGCCTTTCATGGCAATTATAAAAACAGGTTTTGGTTCCCCAGGACCAACTCTCGGGAGTTCTACTATTGGAGTTACAAGAAGCTTGTATAACAATTCAAAACAAATTGATGTCGGGGCTTGTAGGTTTATATGCGAAATCGAATTTAGACGAAGATAAAAATTGAGCCTGACCATTTCCGATTTTCTTGGAACTACGGTAATCGTTTGTATAGTAAAAAAAATTAACGCGCGTTTTTTATTTTTTATCTAGTGTTGACACCGGATGGTCCGGAATTTGTTAAGAAATTTAGAAACAAGGAAAGGTTAAATAAGGTAAAGGATAAATTTTGCTCGAACGGTCTAACCGATTTTAATAAATTGAAGGGTACTAAGTAAAACAGGTAAGTAAACAAGGTACTTACTAAGTAAAAAATGTACAAAATGTTGATACTAAAAGCACTCGCTACGATCGTATTATCAAATTTTATAATCGTGGGATATTATAAATTATAATCATTCCGTGCTCTTTGTACAGTATACTATTATCTCTTTTTCAACACATATTTTTTTTCAACAATCCAGTCGGTTCCGAAATCTTCAGACGACTTTGGAATAAAAGTCAGAGTCAAAGTATCTCAAAAGTTTTTTCGTAACATTTGTATTTAATGAGTTATAGTTGCTTTGAAGTTACTGGAAGCATTTACCATTTTCTACCTAGAAATTATTGAAAAGATTTCTTTTTAATTTTCCTAAGCATTTTCAAAATCAGTTAGTCCGTCTAGCTTTGCTACCAAATTCAAATTCCCTTCATTTTCATTAGATATTTGGCGACCGTTTTGGTCCTTCAAGCCGGATCCAAAACTCACAATATTATTAGTTAAGAGTTTTTGTGACAAAATTGTTCAGTAAACAGGATTAGGCAAAGAAGATTCTGCATAGACAAGGATTTCTTTAGTTTAGAAACCAACCATATTCAAGAAATTAATTGACAAATATTTCTCCTCAAGCCTCAGCAGATCAGTTATGTAAAATAAAAGTAAATAACAAATTTATTTCTCTTCTTTATACTTATTTATCATACAATAATTTTAATCCATAATCATTAAATGTCTGAACAAATGTGGTAAAATATATTAATATCGTATTAAGGCCAATTTATGTCTATGGAATTTCTATGTTTAAGCTATAATGTATGAAGCAAAAATTTCTATTGGCAAATACTCAACGATTATAATTAATGCTAATTAATCAGCTATCTACCACCAAATTCATACGAATAACTAAATAGACATTCATCAATTTATGATTAAGCTTCAATTCAAAAACGATTATTTAATTTTATTTTGCCACCAATTTAATGATTGATTATCTTAATTTTTCTTAAAATTTTGTTGCTTCGCTTGAATCGTTTAACATGTGTGGTTGCATCATCGAATAAAATTGATAGAGATATCGCAAATTTTTGAAAAGATAATAAATTTTTAAAAAAATACTCTTCCTATTTTGAAAATCAAACAATCATTCACACGAATAATATATCAAATTATTCGACCAGATAAATAGAGTCTGAGTCAGGAAGCAATAAAATATATCTTCATCAAGTTGAAAATAAAACGATTATAAAATAATAAGTTGTCGTATTGTTGTTACTGTGAATTGTATAATAGCTATTTATGTACCTAGGGCGTTATGTAGGTTATTGCGCCCGGAAAGCGACGTAATCTAGCCCGAGGGCCTCTGGCCCGAGGGATGGATGTCGCTTGATGGGCGTAATACCCAGTAACGCCAGTGGTGCATACAAGATTTTATGCTTCACTTAATAAGCTAAAAACGAAGAAAGAATTTAATTTGTTAATCTATATTGATATGCAAACATATACAAATGTATCGTAGTATGCCAAGAAAATAACTATTTTGAAGTTTAAAATAAATATTTGTTGTTTGAACGTTGCTATGTAAACAAATTCTCCTAAATTTTGTAGCGTATGACAAAAACATTGTTTGACGTTTAAAATAATTTGATAGTTTTGGAAAACTATATGAACAATTAATAACTAAAATGTTGCTAAACATTTTTAAGCAAATGCCAAAATCTTTTACTGGCTTAAATTGAATAAGAATTATTTACATTGTGTAGACAAAAGCACAGTAAAAGTAGTTTTATTTTGTTTTTTAGCGTCTTAATAGCGGGCGTTATAAATTCATAATGCCCTCTCATAACGCCCCGGTTTTTATGAATGTGTTTATATATTGCGTATCCTAGACATTATAACAACTTTATATCATTGTGAAGCATAATAGCTATTTATGTACCTAGGGCGTTATGTAGGTTATTGCGCCCGGAAAGCGACGTAATCTAGCCCGAGGGCCTCTGGCCCGAGGGATGGATGTCGCTTGATGGGCGTAATACCCAGTAACGCAAGTGGTGCATACAAGATTTTATGCTTCACTTAATAAGCTAAAAACTAAGAAAGAATTTAATTTTTTAATCTATATTGATATGCAAACAAATACAAATGTATCGTAGTATGCCAAGAAAATAACTATTTTGAAGTTTAAAGTAAATATTTGTTGTTTGAACGTTGCTATGTAAACAAATTCTCCTAAATTTTGTAGCGTATGACAAAAACATTGTATGACGTTTAAGATAATTTGATAGTTTTGGAAAACTATATGAACAATTAATAACTAAAATGTTGCTAAACATTTTTAAGCAAATGTCAAAATCTTTTACTAGGTTAAATTCAATAAGAATTATTTACGTTGTGTAGACAAAACCACAGTAAAAATAATTTTATTTAGTTTTTTAGCGTCTTAATAGCGGGCGTTATGAATTCATAATGCCCTCTCATAACGCCCCGGTTTTTATGAATGTGTTTATATATTGCGTATCCTAGACATTATAACAACTTTATATCATTGTGAAGCATAAAAATATAATCGTTATTGATTCGCGAAATATTTTGATAAATTTACTTGCTGCGAGTTTAAATTATGATCTGCAAATGTAAAGATGCTTATGATCTGCGCGTAAAAAAACAAATTAAAATCAAACTGAAGTCAAGCTTATTCACTTATGTTATAGGATCAGATCCCATAATACAGGATGAGGAGCAGAAAGAATAATAGAAATAGTATACATAAATGATATGGATACCATCTATGCCTTCTATTTCTATAATATGCTTTTTTCTCCTGGTCCTGTCTTTTGACATGATACTCACCACCGGAACGCTGCTAGAAAGTCGACAATCTGGTTTATTTATAAAGAATTGGAATTTATTTGGAAGTCGAGATGAGGGCACAGGCCAACTCTTAAATTTATTAACTGACGACATTGCATTGACAACCTTATTGAGAGTAGAAAATATCCTTAACACCCGGTTTGGCAAGGTCATTGTCCATGAATCTCGTCAGGCAGTTTCAGAAGAGACTGAGAAAAGTGGGCCAGTAGAATCTCGCTGGAGGTATCTAGAAACCACCACCGCGCAGGAAATCAGGCACAACTTTAATGACATCCAAGAAATTGATTGCAAGATAGGTTGAGGATGCTTCTGCAGAGGATGGCAGTAGCATCGAGGACATGATCAAAGAGGAAGGGAGGTTGCTGATGAATGAAGGAGGAGAAGACAGGAATCTTTTATGTGGCTCAAGTGGTTGTTTACCACGCCATAGCAGCGTCAGATGTAAACCTGGGATTCCAAAAACAAGGTGATGAGCCTCGTAAACAGCGAGGCGAAAGTAGTATGGGATACTAATGCAAACTCTCCTAGAGCGAGCATTATATGATTAAGAAATATATTAATTACTTTTGTCTTTCAGATTTTCTTACTAGGGACTTGGTGGCCATTTTAACTAACATCACAGTCGGCAGCATTTGCCAGCAGATAATAGTGGCATCGCCCTACTTTGCAGAATACGGGGTAAGACACCGTCCCCAGAAGTGCATGGACTGGTGGATTGGTGCAACAAGAATAAGCGGTTTCTTATAATCGGGTGCGATGATATTGCTCACAACGAGACATGGAGTGCATAGAAACTAACAAGAGATGTGAGTTTCGGTTTCAATATGTCATATATAAATAATGGTCACACACTATTGGAAAGCATTCGATCTTTCTGGAGTTGAATTTCTTTTCGGTGAACCTCTGGTAATCTATAATTTTTTTGGTTAATAGGAATCGTCCCCGTTTTAATTTTTATTCTATCTTCTCTCTCAGGTGTGAACGTAAGTTTCTCACCTTCCAAATGAAAAATATCCGCATTTTCCTTAATCATGTTTATTACATCTAATTTATCGATTGGAGAGAGCTCGTTATACCTTTTCTAGCCTAAAAGAGAATCTTATCCGTTCTGTTTCGTTTGAAAGATTTTGTCCCCTAACCTACGTTCACATTGATTTATTTCAATTTCTTTGTACTCTTCCATAGTTAATATATTATATTCCGGCACGAAATTTTCTAGTATCACTTCTTCCAATTACTTCGGTTTTGAAAAAACAAAAGTATTACATTCATGAGCCAAAAGTGAAATTCTTACCCCCACTGTTTTTGACATTTCTTGACGTTCTAGGACCTACTGATTCTAAAAGAGCAAAAATAAAATGTATGTCTGTCTGCCGGACGGCCGGCCGTCACAACCGGGGAAATCTAGAAAACGGCTGGAGGGATTTCAAAAATTTTTATTTCTAAAAATATGTATACTCAATTAAAAGAGCCTCAAAGACGATGTGTTCGATAGCTGTGCCGGAAGTGTGTCGAAAAAATCGTCAAGTGTGTCAAAACAAGGAAATTTGCATATTTTTTGCTTAAAAAACGTTCACTTTAAGTGATTACGTGTAGTTTGAATGATATATTGAATTTGGAGAAATCTTGATGATCGGAATTGGTATGTGAGGCCAAAAACTAGATTATTGCATTATAAGTTTGTCAAAAAATATGGTCAAGTGTGTCAAAAGAATGATTTTCACATTTTTTAACCACCAATTTTTTGACAAAATATGAAATTAATTATTTGTATGACATGAAATTTAATCGAACATGAAATTGCACACGGAAATTTTTGATTTTGTTATAATTTTTGGGATATTTTTATAATTTTGGTAAAAGTTTTTTGATTTGGGAAAAATTTCAACTTTTGATTTTGTATTAATTTTTGGAAATTTTTAGAATTTTAAAAAAAAGTTTGTATATTTGATTTTGTTATAATTTTCGCAATAGTTTTAGAATTTTGAAAAAAATTACTTCGGTCTGAATTTAAATTTTTGGAATATTTTTAGAATTTTGAAAAAGTTTAAATTTTTGATTTTATTATAATTTTTGGAATTTTGCGAAAAGTTTGTGTTTTTGATTTTGTTATAATTTTTGCAATATTTTTAGAATTTTGAAAAAAAGTTTGTATTTTTGATATTCTATAACTTTTGCAATAATTTAAAATTTTTTGAATAAATTTAAATGTTTCATTTTGTAATAATTTCTGGAATATTTTTCGAATTTTGAAAAAAGTTGAAATTTTTGATTTTATAATAAGAGTTTTATGTTTAATATAAATCGCTGCCGATAGCTAAAAACAATGTCCTCATAAAAGTTTTATGCCGAAAACTATATCAAAATCCTTAACCAAAACCGAAGTCTTGATATCTCAGAGCTGCAAGATTTCAGACCTTCATATTTTTTTGTTTATTACACGGAAATTTTCAAGTTCAATCTCAACTAATTTGGTCGGTCTGGCAGGAATTCTCTTTCCATTCGGTTTAACTTTTTCTACTATATTGTTTATCGCTAATCACCATCCTCTTTTACAATTGGTTAAATTATTTACTAAATAATATTCTGCGAATTTGGTTGTTACCTGTTTTTGCTTGCTTGAGCTAACTTTTCCGTGTTTGTGTTTGTTTCTTCATCCAATATTCATCCATTATGTTTTCTCTCTTTGGTTTTTACTTGAATATTTCTTGTTGATTTGTTTGTTTTAATTCTGGTTGATTAGAATCATCTCTTCCCATAATCTGCTGCATATTCCTCGATTCCTGCTTTCCAATGTCCCCATTACGGATGGCTCGACAATTGGTACACATAGATAGTTTATTTTGATCTAAGCCTGTGGTGTTGGAACTTTTAACCATCGTTCCCGATGATTGACCTTTATTCGGGGTCAGTTCCGAAACATTCGTCGTCTCATATGATGGATTGTTTTTTGTGATTTGATTTTTCCCGTTAAACCCAATTTGATTTACTTTTTCCTTCTATAAAGTTAATTTCCGCGCGATTTCCTAAAAAGACCAGACCTAGGATACCATCTGTTTTGAGGTTTATCTCATCTGATACGATCTGAAAGTTACGTTTTAAATTTGGATTTCCCTCAATAAATGCGCATAGTTTCTTTAATAGTATTGTTGATTCCTTTGAACCTAATTTTTTCGTTTTTATTTATTTTTATATCTTGTTTTAGATTACTTACTTTAATTAATGATACTTCGGCGCCTGTGTTAATCAACATTTTTGAAACTGATGAGCTAGATATGTTTAGAGCTACGTCAACTATTGGAGGAGTAATTTGTGTTTTTGTGGTGTAGGGGGCTTTGTTGGGTTAGGGATGGTTAAGGTTTTTATTTTACTGTACCCTAGGCAGTCTTGGAGTTAGCTTCCACTTGTGGGTTGCAAGTGTTGCCTTGACAGTTTCCTGAATGCGTGGGTGCTGTCTCCGTTTCATTTGAAAAATTTTCTACTAACCATATATTTCTCCTTGTTTGCTGTTTAGTGGATGCCTCTTGGTGTGTTGGTGTAAAATTTTCTCTCGTTCTATAGTTAACCTGGTTATCACGGCTCTGGTTCTTATGTCTTGATCTACCGTATTGCTTGCTGTTCTTTCTAAAAGCTTTCGTCTGCATGTTGGTACGACTACGCTGTCTGAAGCAACCTTGGGTTGCGTGGCCGGGTCTCCTACAATGTGAATAGTATTCTGATGTTTAGATCGACATTCCTGTAACGAATGTTTCGTTCTTCTGCAGTAAGGGCAATATGATTTTGTTGCTAGTGACCAGATAAGTTGTTGCAGCTGCTTCACCATTTCTTCCATTAACCTATTTCATTTCCGGTTTTTTCTCTTCATGGTGTAATCTGGAGCTTGAGACTGTGTTTTATTTAGGGCTAGGGCTTTTAAAACCTCAATCTAATTTTGGTTTGTCATTCAAAGTACTGTCGGCAGGAAAATGTCGGCTTGTACGTTTATTTCTTTCAAAATCTTGCTATATCGGTTAATTCAGAAATACTTTGGTTAGTGACCATCCTTAGGCTACTTTGTACCTCTGGGGCTACTTTATACCTTTTTGTACCTCTTCTCTTATACCATATTTAAAAGAGCGAATGGTGAATTTTTTTTATCCAGTTCAGGAACCGTTGTGTCCTTGTCTGGATATACTGATCTATATACGGACACTGTTTCTGCTGCCAACCTCTGGAGTCTTTGCGAGAATTTGAAAATAGATTCAGTAGGCGTTTGTACAGATGTATCATTTTGTTCCACAGCCGCCGCAGTTGTCTTAGAAGGAAGAAAAAATTTTTCTCCCACCTCCTTCAATTCCCCAAACGATTTAAACTTAATATCCCTTGGGAATCCATATGAATCCCCTTTTATACGAGACGCATCCAGCGAAAAAATTACAGATTTTAAATCTGCTTTCAATGCTTTGGAAGCGTATTTGCAAGCGCTTAAAAAACTTTATACTTCCCCCGATCTTTATACCCTAAAATTGGTATTGTGTCTAAATATCTATGGACTAAGAAATAACTTTCGCTATCCATTATCCTTTATATCGGATTATTATTTAATAGATTTATTTTTTGAAATGTTTGTTCTTTAAAGCTTTTAACCTAAAACTATTATTATAATCTAAAGCGGACTCACTCTTAAGCTGCTGCCTGGTTCTTTGGCTTCTTAACATATCACACTATATTCTTATTTATTTTTATTTTAGTAGTTAAAATTTTCTGGTTTTTTCAGTATTTTAATATTTTTTGATTTAGAATTAATTAATTCAATCCTGTTTGCGTAGGACTAGCAACTGCGCCAGATTATGTTATGCCGCAGCGGAAAAGGTGCAACATAATCATATTTTTATTAATTTAAAATCTTAGCTTAATTTGTAATAACATAGTACTTAAATTACCTGGAATTCTTAGAATTTTCATAGAATTTTCCTTGCGCTTATATAAATTCAAATATTTGTATCAACTTTTTTATTTTCATCTGATTTTGGTGGACCCTATTAACTAAGCTATAGACACTTTCGCACAAATCACCAGAGCTGTCGGGATCATTTCAGCTCTCCTGCAGAGGGGACAGAAGTGGCTATTACCATACCAACCAGGTGTCTTCAGGAGCAGTTTGCCACTTTTGAATATTCCAGAATCATGGGGAGCGGTAAAAGTGTTATTCATTCCAAAAGTAGGGAAATAGGTAACACCAACCTGAAGACTCATAGAACCATCAGTTTAATACATCATGTTAACAACGATGGAATAGGTGATCGACAACCATGTACGAACTATTATTTTGGTAAGATTGCCTTTGCAAGATAGTCAGCATGCATACAGAACGTTCAGATCAAGGTA
This sequence comes from Diogma glabrata, assembly GCA_963693315.1. NCBI lineage: Eukaryota > Metazoa > Arthropoda > Insecta > Diptera > Cylindrotomidae > Diogma > Diogma glabrata. Next base: position 388,122,525 of record OY856186.1, read on the forward strand.
AACCTCTAAAGTTGTCTAGGAAATCAGAAGAGGCGATAGATAACAAGATCAACAAACATAATGTGCATGTGCATGATGTATCCACTTTTCTTCCTTTTCCTTTATTTTTACTAATTTTTAATTTTTTTGAAAAACATCCTGTTGTTTATTTTAAATTTAGTTGAAGTTTAAAAGTATTTGAGTATTTGATCTAACATAATAGTTATAATTTAAGATTTTTAATAGAACTTTCGGGCTTTCTATGATTACGATCTTCTGATACGTTATGAATCTTCCTAGACCAATATTTTTGATAACAACATTATGACAAATGAAGATAGCGGTCGTATTTTTAAGTTCATTCAAAATCATTATAAAAAATGTGTTAATTTATTAATGATACAATTTAAGTGAAAAAATCAGGAATCAAAAAATTTAAATATTTGACTTATATTTTAAAAATAATATTAATTTTCCATAAGTTTTTTAATATTATATAAAAATAAATTTAAATAATAGTAAACCAACATGAGGCAAGGAAAACAAAAAATAATATTAAATAAATATAATCATTTTTTTATTTTTAAAAACCACTAGAATTAATTCTTCAAAGTACCCGTTTGTCTTTTGTGTTTGTTTTCATTACTTTCACAAAAAAAATCTAAGAAAAGTCTTATCTAAACAACTGGAATAAAACAATTCTAAATGTTTCACAATGTTAATTGATTTTCGTACAAAACCTAGTCTTTTCGAATTGTAAAATTTAGTAAAACATGATATTCGAATCATATTGTCGTTTACAATGCCTTTGGTAAGCTCCGATCTAATTATTCAAAAATACCCTAAAAACTATTATTACCCACACAGTTATTCAATAAAATTCCAAACAAACAAAATTATTTCAACCCACATAAACAATTGACATTTTTTACAACTATAAAGTTACGGAAATATCACTACACTAGTCCTTTCCATTTGTCTTAAAAATAAAAAAAAATTGATGAATGGTGACACTTCAAAAATTTTACATATCTAAGCAAAATAATTAAATTCGTTTCAATCAATCCGATCAATGTTGAACAACAAAAAAAGCAAACTACAACTTTCATAAACAAAATAAATTTCTTCAATTGATCCATAAAATCTTCCTCGAGTCTTTTTTATTCATATAATATAACTGTTAATATATGTTTATGTTATATTCGACCTTCCAAATGAATATATTTAAAATATTAATATAATCTTATCGATTCATTGATTCATCCTGCTCATTTATAATAAAATTTTGTAATATCACAATAAATGAAAAAGAACAAGGTTTTGTTGCAATTTTCAAATTCCATATGTCACTTAATAGTCACGTTATAATAAAGTTCATCGCTGATGACAATTTTTTTTTAAATATTAATAACCTCCTCCAATTAGGCCTAAAACTACAAACTATCCTCGCGTTTTTTTTAAATTAATTTTTAATTGCATTCCAAAGAAACAAGAAGTTGATAAAAAAATTAATTTTAAAATATACAGATATATTCAGATGGTACAAATCTATAGATGTTACATACAGGGTGGCGCAAAATGTACTCTGTGGTTTGTAATTTTCCAATTGAACAACGAACCATATTTTCGAATTTAGTTCACGACCGTTCATCAATATTTTAATGTGCGGATTGACACTCCAAAAAATATATTAATTATCGCTTAAATAAAAACCACAACGTTAATTTGGCGCCACACTGTAGGCACACACGTAAAGAAAATGTTACCAGTCTAATTTAAGTCTTTTACTTTTCATTGAAGTCAATTATTGTGAAATTGTTTTTCTTCTTGTTTATCAATTTAAGAAAAATATAAATCGTACAATATAATATTAACAATAACAACAAAAATGATGTCATATAAGAAAAAAATATAATAAATTGTGATTTGAAATTTTAGTTTTGGTAATAATCAAAATGTCTCCGGAATTCAAATGAAACAAGGTTATGCAGGTAATAATTAGTATCAGAAGAAATTTAAATATTTAAAAAAGTTTTAGTTATTTAGAGGTCAACATGGTGATAATAATTAATGTGTCACTAAGCCATCGTCTTGCTGGAGAACTTTTCCTTACATTAATATTGAACGTACTTATGCTTCAGTTGAATGTTCCGGAGTTTTTGGAATGATTTGAGTATTAATATACTATTTGTGATCAGCTTTCTTTTTTTCTTACTTCACCACAATGGAAAATTTAATTTCATCGTTTGTTTTGGACCATCCGGAATCTAAAAAGCCAAACAAAAGTGTACGGCTGTGGGTGGGTGGTTGTGTTAGTTGGTGGGTGGTTAGCTGGTTTGGTCGACAATATGATCGTTGTTCACTTGGAAATTGTAGATTTGGATTAGTTTCAAAATTGGATAAAATGGCGGGATGGTCTCCCGAACACTTGTTTATGTAATTCTTCAATTACTTCTAATCCTGGCTTTCAATCGTATTGAGAATTAGTATATAAGGTTCTAATTCTGTTGCCATTATTTCTGCGTATCAACTTCTGGTTGAAACTTTCTTTTGATTTTTGAAGGGTTTATCCCTACTTTCAAAGCTCAATAACATCAGTGGCAGTACCTACCTGATAAGTGAATTGGATAAAACTTGGAACATAAACATTTAGTACGGTTCGCAACAGTTCGCATCCCAAATTTCGGTTTTCAATTCTGGTAGCAATGTTAGGTATTTTTGGCATTTTTCAGTGACTTTATTGACACTACAACCAATAAAGTGCTTATGATGAAACTTTTGAAAAAGATTTCAACTATTGTGAAAAGAAAATGATCGGCTTTTAGGGCACAACGACCAATGTAGCGAGAGTTCACCATACAAATGTATTTATACAATTTCAATAACAGTTGTGGTCTGGGCCATCGGTACACCTGGAAAGTTCCCAGTAGACCGGTCACCCTTAAGGCCGGTAAGGCTGTTAAATAATATTTAAATACCAAAAATATAACGCATAAACATTTTATTTAATTCTCAAATGGCTCAATGTTATAAGTGAGACTAAATGGAATGCCACGGAATCAGCGCTTAAACAAATATTTGGTTGCTTTGACGATAAAGACAACATCTTATATGTAGATTTGATTCTTAGTTTACATACTATGGCCTCTAATGATCATTTCAAATCATAAATCAGGCAAACTGCTTCCAACCTTCTCGAATCATCACTAAACTTTAGAATAATTCTAACTGTACAGATTTGTTGTTTGATTTCATTTAATTTGATATTTTATTTAATTTAATTTATTGTTTTATCGAATTTAATTGAATGTTTCATTAAATTTAATTTATTGTCTTTTTCAATTCATACGTTAAATTTACTTAATTTAATCTAATGTTTTATTTAATCTAATTTATTGTTTTATTGAATTTAATTTAATGTTTTGTTTAATATAATTTATTGTTTATTGAATTTAATTTAATGTTTTATTTAATTTAATTTATTGTGTTATTGAATTTAATTTATTGTTTTATTGAATTTAATATATTGTTTTATCCAATTTGTTTTAACGTTTTATTTAATTTAATTTAAAGTATATTTAATTTAATTAAATGTTTTATTGAATTAAATTTACTGTTTAATTGAATTTAATTTAATGTTTTATTTAATTTAATTTATTTTTTTGTTGAATTTAATTTAATGTTTTATTTAATTTAATTTATTGTTTTAGTGAATTTAATTTATTGTTTTATTTAATTTAATTTTATATTTTATTTTATTTAATTTTTTGTTTTATTTAATTTAATTTATTGTTTTATTGAATTTAATTAAATAAAATTAAATTATGTATACTCTACTGACTACTTGATTACTTGCGTTATGTTATTACTACATATAGGTAAGTATTAGAATATTTTTTTAAAACATTTACACAAATTCGAAATTTTGTAATGTATGTACATATGTAGTAGTAAACCGATTTTAAATGATCCTGTCACGGTCCGGTTCTAGTAGGACTAATCTGGTTTGGATAGTTTAAGGCGTTACATTACTGATCACGGCCTGTTCAGAGAGCCTCATCCGATGAGAAAACCGCATCAGATTTTGATTTGTGCCCTTATAGAATGCTGCTCGGGATGCTCAAGTATTAAATTAAATAATACAGCTGTTATGAGTTAATACAGAAAAACAAGTTTCTCTAGAATACCAAAGCATTTGAACGCGTACCAAGGCTGTGATCCTATCTTAGCCTTGCTTGAAATTAACGTAATCTTAAATCCTGGTAATGATGTTGTCCTTCCAAAATATGTCTATTTTTCCTTAAGGCAAATCATTGAATTGTGGTTGAGCAGTTGGGACAAAAACCACACTAATATATAGTCATTGCCCGAGTCAAAAATTTACTACTCTCTAAAACCTATAGATTCTACTATTTAGAATTGAGTGTTCTTTAGTATCACTTATTTACAATACAAAAATAACATCTACGTAACTCCTGCAAAAGCAAGTTACCGAAAAATCCCATTTAAGTTGTTAAAAAGACGTTAAAAATTAATTTTCTTTCGTTCTTTTTCTGTAATAATAAAAAACGAAGAGAAACGAAATTTGTTGATAATAATAATAAACAAAAGAAAAGAAAGAATAAGACTAGAAAAATAAAAAGTATTTTTATATATTCTAATATGGCTGGTTTTATTTAATATTTTAGGGAATAATTTACATGCGTTTAATTGAATTGAATAATTTGAATTTATTATTTGCATACGCGAAAGAATTTTTTTAGTGAATGTAATAAAAACAATCTTGTTAAACAAACAGGCCATTTCAATAATAAATTTGAGTAATTTAAAAAAATTATTATATTATTTTAATATTTCTTATTTGTCTTTTTCATGTCGATTTATCGATATTTTAATTTAATTTTTCATAGAATTGAGAACATTATGGAAAATTAGTATTATTTTCTATACATAATTTAAATAATTAAATTTGTTGATTTCTGAATTTTGGTCTTTTAAATTGTATCATTAAAAAAATGGACGCATCATTTACAAACAAAATCACACTCATACATTTCCGATGTAGAACTTAAATATACGAACGCTATCTTCATGTTTAAAAATTTTTGTCGGGTTTGATGCGAAATAGATCGAAATCGTAAATAGTTTTTGAAGATTCAAATAAGATGTAAATTTGGACGTTGATAGAATTGAGAGAACTTTTTAAGTTCTTAGGATATGATAAATACTTAGTAAGGTGTTAAAAAACAGGCTTATTTGGGTTTAAAGTGGTATTTCAAGAATAAGTGGCCTGTAAATAGTTTTTTGAGATTCTAATTAGATGTTAAATAATGTTTTTTGATTTTGTACGAGTTAATAAATTAATCGAGAGTAAAAAATTTTTATTTATATGCAATAAAGGATGAAGAGATAGGTTCATTTGAGGGAAAAATAGGTCTATTTGAGAATGTCTACTACTTAAACCGTAGTTAAAGTTCAACTCGGGTGATGAATAGTGATTCACCAACTTCTCGACTTGTGTGTATAAACCTGTGTAATAACTTATTTACTCTATCTGACACCGAAATCCAACATACATTTCATTTTTATATTTCCTCTGTTTTTGCATGGAAAAATAAATAATTGTATGAGATATAAAAAAATTTCCAAAAGAGTTGGGGATTGGAAGTTGTAGTCGATCGTTTAGTTTCTGATAAAAAGTGGAATAGTTTAGGTTTGGAAAAGTAGTTGGGGCAGTCGTCTTGGCCATGAAATTTGGAATTATGTTCAGTGGAGAATATTTTTTTGGTGACAATGAAAGGAAAAATCTCAAAATTGTTGTGTGCTTATTAAATAGAACATCGTGTTACTACCCAGGTCAGCAGAGAGGATTGTTTTGACATTGAGCCAAGCTTGTTTTAAGGTTGAACAATGTTAGGACAAGCTCTACAATAAACTTGGTTGAATGTTGTTTTAACCTTAAATGATAACCACGTACCATTATTATTTTTAGACATTGCAACAATATTTAAATACAATGCTGGCCCAATACTACCCAGGTAAGGACAAAGGATTGTTTTTACATTGAGCCAAGCTTGTTTTAAGGTTGAACAACGTTGAGACAAGCTTTAAAATAAAATTGGTTGAATGTTTTTTTAACTTTAAATGATAACCACGTACCGTTATTATTTGTACACATTGGATCAATATTTAAATACAATGCTGGACCAATTCTAAAACAAATAAATCGAATTCATAGCTTTTTAATTTTTTTTGCAATGTATAATTCATTATATGTGTTGCTATGGTTTTCCATATTATTCACTGTTTGTGTGCTTTTGTCACTTTTGAATTAAAATGCAATATTCAAAAATATACTTTTTTAATATATTTATTTTTAATTTTAAATTTTATTAATAATCATATAAATTTCCTTATAGTAACAATTTGAATTTGATTTTTTATTTTAATGAATATCGATTTCGACTTACGTCATCCTCAGTTCTTAAATTATTATTACAATCTTTGCTTAAACTAATGTCTTATATACCATTTAAACTGCTATTTTTTATTATTATGTCATATATTTTGTTAGTTTTAGTGTTGATTTCATCATTTAAAATGTTGTTATTGTTTTTATGTTTATATATTTCTATTTCTTTCTATCTATCTAGATGTTGTACTTTGCTTTTTTTATGTAATATGGTTAAATTTGTGTTGATATTGGTATATTTGTGTTTTTCTATTTTCAAATGTTGGGCATATCTGGATTTTGGATCACTTTTATTAATTTCAATGGTGTGTTCAATAAATCTTTTGTGAAGGACCGCGCGTTTGACCTATATAAAATTTAGTACAGTCATCACAGGAAATTTTATAAACAGCTGTGTCTAAGGTTTGGGTTTTTTGGTTTATAGGTAATTTTCTATTTTATTTTTGAATTTTGTAAGCTGCAATATATCCATATATTTTTAAAGTTTTTTGCATTATTTTGAAGGTTGTTTTATTATATGTTAAGCCTATGTATTTTTTGCCTGCTAAGTTTTCTTTATTCCTCAGGGTTGTTTGGGTTTGCAAATCTTTCTTGTTTTTATGTTTTCTATTTAATGTGTCAATTATTTCGTTTTTATATCCGTTTTTACTGGCTATGTATTTTATATTATTTGATTCGTCTTGATAATTTTCTGCATTCATTGGTATATTGTTCAATCTATTGATCATGTGGTTGTATGCAGCTAGTTTATGTTGGAATGGATGATGTGATTTAAAATTTATTGTTTGATCCGTTTGGGTTGGTTTTCGGATGAAATAATAAATAGAATCAGTAAAGAATGATATGGAAAGCAAGATAAAAAAGAAAAGTGAAATAAAAAATTGAAATTAAAAAAGTTAAAAGAATCAAAACTAATAGAAATGGGAACTCATCATATTAACATAATAAATCAATACAGACCGCCACAATATTGCAGCTTACAAAAACAAAAATAAAATAGAAAATTACCTATAAACCAAAAACACCCAAACCTTAGACACAGGTGTTTATAAAATTGCCTGTGATGACTGCAGTAAATTTTATATAGGTCAAACGCGCGGTCCTTCACAAAAAGATTTATTGAACACACCAGTGAAATTAATAAAAGTGATCCAAAATCCAGATATGCCCAACATTTGAAAATAGAAAAACACAAATATACCAATATCAACACAAATTTACCCATATTACATAAAAAAAGCAAAGTACAACATCTAGATAGATAGGAAGAAATAGAAATACATAAACATAAAAACAATAACAACATTTTAAATGATAAAATCAACACTAAAACTAACAAAATATATGACATAATAATAAAAAATAGCAGTTTAAATGGTAATAAGACATTAGTTTAAGCAAAGATTGTAATAATAATTTAAGAACTGAGGATGACGTAAGTCGAAATCGATATTCATTAAAATAAAAAATCAAATTCAAATTGTTACTATAAGGAAATTTATATGATTATTAATAAAATTAAAAAAAAAAATAAACATATTAAGAAAGCATATTTTTAAATATTGCATTTTAATGTATAATTCAGTATAATCCTTGGCTAGCTAACTTTGGTTACAGTCTGGGCCAGTTTCAAATGCCTAGACTGAACCAAGGTTCAGTTTATTATGTTACGCATTATTTACTAGTCTAATGTAGTGTAAACATGTGCAAGTCATTTTAAGCCTTTCTCTAATTTTATAAATGTTACTCTTTCAACAACTTCTTTCCACACATTTAAAGGAGGTCTGGAAAAAAAATTGGTTTGGTAGATCTAGCCCAAGTCTTATTTGCCAGACATGGCCCAAGGACATCAGGCCAAACTTGGCACAAACTTGGGCCGTTTGAAAATATTAAGTGTGGCCCAAACCCCAAAAGCTGTTGTGCGGGTTTGGCCCAGGTCTTGCCCCTTAACCTTTTATTACCCGGGTATTGTAGTGGAATTTCCTCATATATTGTAAATTTGTTGGTTACAGTCCATCATTGCACAAATGCTGAAATTATATAACAATTACAATAAATTTGTTTCAACATTGAACCAAGCTTGGCCCAAAACTAGATATAGTAGTAAAAAGATACAATTTACATTTATTTATTTTAACCATTGGCTTAGTATGACAAAATGTATCAGACTAAGGCTTGGCCATGCCTTGATAATCATTTCTTAGTTTTCCAAGCTTGAGCCAAGCTTGGCCCATTCGATAAGCCTTGGTATTTCTAACCTGGGTATGAGTGACTTAAATGTGAATTCAATGAGAAGAAAATTTTATTAAGTTAATTAAAGTTATTGTGAAATGTAAATTTGAGTTATTGTAAATGTGGAAGAAAAACCCACACGTTTTGAAATGTTAGTACATTATTTAATTAGGAGCTAAAGTGCTACCTTTTGTGTTGAGTCTACAGTTTGACAATTATAGACGATACACAAAAAGTCACTTTAGTTTCGAATTAAATACACTATTTTTTAGCTAAACGTTTGCTAATATTTTGCTAATTTTTTATACATATGAAATTATAGTACATCAAAAATTTATAAATATGATTTGTTACCATCATAATTACGTCCAAAAAGTAAAAAACATTTAAATTTGTATAAATAAAATTTTTTATCAAAGCAAGCTCCAATTCAAAATTTCATTATCCCATCAAACTATTTGTTATGTTTTATTGTCATAGTTACATACAATAATTCAAAATTTCATAATCCAATCCGAATCAATTTCTTATTTTTTGTTGTCATAGTTATACAATTTGTTTGAAAAAAAAAACAAAATAACAAATTCTACTTTACTGCGGCGGAAAATAAAATAAAATGGCAGTAAAGTTAAACTGTACAGCCGTTTGCCACAAAAAGGATTTTCTATTAGTTTTATTTATATTATACTGCAGTTTTAGTCGAACATTGACTTTAAATATTTGAAGGACTATCCCAACTCAATTTGTTATCGTTTTTGATCCTACTTTAAATTTGCTGTTGGACTACAGTGGTAGATCTAACAATTAGATTAGCCCCAAATCTCAAGGCAGCACCGTGAATAAAACTTTTATTAAATTTTCTCCAGGACAATAAAAAAGAACAATAAATTGACCCAAAAAATTCTGGAAACAATTTTGTTAGAAAATAGGAAAAACCACGAAAAATCTAGGTTCAGAAAAATTCTTGAAACTAACCCTATAACACCCAAATATTTCTCTTTCTCAATACCCAGTTGCGGTTGTAGAAATTCTGATAGACTAGATGTCAAAGAGATGGGAGCACAAAATTGAATGCGATAGAATCCCTTTCAGGCCAAAAGACGACCTCAACAAATTAACTAATGATCCAAGGCCACTATCTCTAGATCTGGAAACATTATTGAAGCTACGAAAGAGATCAGGTTAGTCAATGATATAAATGTCAGTAATATCGTTAATACTATAGAAAAGAAAAGATGCTACTAGATGAAGGTGTGACAATGAACTTATAATCCAAGAGAACGTCCACTGCTACTCGGAAAACCTTATCACATATTGGATTCGTTTCAAAATTTATGATCGCAAAAACTTTTCGCAACCTTCAATTCGCTTTTGCAATTTTACAATTTATTTACAGTTTACGTTTTACAATTATTGAGCTTTGAACTTCCACTTTTGCATTTTACATATTATATAGTTTTTCCTCGTGTTTTCAACTAATATTCATCGGTTTATTCCTTTATATTTGCGCAGTCAAAAATGTCCGAAGACGGCAATATGAACGTAGCTCAAGTGAAACTGATGACTCTTTAGAGCTCTGCGCTACGTCAAAAGTGAAGCACAAACCATTAAAGAAAAGAAATCCACACATTTCGTTCCGAGTGGCAGAAGAAAAGTTCAAGTACCTGGCACTTGCTGCATTGTCTTCATAAAATACCTGCACTTGTTGCATTGTCTCAGTTCCGAACTATATGATATGGTTTCGGACAGTATTAACCAGTTGGCCGAAATCAATAAATACGATGCACTGTAATGAATGGTGCTGCAATGATTAGCACCGTCGGACAAGTGTCACCTCGAAACACTTTTGATTGGTCAAGTACCTTCGAAGGCATTCACATCAATCAGTTGACATGAAATTCTTCTAGTGACTTTTAGTGACTGTCTCTTTGAATACGCAAATTACTAGAGTTCATACGGATATTATAAGCTGCTCTGCTTGAAACTACAATGATTGAAGTTATGTCAAAGATGGCGAATTAAATATTCAAGGCGATGACTTTCAACACCATCTGTTTCCAAGTCAACGATGTTCATCGATCTCGTCCAACGACACGCACAAGCCTAGGGAAACAACGAAGATCAATACCATCTTCAAAACCAACAACAATAGAAGACCAACTGACTAGTTTGAAAAATTACAACGACAACTCGAGTAACTTACTCGGTTGCGTCGATCAAACTCAAGGAGTAGGTACAGCTCGTGGTAGATCACCATTTCCATATCGACCACGGTCGAGATCTGAAACTAGTTCACAAAAAAGGAAGGGACCATGTACTGTCTATTATTGGTTTTATTTTGCTTACCGTCCGTAAGTTAAATGAAAACAATTATAAGCCTTAGATCAATGAAACTAGTGTTCCTTTTATTGCTTTTCACATATATTTCTGGGATTACTTGTCCCCTTCATCAGTGTTCTATAAATCGTGATATATTTGAATTAATTTTAAGAAAATTTACAATATTTAAAAACGCAATTACCTTACTACTATTATATCACAATTTTTAAAAAACAATTGTTCCTAATACGCTAAACATGTAGTGTTGACATAAATTGATAACATTGAACAAAAACATAAATCTATGATAAAAAATAAATTAACACAAACAATTTTAAAATAATTCATCTATAACATCTAAACCATCAATTTGCACTAAGACGATCAACATGGCGCTATAATTGTATATTAATTTTATATTGTCATTTGTTTTTACAAAAAAAAAATTATATTAATTTATGACCACTCATCTACCAACTATGGGACATCATAAAAAACAGAAAACATTCAGAAAAAACATTTTGAAAAAGATTCGTTTAGCATCATCTAAATCTGTTTGAATTTATACTTCGTTCATGGTATCCTGTTAATTTTTTTTTTTTTTTGGTAATTTTTTGATGTGGTTACAGACCTGGGTGTATGCTGGACTCAGAGAGTCCATGTCAGAATTGTGGTTGACTGCTGTGTCTCTGTTGATGTGAATGGCTAAAGATTCAAGTATGAGCCGTTTTTTCCAGTTCTCTTCCTTTGTTACTATACTAGCATGATCATAGTCAAATGTGTGTCCTAACTCCTTGGCATGTTTAAAAGCAGCTGTGCTATTTGTTTTAACCACTGAGGACTTAATATCGTTTTTATGTTGCTTCATCCTATTCCCTAGTTTTTGTCCAGTCTGTCCAATATATCTCCCTTCACAATCCTTACAACTAAATGTATATATTAGACCATGTTGGTCTGCTGTGTCGATTACCTCGTATGATGTTGGAATGATCTTATTTACTGTTTTTTCCGGTTTATAAGCGACTTTATATTATTGTGGTTGTATGTTAGTAATCTAGCTAGACTTTCTGACAGATGCTTCGAGTAAGTCAAACTCTTGTACTTTACTTCCTGATTCAAGGCACCTTCATTGTTTATGTTTCTATTATCGTATTTCAGTATCATTCTCTTAATTAATCTCTTAGGATAGCCATTCATTCCCAATATCTCATTAATGTTTCTTATGATTTCCTCCCTATACTCTTTGGATGTTACTGAGAGCATACGGTGAACTGTTCCGTATGCCGTGCTGTTTTTTTGGTTACTTGGGTGTTCAGAGTGGTAGTTGAGCATTCTATTTTTTGATGTTGGTTTCTGGTAGTGTTTCGTTAATATCCTATTATCCTTGTCCCTGATTATTGTCATGTCCAAGTATGCAATTCGATTATATTCTTCGTTTTCATAGGTGAATTTGATATCTTTGTGTTCATTGTTAAGAATGTTATAGAAATTTTCCATTTCATCCTTCGGTATTATCGCCAAAGTGTCGTCCACATATTTCACCAACAAGGTTGGGTTGAAACCGGCTTTGTGTATAGCAATATCCAATAAATCTGTGATGGGACCATGTTTTTACTATCATGCATTCGGAGCTATGGTACAAAAATATAGACCACCGACAACATTCGTTCAATCTACATAAGCTGGCATAGGTATTGACCAAACCAATAATCCAAAAATTGCATAAGTTAGACATAAGTTAAGAGGTCGTGACGGCTGTGATTGAGAACAACAAATCCAGTCATCTATTCATATACGATGAATTAAATCGACATAGCTTTTTAAAAGACACGGGAGCGGATCTTTTGGTGCTCCCAGTCAAACACAAGTCACGCACATCAATAATATTTGGTTCAAGATCAACGGATCTAATTTTATCAGTTACCAACGAAACAATAATAAACAACAATAAACAGGTAGACATAAGATGTAAACAAATTCTTTAGTAAATTTAGTCGATCTAAAATACCAATTCATTCAACAATGGTCAGCGTGGAGCTTATAGTGTAAAACTAATATCAAAATTCATATTTTGGTTCAATTCATTCTTTTCCAAGAAGAGGAAGATAAAGGAAATAAACTAAACTTCGACTATTCGCACGCAACAAACAAATTTATATAAAAACAATTCGTTCAATTTTAGTGCTTGTTAGATAAATAGTAGTTTAATCAATTAGTGTTTAATGACATAATTTATTCTCAAGCAAAAGTTTAAAATTTGCGAGAGAATAATATTAGTTAAACACGAATTGAGTACAATATACTTTTTTCTCTGACAGAGTGTAACGAAGATACTATACTTCGTAAATTCGAGTCACATTACTTTACCACACGCGTTGAATTTACACTAACGAAAAAACTTTCGTAGTTGTTTTTACACTAAACAAACATATTTTCCAGTATTCCATTCGTCACCGTCTATCGCCATAGCTTCTGTATTGGTTCGTCGTCAAACAGTTGCGCAATACCATCCATTCGTAATCACGCTATTTCCATATGTAGTTTCTTACCATCGTTTAGTAATTAATATTTGTCATATATTCCAATTTTTTTCAAATACAATTTAGTTGTATTGATTCCTTAGTGGGTACAATAATTGACAAAAAAGGAAATAAAATTTCCCAAGAAACTTCCTTATCGATTCCTTATTGTTTGGGAACGACTGTACTGCACTATAAATAGAAGTTGACAGATAGATTCACTCTCTCTTAGTTCGACTATTTTTCCAAATAGTAACATCTGTTTTGGTTTTGGTTTTGACATTTTGGCAGATACATATCTTGTAGCGTGGAATGGACATTGGTTAAATTTTTGGATGGATAAGCCTCTCAGATTCTTGGCTTGGTTGGAAGATTTGTGGAGATATATTACACCAGGGAGGAGATTAGGAAGTTTTTGGCCGGATTGGTGAGTTGATAAGACGACGAATTTCTATGTAAAGTATTAGTCAGTGATTATTGAAATATATTAGAAATGAGGGATTTGTTTTTCATATATCAGCTGCGGGTATAATAGTGTCAGGTTACGCGGGATATGTTAATAAAATTTAACCTTAGTACAATTTAGTAAAATCATTAGTGTTTACTCAATTAACTTGATAATGCCTAGAAATAAGCGGCATATGTTTCTGTTAATTTAACTAATTCTATAGTAAAGTAACGTTAATGTCATGTGTGTCGGATAATTTAATTAATTTTTAGTGATTAAGCCTAAATAGCATATGTTTCGTATAAACCATCGTATTAATTTATTGAACTTATTTTAGTGACGTACGGTAAATATCATACGTATCGTATTAATTTATTTAGCTTTTAGTGACGTAAAGTAAAGGTCATATGTATCGTATCAATAAAATTAAATTTTACAGTGAATCGAAGTAAATGGCATATGTTCCGCATACTCAGAAAAACGCAATTCAAAAATTAAAAAAAAAGAAATTATTTGTTGTCCATTGTAGTTAAACTAAAATAAAAACAAAAAAAATTATATTTATGTAATGTGTGAATCGCTGAAGCAGAAAAAAAAGAAGTGTATAGCAAGATTTTGATTCTTGTTTTGTTTTTGTTTGTTGGATCATTTGGCCATATTTTTTTCTGTTTTGGGTCGTACATATAATTTTAAATAAAACAAAATTTTAATAAATAATCTAACCAAAATGCCTCTAAACTGAACATAAAAAAATAAGTTAAGATTAATGTCGGTTAATATTAATTCTAAATCGTTTATTTTTGATAATGTGTTAAATAAAGAAAATCAAGTAGAAAAATTAACCAAAAACGATTGCGCTGATTTGAGGCAGGAGCTTAACCATTGCAGACCTTCATCTGGCTGTTTTTTTTTGTGTGTTTTGACGTCTTCAATCAACCTTATTGTCATACAACGACCACAACCGGATTGTCATTCGGTAACATTTCTGATTACCATTTATATTGAATTTGACTTCATAATCCTTGCCATCATTGAAGCAACATTTGATTGGAGGTTGAATGGTTTACGAATATTGTTTCAACTCCAGTACTATCGTGCCGTAACCCTTCTGAATTGGAGTTATTAATATTATTATTGAGCTTGGCACATCAAACATCGTATTATTGGGAACATCATTTGGTTGGAACTACACTGGTTTATGGATATTGTTTCGACAGCAACTATAGCATTTTGTAACAATTTTGAATTTGAACAATTGATATGTACATTGAATTCGGCCTTCTAATCGTGGTACTATCTGGAGCAACGCTTAATTGGATGCAGCCTAGTTAATTGGTTCTGCTGTCACCCAGTCACTTGGCATTACCATCACAGTTGACGTTTCATATGTTATATAAAAGTCTAATGAGGACCGCCTATTTGGAAAACCTGGAGAAGGGGATCTGCCTACCATATGGGGCGAGTGCCGTCATATATATGTATTTATTTAGAAGTATGTGTGTTTGGGTGTGAGTGTGTGGGGGAATGTGAGTGTATGAGATGCGACAGCGTGTATGTGTGTGAGCGTATGAGGTGCGAGAGTGTGTGTGTGTGTGTGAGCATATGAGGTGCGAGAGTGTGTGAGTGTGTGAGTATATATGGGGTTGGATGCGGTGATCGCGGTTTGTTCTGATATGGGGTCGCCAGAGTCTCTTTATTTCACTTTGTTTTTTTCTTACATCCGTTCTTATCTCATGATACGCGTACAAATTCAGTTATTTGTGCTGGAGCAGCAGGTAATCTTCTCTCGACCCCATAGGCTGCAGCTAGTCTGGGGCTAAAAATAATCTCGCTAGGTACGCGTACTGTTATGCCACTTGGTTGTTGGTCAACGATGCAGCTCTCCATTACAAGAGGAGGATGCATTATATAAAATAGACACTTTTTCTTCACAAAAGCATAATAACGGAAAAAATATTATGGAAACCAATTTATTTTTATTTATTTTTTTTTCGAAATTGAATCCCATTCCATACAATCAACTACATTCAACTAAAAAAAAAATAAAAGAATTAAACTTAATTTGGTTTTTGAGAAAAGTAGAAAAGCAATTTTGATTGAAATTTGAAAAATAATATTTAATACAATCAAAACAATTTTAATAATACAATCATAAAGTATCGAATAATAATCATTCTTTTCAGAACAATTTTCATAATTCAATAGGCTAAATTCATTATTCAAAAGGTTAAGAAAACAATACATGCTATTATTGTGGAAAAAACATACAAACAAAGTTGTTATTAATAATTTGAAGATGATAAAATTTATTTATTAAATTGGTGCTTGCAGATATTGTGATTCCAAGTTATTATAAAAATTAAAACTTTTGTAAATAGAAACAATTTTAAAAACAATATGTCTAGTATTTTAATTTTTGTTTTCGGAGTGCGGCAAAATCACTATGTAACACTTTATGTTGTTTTTCTTAGAGGCAAAATTTCCACTATTAATTTTGCAATTTAAAAAAAATTACAATTTATAATTTATATTTATAATATTTTTTTCCTTATTTATTTAATATTTTTTCTTACATGTTTCAAATAAAATTCATCATCAGAGAGGTTGAATTTGCAACAGTTGCATTTAAACGCTTTAGCGTCTATATGGCATTTAGAATGGAGAATTAAGTCAATGTAACAAAAATTTGTAGGTCGTCAATATTATTTCAAAAAAAAATTTTAATTGCTTCCAAAAATCAGCAAAAGTTTTAAATTGAAAAATTTTGAAAAAACTATAGCACGTTAGGGAAAAACCAAGGATAAAAGCAAGTTAAAAAGTAATTTTTTACGGGTTTTCTAAAGAAAGAGAGAGAAATGTTGAGGCGTACGTACAAATGACAACATTTAGCCTAAATTTTACAAGTTTATGTATCTTTATGTTATGCATTTTTATGTAAAATATTGTAATAAATTCATATTGCTAATACTATATTTGTATAATATAATCCTTGAAATAAATACTTATACAAAAGTTTCACTTCTATAAAGGCCAAATGCAAAGGAAAAATGTTTTTAAGACTACACTAACCACACACTCAAGCGACCGAATTTCGTTTATAACCCTCAGACAAAGATGATTAGTTTTTCAAACTAAACATAAAAACTAGTTGTCGAATGGTAATAACTAATTAGTGCTTACTTTTCATAAAACTTACATATGGTTTTTGCGTTGGATTTTACGCAATTTTTCTTTATGTTACACTGTCATAGAATTATTCAGAGAAATGACGAATGTGCAATAATAAATCTGCATAATTTACGCTCATATCCTCATAAATTATAGTAACAAAAATAAAATTAATATTTATTTTGAATAATGATTATATTATTCACAAATCACAATGTACGAGTACTAAAAGTACTTCATGTTCTTTATAATTGTTGTTGTTCTTTTAAAATCAGTGTGTTGTGATATGGTTTCAAATTAAAATACAATAAATAAAAATATTAATGTTGTTTTATCATGATATATAAACAACTATATTTATAATTACTTCATATATGTCCACAACTAATCGAATCAACGATAAAATAATGTACATGAGTTTACTGTTCAAGTAATACCTGGACCAAGTTCGATTTTACCTAACCCTTAAACTTAACTCTAAGCTGCAAATATTTTTTGGGGTTGCCAACAATTTACTGCACAAATGTCGGCTAATTCAAATCTTGCGTTATTTTTGGGATACCCTTTACAAATGAAATAAAAGACTTATTTCATCAAGTAGACTTTACTAGAGTTGGGTTTGTTAGTTAGACTTTGCCATTGAGTAGAGTTTGCTCAACTAATTTGTTTTAATATGCGTATATGAATTGAGCTTTCAGTTTGAATAATATTTCCATACAAGCATAACACAAGATGAACAAAATAATCAATCATTCTAATAATTATAAATTATAAAGTATGGAAAATCTAATTATCATAAACGAGAACAATGTTGTAACAAATATTTCACAAAACGTGTTATAACTTTCTTCCTGTATTGATCATCTCTATAGTAAATTATTTAATTAATTTCGAAGAGGAAACTTGAATTTCTTGAACCTTTCTAAATGTTTAGAGATAATTTCAAAACGCATCGTTTATTTATACTATTTCTTTAGAATACATTATTCATTGGATATATTAATTAATAAATTAAAAAAAATTTAAAAGTAATAAATTATTTTATGAATAAATCAATAAGACACAATCACTGAATTTATTTGCAATAAATAGCTATTTAGAAGTTATGTTTTGAATAGTACGTATTTGCCCGATCATACTAAAAAATTGTCTAATTTTTTAAGATGGAATACCTCAAATAATTAAAAATAAGAACAAGATGCTTTTCGGTATCGGCACAAATGATAAAATCTTTGATTTGCTCTTTTCATGAAAGAAATTAACATGTTAAGCTTAGAATTGAGTCCCACTTCAAGTTCCTCCGATAGAATGTTTACTATTTTTGTACTATATACATTTAGAATGGTTAATTATTGACCATGATCTGAAAACACACACTCTTAACAATGTGTAGGAAAAGTTGTCTCCAACGGGAATTAACAACTGAGCTAGAAGGGTGAACTAGTTATACAAATGAGCTATCCTACTCTTTAGAGCGAAAGGGAACTTCAATCTCAATAAGAATTGAAAGTTTTTCTTGTTAATAGACATCTAAGTGCAATTGTTGTCTTATGTGATAAACTTCACCACCAAGATACTCATAATTTATCTATTTTTAGGGTTCCGCACTTTGGAAAATTGAAAACGGTACTCTATTGATGAGACTTCGGTGTCCGTACGAATTTTTACGTAATCAATTTTATCACAAACTGCTATCAACTTGAAATTTTCTACAGTTCTTAAATGTGTTCGTACTGGTAACCAAAAAAATTCAAATATTTGTTTTCATCTGGATTTTATAGACATAGATAAGGAGATAGTAAAACAAAAATATTTCTAAAGGAGTCGAGGTTGATTTAGAAAAATCGAAAAAGATTGAAGTATTTCAAAAAAAAATTCAATAAATTATCGACCGCTTAATTTTTGAGTTATTACCAAAAAAGTTTTACTTTCCCTACATCCCTTTACATCGACATTACAAAAGAACAAAAAATGAAAAAAATCCGGGTATATAAGAAATGTTGTAAAGAGTGGGAGGTTGGGAGTGGAAATTTTGAAAAAAAATATTTTCGACCTTGACGAGGGGTGTCAAGGAGTGTCATCTGAAAGGTTTTTTTTTCTAGCTCAAAACAATTTTTTTTGTAATTTTTGAAAGCACAGCTTTCGACTTATTTTCAAAAATGTGAAAATGTTTTCTAGTAAAAAAAACTTCGAACATTACAATAGTTGTTTTTTACATATTGAGGGCTGAAAGTAGAAGATTACGCCTGCGGTTCATATCAAAGCCCGATGCGAAGCGAGGCACGCACAAATGCAAAACTGAATGGTAAAAATATGAAGGGGTTGAAATCTCATGAGTCTTGGCTCTGAGATATCAAGACTTTGGTCTGTGCTACGGATTTTCATATAGTTTTCGGCAAAAAACTTTTATGAGGACATGGTTTTAGTTTTGGGCAGCGATGTATATCAAACAAAACTCTTTGTAAAAGTACATGTGTTTTTTATCTCTGTTTAGAAATTTATTGCAAAACTAACACGAAACATCAATACGTTGCCGGAATATTATAACAGATCATACATTAGCATACTTTAGTGAAAAGATGATCACAATCAGCAAACTACTAAAAAACCTCTCCCTTTAGCATTTCGAGAAAATATTACAAAATCACAAATTGCAAAAATTGTTACAAAATCAAAAATACAAACTTTTTTCAAAATTCCAAAAATATTTCAAAAACTATAACAAATTCAAAAATTGCCATGTCCAATTTTATGTTCTACTATATATACGTCATAAAAACAGCTAAATTTTTTTTTCCAAAAAATTGGCTTTAAAAATAAATGAAATCATATTTTTGACACACTTGACATTATTTGTTTGACAAACTTATAATGCCATAATTCTCTATAATAATAATAAAATTTCATGTCATACAAATAATTAATTTTATTTTTTTTCAAAAAATTGGGTAAAAAAATATATAAAAATCTATTTTTTGACACATTAGACAACATTTGTTTGACAAACTTCTAATGCAATAATCTAGTTTTTGAGCTCACATGCCAATCCCGACCATCAAGATTTCTCCAAATTTAATGTTCCTACTCGTAATCACTTAAATTGAACGTTTTTTAAGCCAAAAATATGAAAATTTGCTATTTTTGACACACTTAATAATTTTTTTTTCCCGAACACCTCTAAGTTTAAATCTTGAATAACTTCTAATCCCGGCTTATGATCTCATGGAATCTTAGTATATAAGGTTTTACTACTACTACTACAATATTTACTTCCGGTTTGTCACTTCCGGTTAAACATTTTTTTTTTCAAGCAGATTTTATCAGCTTTTGGAGTACATTGGATAAAGGGGTCCCCGGTCCACCATACAACAGGTTGTCTTTTCCACTATGTTTTTTATGTTTGTTGGGAGCATACAGTATTCGTTCGTGAATGAATTTTGATGACACTTTGAAAAAAGAAGCAAATATGTATGACAAGAAACTGATTAGTTTTTGAGCGATAGATGAACAAAGTGGTGAGGGGTGTACCATACAGCTGTTTTTTTAAAGCTCAATAACATCTGTACCTGATAATCGAATTGGATGAAACTTGGTACATCTGCATTTAGTACCGTTTACAACAGTTCTGCATCCCAACTTCCGGTTTTTCACTGCCGGTAAAATATTTTTTTTGTACTTTTTTGAAGTTTTTCAGTGTCTTTATGCACACTACAACCTACAATAATGAAGCGATTATTTGATACTTATGAAAAAGGTTCCAATTAGTGTGAGAAGATAGTTATCATCTTTTGGGACACATTGATCAAAGTGGTAGGGGGTCTACCATACAAATGCTGACTTTTCACACTTTGTTTTTAAAGTTTGTTGGGAGCATACACACTAAAGATGAGAAAGAATCGTTCTTCGAACGAATATTTAAGAATGATTTCAAAATCCAATCGCATTTATTCCTTTTTTAGGGTTCCGTACTTTGAAAAAGTAAAAACGGTACCCTAATGGTGAGAGTTCGGTGTCCGTCCGAATTTCTACATAATCGATTTACTCACAAACCATAAGTGCTATCAAGTTGAAATTTTCTTCAGTTATTAAATGTGTTTTCCCACGCCTGATGATAAAAAAAAAATTTAAAATTTTCGTTTTTATCTATATTTTATGGATATAGATAAGGAGATAGTAAAACAAAAGTTTTTTGTAAGGAATCGAGTTTGGGTTAGAAAAGTCGAAAAAAATCAAAATATTTCCAAAAAAAAATTTCAATGATTTTTTGACTGCTTAGGTTTTTTAATATTGCCAAAAACGAGTGTTTTTTTTCTTGTCCCCCCCTCCCTCTCGACTTCGAACATTACACACGAAAAATTTTTTAAAAATTCATAGTGATGGGCAATGTTGTAAAGATTGAACGAAAACTATAGCGGTCGGTTCATCATTTCAAATGTGATATCTGAGGGGGTGAAAAAAAATTATTTTTGACCTTGTGGGATGTCATGTGAAATGTGATTTTTTTTCTAGTCCAAAACAATTTTTTTTGTAATTTTCAAAAGCGCAGTTTTTGAGTTATGTTAAAAAATGTGAAAAAAATTTCCTACATAAACATTTAGTACGAATCACAACAGTTCTGCAGCCCAACTTTTGGTTTGTAACTTCCGGCTAAATTTTTTTTTTAATTTTTCTCGTACGACAGAATTTATGTTTTTTTTGGGATACTACTTTAATATTTTTATAATTTGAACTACGCGAAATCTGCAACACTGGTTAGCTTTTAATTAAAGTATTTAATGGATATTAGCTCATTATATATCCAGAACACCATGTTTCCAGAGCTGTGGTGAAGTCAGCCAATGCATCAGCGTCATTTTTTTGTTTGCTTTTTAGAATCAGTAGGGCCTAAAACATCGAGAAATGCCAAAAAAAAGTGGGGGTAAGAATTTTACTTTTGGCTCATGAATGTAACACTTAGGTCTTTCAGACCAAAGTAATAATTGGTTTTTAAATTTTATAAACTCACTACTCATTTTGTAAATTTGAAAAACATGCACTGATTTTCTTTATAAACATGCACTGATTTTCATTATAAACTTCAAACAATATTTGATTTCTTTGTTCTAATTTTGAGATAATTTTAATTAGTTTAGGCACAAACGAATCGTAAAACACATTCTACATCCTAGTTATCGTGGCTGAAAGTTAAACTTTACATCCGTAAAATAAAATCCCGTTGCTATATGAAATATTAATATATTTTTCTACTTTACCGACCGTAAAATAATCACCAGTAAAATATTCATAAAATTAGAACAAACAAATAAATTATTGTATGAAGTTTATAGAGAAAATCATGGCATGTTTAGCATAATTTTCAAAATGTCTAGCGAGTTTAAAAAATTCAAAAACTGATTTGTACTACAATAAAGTTGTGCAGTTATGCGTAAAACGTTGTACATACACTCTGAAAGGAAGATTACGCCCTTGGTTCAATAAAAGCCCACGCTTCGCGTCGGGCTTCAATATGAACCGCTGGCGTAATCTTCTTCTTTCAGCGCTCGATATGTAAATAACTATTACGCATGATTATTTTACAGGCGGTAAAGTAGAAGAATATAGCAATGTTTTATATAACAACGGGCTTTACGATACTAGGATGTAAATAGTAAATTATGATGCTAGGGCTTAAAGCTAAAGATTTTGGAGGGATGTGGAGTTAAGTCCAAAATAGCTTACGTCCGTGCATCATATACTATTTTTTATTCGCCGCAAGCAAAATATTTTAAAAAAATTTGTTTATTCTAATTTAAAATTATAAATTTGCATAAATTTTAAAATAAAAATATGTGGAACAAGTAACCTTTGACAAAATATTTGTTATTTTTTCCAAATTATTGTACAACCATGACAACAAATGATAACAACTATTTTAATTGGAAAATGAAATTTTGAATTTAAGGATTGCTTTGATAAAAAATTCTATTTTTCATAGAATTTAAACAAATACAAATGCTTTTTACTTTTTTGGACGTAGCTATGACAACAAAATAAATAGTTGAAAAGTGACACTTTAAGGCCGCAAATCACAGTAATAAAGTAACACTTTAATATGTAGGCGAATAAAAATGTATTTTATTTTTCATTTGTGCGTAACATTTATTTATGTACTATACTAAGGGTATATAAAGTTATACATTTCAGTCCAAGCGAGAATAACTCTGTAGGGCTGAATTTAACTTTACACCTGTGGTACATTAAACATTTTTTTTGCTTCCTACAGAGGGCGTAAAGTAACAATGAGAGGGCGTAAAGTAACATTAAGAGGCCAAAAAGTAATAATATGAGGGCATAAAGTAATAATCAGAGGGTGTAAAGTAATAGAGGGCGTAAATTAAAAGAAGCCGAAAAAGTTATGTTTTACGCAAATCAAGTAAGTAAGCGTAAAATAGTTCATTATATTGTAATAAACTTCGTCCAGAATGGGTTAATTTAATTTAATCATAAATAACCAATACGTTCCGCCTAAATGTTTTCTACATTCTATGGCAAAGATGAATTAAAAGTTAACTCCCTTTAACTAATACAAGTTGCATAAATTAATGTAAATTAAATTTGTTTACATTAATGAATTAAAAGGAGGAGTGGCCTATTGTTTCTAGAAACAACTACAGTGAGTACCAGAATATTCTGCTTATTTGTTTTTGAATATAAATAAGCGAACAATATATGAGTTAGTCAGTTTTAATTTTGCAATTAAAAGTGCTTTACAAATATTCGAAAGTATAAGGAATAATCGGTGGTACTTGAGCCTGGGTAGTAATAGTAAAAGAATTTGAACTTAGTGGAATAGTAAATACAGATTTTACGATTCCGAATATTATTGATTCAAATTGTGGAAAAGCGGTGAAGTTTATCGTACATAAATTGGAGACCCTGGAATTTATTGTAAGGAAAAACGGAAGCTGCTGTAATTTGTTGACAAATAAAGTTTGAGATTCTGTTAACCAAAGATCTGTCTTTTTTACTGTCGCATTTGCTCAATAATCTAAAAGAACCAACGAAGAGTCGTTACAGTGGTGTCAGAAGTGAGATTCGAACCCACGCCCGCAGGTGTGGACTGCGATCCCATCCCAGTGTAAATTCTCGATCACCCACAATTCGTATAGCCCGCGTTTGGACAGAGTCCAAGGAGGTTAAGATGGAAACAGAAGCAGCACCCCAAACTTGACAACAGTACTTCATACAAGGACGAATATAGGACTTATAAACATGTAGCAATTGACATAAAGTGATAGATTTGCATCTATTTAGGAGGTCGAGTTTTTTAGACGCGTTTTTTGGCATCGCCATTACATGAATGTTCCAGAGTAGGTAATTTGAAGCTATAAAACCCAATAAACGAATGTTTTTACATTCACCAAATCGGCAACTTTTTTTAAGGGCTTTATTCACGTTTATGGCAGCGTCTCTCCGGGCAGGATTAATTCGTTCGTGCATTTTGCCTTTTGAAGGAAGGGGCTCGTATGACTTGTGCAGAGTACTATCATCTGCAAAACTATTTATTGGGTTGCTGGTGATTTTCAACAATTCGTTGATATAAATCAAAAATAGGGTTGGGGATAACACTGAGTTTGGAGGTACACCAGCGTTGATCAGTTTAGACTCAGATGAAAATCCGTCTAAGGAGACCGAAATGTATCGGTTGGATAGAAAATTTTGTATCAGCTTCACAACACTGGGATGAAAACCATACGCAACGAGCTTGTTGATTAAGTTGGCATGCCAGACTCGATCGAATGCGTTGGAGATGTCTAAAGCGACAACGTATGCTTCACCACCTTTATCAAGTATGCTGTTTCTACAACGCGCTACATAGTTTAATAGATCGGTAGTTAAACTTTTGTTTCGAAACCCGTAATGGCTGTTGGCTATTAAATTAAATTTTTTTTTTTGCGTTCATGCTCTATGTAGGAGTTGTATCAGCTTCGAATATTCACCACGGTAATTCACAACAGCTACATAATTACCATAGCAGCCGATTTTTGTAAGGTCCTTTACGTCCGCCTCCCATTGTAGTCGTGGGCTACCTTGCGGTCGCCCACTCCCTCGGGTACTAACGTACATTTCAGACTGTAAATCGGCTAATCATTCCAGAATGTGAATTGGCTCGTAAAGCATGCCCAAACCAAGCAATCCTATTAGAACGGATACAACCTATTATTTCAGGACCCTCAAAAAGGTCTCAGATCTCAAAGTTATACCGGGTTCTGTATTCTCCATCGTCTGTCTTAAGTGGACCAAAAATGTGGCGTAGGATCTTACGCTCCAATGCAGTTAAATGCAATTCGCCATTTTGTGTAAGGATCGACATTTGTGACCCATACATCACAACCAGTCTGATCAATGTCTTGTATAACTAGAACTTGGTGTTAGTTGATACATACGGTGATCCAAGGAGATGTTTAATTGAGTAAAAAGTTCGATTACCTGCAGGGATTTGCGCTTTTATATCAGTAAGTATGATGTTGTTTGAGTCAAGCATTGATCCTAAATATTTACAACATTAAACTCCCTCAATTCGTTCATCGCCGCACATCAAACCTTTCTTCTCAGCCTCTCTTAAAACATTCATATGTTTGGTTTTATAGTAGTAGCTAATTTGCAGACCAATTTTTCTAGCCCCACTCTCAAGCGACTTGAAAGTCTCACTCATAACAGCTTCACTTCGGCCGAGGATGACAACATCATCAGCGTAAGCGATCATCTGTACTGAGTTTATTGACAAGATATTGTTGTTAATCGGTAGTGTCTTTTGCTAAAGCTTGGCTAAATTGGGCTAAAAGCTTAAGCTAAGGCTAAATTAAAAAGTATAGGAGCGATAGCATCACCTAGTCTTAAACCAGAGTCGACTTTAAAAAACTTTAATATTTCATTCTCTACACAGCATTGAGAGTTCTGTACTGACATTTTGCATAGTGCTACCACTTTACCAAGGATTTCGTTTCAACTGCTCCAAATGTGTTAAGTTTTTCAAATGTTATAAATACTTCAAATATTTCAAATGTTTCAATTGTTCTAAATGTTTCAACTGTTTCAAATGTTTCAAAGCTTTCCAATGTTACAAAAGTTTCAAATAATTAAAATGTTACAAACGTTTCAAATAATGTATTGTAATGGAGAGCTATTTCGTTGAATAGTCAACGACGTGGCATAGCAGGCCTCGCACCTAGCGAGATTTTTAAGCCCCAAACTAGCTGCAGTTTGTGGGGACGAACACTATATATACTTGCTGCTCCAGCACAAATACCAGAATAGTGCGCGTGTCTCAAGATAAAATAAACGGATATAAAAAAAGCAAGTGAAATGAGTACTCTGGCGACCCCCATACGTGAAAAAACCGCAATCAACACGTCCTCACTCACACGCTCTCGCACCTCGTATACTCACTCATACACACACACACACCCACATGCACAGAAACACCCATAGCTACATCCATGACCATGCAGAAAAAAAAATAAAATATACTGGTGAAAAAAAGCAACTCACCCTATGTGTGTAGCCGATCCCCATCCTCCGCACTATCTCCTTAGTCGTTCATCCTAATCCGTGGACGTGGTGCTGAATAGAAGTCCACCTACACGATCAATACAAAGATGTTGGTGTGATTAGGTTTTGGCTTTTCGCAAATAATAGTGATATCCAACCAATAACCCAGTGGATCGTACTATAGCTGGTTGTCAGATGATAATGGTTGTATCAAACAATAATATCAATGATTGAAAATAAATATTTAGTTGTTGAATAACAATCGCTGGATCATCCAAGAACACCGATATTGGTGATATAATTAGGTGTTGTACGATAATAGTAAGTTCAAACAACCGAACCGGTGATTGTGAAATAATTAGTGGTTGATTGATAATAGTAACGATTGATAAGTAATTAGTTGCTGTATGATATCAGTAATTTCAAACAATAATATCAATGATTGAAAACAAATATTTAGTTGCTGAATAATAATCGCTGGATCACCCAAAAACACAGATATTGGTGGTATAATTGGTTGTTGTACGATAATAGTAATTTCAAACAACCGCACCGTTGATGGTGAAACAATTAATGGTTGAATGATGATAGTAATGATTGATAAATAATTAGTTGTGGAATGATAATAGTAATTTCACACAACCGCAGCGTTGTCGGCGAAATAATTAGCTGTTGAATGATAATATTAACGATTGATAGGTAATTAATTGTTGAATTCCTTTTCATGTAATAAGGAATTGAATCCAGAAACAGAGGCTATCAATCCACCCGTCCAGCCCTCAACCGATAACTAACAGTTGAATTTTTATTGATTCGCCCTAAATCCTTTTAAGATCGCAATCATAAGAGAGTTTACGACTTCATCACCCAATTCTTGATGGATCAACGTATTAGCCGTACAAATGGTAATAACATATCCCGCTAGTAGCCAATCACTGATTTTAATTCCCTTGGTTAATAGGATAACAAGGCAGAAATCGCGATTCAACGTACTATTGGTCTAATTTGTACATAAGTTTTAATTTATAACACACCCGCGAAAATGTACTTATATGTATATGGCTAACTGCACAATGACAACATAAAAAAAATTACGAAAAAAATATCTAGTATCAATTTACACAGTTCAAACGACTTTAAAGTTGGATTTGTTTTAATTTTTCTTTTATCTTTTATTGCACCAAATAGTTACTAAACCTAATAACATCAGAAATTTTTTTTTTTATTTTATACGATTTTTACTTTGTTTTTATGACAAGTGCCGCCATCAATAATTTTACTACAATTGTCTAATATTTTTTATTATTTAATATATTTTTTTTTGTATTTATTTTGGTTTCTAAATAATACTACCAACAATTTGTACATCGAACCATGGTTTTCCATACATTCTCACTAATAGAAAGAAATTTTCTTGTTTATATGAATAAATTGCACTAGTTATATCAAGATAAATTCCGCCATCTATAATTCTGTGTCAATTGACAAATATTTAAACATTCAATGTGTTTTTTTTGTTGTTTGATTTGGTTTTAAATATTACTACAAACAATTTGTGCGTCGAACCATGGTTTTCCATACATTCTTAATAATAGGAATAAATTTTCTTGTTCATATGAATCAATTAAAATACTTAAAATCAAGCCAAAATCGCGCCATATGTATTGTTATAACAAGTGGCTAATATTTACACTAAAAATTCAATAATTCTTTTGTTTCTAAGCATTACTACAAACATTTTGTATCTTAAATCATGATTTTTCATATATGTTCATTGTTCACTAATTGGCATATTACCTTTTCCGGTTTATACAAAAAAAATTTCACTCCTTAAATCAAGACAAACATCGCCATATATAATTTTTACACACTTTTATTTAACTTGACTCTTGAGAGCTTTGATGGGTGGAATTTTGTGATTCATTTTTCAGTAACTTCTCATTATGTGATTGATCCCAAATTGAAAAGACAAGTTTGTTGAAGCAGTCAGTACGTATTTCTAAAACTTTTAAAGCAAAAAACTTTATAAATCTGAAGAAAAAAAAATCAAATTTTTCTTCATTCTGAAAGACCTTAAAGAATTGCACTGAAATCCTCATCCTCTGGTTGACTCATTTTGAGCGAAGGAATTTTGGTAATACTGTGTATATCATTATAATTATAGACATCATACATGCTTGTGTCATTTCATATGGATAAAAGGCCTTACATTGTAAATAATGAACACAAAAAATATAAAAGTATGACATTTCGTTAAAAGCTTATAGACCTTTTTTCTTAAAGTTCAAATCGTTATTTTGGTGTATTTGACAGATTACATACAGCAATGATAATTAAAAATCAGTTATTATGTATGAAAATATGAAAATCCATAAGATCTGAATGCCCATTTACCGCGCTGAAATTTTGCTCATACTGAGTATCTCATTATAATAGAGGACATATTACACATTTTTGTCATTTTTATATGAAAAAATGGCCTTAAATTGTAAATAATGAGTGATTTGTATTCCGAAAATTTTAAATATTTGTTATTTCTTCTAAATCCAGATTGTTTTGTGTTCTCGTTAAGTTTTTTTTACTATAGTTGCATAATTATTATTTTTTCAATACATTTTAATACATAATTAATGATTTCTAATTATCATTGCTGTATGTAATCTGTCAATTACATACAGTAATATAACAATTCGAATTTTAAGGAAAAAGCTCTATAATACAGACCTTTTTTCCGAAAAAAAACTTGACATTTGGGCGAATTCTCATATTTAATAATTTATGTACAACTTAAAATTAATACAATGAGCAAAGAAACGTACTAAAATTTTACACTGGATGTTCAAATAACGTTATAGTGCAATAAACCTTATTAAAATTACTTTAAATTTCAAAGAATATTAAATTTTCGGTAAGTGATTTAATTGCTAGTTTTACTTATGGTGTATTTTCTGTGAAATAATGTGGTTAACTTATTTGTAGGTAAATTATATAACTAAAAACTCTAAAATAAAAAAATAAATAAAAAAAATTTAAAGAACACACTTTTTGAAAAACGAACTAAAAAGTAGAAAATAAATTTTGCATTAACACCAGCGTTATGTCTTTTATAATTATATTTCCTTTGAAATTGTTAGAAGAAAAAATATTTAAATGGTATTTAACACATCTTAGCATAGATGCAAATATTAAATTTTTGACTAATTTAAAATGCTAATTTTCGATTGACAAACAGTTTTCCGTTCCCATTTGTTACATAAAATAAAAGTGGGTGGCGCATTCAGAAAGGAAAGGGAATAAACGTTGGTAGTCTCTCTTGTTAGAGATTAACATAGAATACATTTGTTCCTTTTCTATATTAATGTATGCGCCACCCACTTTTATTTTATGTAACAAATGGGAACGGAAAACTGTTTGTCAAACGAAAATTAGCATTTTAAATTAGTCAAAAATTTAATATTTGCATCTATGCTAAGATGTGTTAAAAAACCATATAAATATTTTTTATTCTAACAATTTCAAAGGAAATATAATTATAAAAGACATAACGCTGGTGTTAATGCAAAATTTATTTTCTGCTTTTTAGTTCGTTTTTCAAAAAGTGTGTTTTTTAAATTTTTTTTATTTATTTTTTTTTATTATTTGACTAAAATTTACACTACACATTTAATAATTCTTTTGTTTCTAAATATTACTACAAACATTTGGTAACTCAAATCATGAATTGTTTTATATATATGTTCACTGATTGGGGTAATAAAATTTCTTGTTTATATCAAAAAAATTTTTTGCTACTTAAAATCAAGTCGAAGTCCGCCATCTGTATTGTTATAATCAAGTGAAAACGATTTACACTTAACAATTAATGGGCTTTCTCTTTGCGTTTCTGCCTGGTACTTAATAAGTTGGAATATTACCTGGTAAAGTTAAACTGCACTACTTAAATCCTGACCAACAGAAACGTCACTTCCAAACAAAATATGCTTTTGTTTTCTTTTAATCCATTTTCGAGAAAATCCACTGACAAGATAACACAATAACTTCCAATCAGAAAATTATCTCAAAATGAAATGACAAACTAAGAGGCCCTCTATACGGAACTACGCGTATTTATATTTTTTTAAACACATCGAAATAGGTCAACTTCGACGTATGTCATCATCCGCAAACAAAAATCAAACAAAAGTTAACCACTTCTTATTTTTGTCTAGTTACAAGACCGTTGCTACGTATGAGTTGTGGAAAGAAATGAACACATTCAAATTTACAAACAAAATTAGTAGTTAGTGTGGCGGTTGGTCGCCTGGAGCATCCTAACAGTATGCGTTTCAAATTTTTCAAACTTTTTAAATGTTTCAAATGTTTCATATTCTTCAAATGTTTCAAATATTTAGTAAACCAATATCAACATTTCTAGTGACACTTTCTAAACATACCTATACACAGATTTTTCAGCTCTTCTCTATCAATCGTATTTTCGAGTTAAAGGTGGAAATTAATTACCACTATTAAAACGAAAAGGTCGTTCCCATAATTTTAATGAACTTTAATTCGCTATTTTTATGGTAAAAATAACATAGTGCCTGCCTAGCATAACACTCTTCAGGTATTAAGCAAACCCACCTTGCAATAAACGATATTCAACTATAAAAAGATTTATGTTTAATTAAAACAATTTTACGTTCAATTAAATTTTAATAGAATTTGTCATTGTGAATACATAAATTAAATAACATATCAAAGCATTACGCAATAAATTAAATTAAATTTATTGTTAATCTTATTTATTAAATTCCAACCGGTTAATGTTAAATTACTTTAAAGATAAAAGAATAGTTGTTTTCTAAAACATCCAAATGTCATTATTAAACAGCAATAAACTATCAAATATTTACATGGATATGGGAATTATGTTATGAATTTATGATATCTTCAATTTTAATTTTTAATTAATTATAGCGCTTTTATAACTGTATTTTAATTAAATGCTACTTTTATACGTTTTAATAGGCATTTTAATTTTTACGAAAAACTTTACAATTCAATTAAATCGTTATTGATAAAAAATCATTAATTGTAATGACGCTAAAAATATGACGTGCAGTTACACTTCGTGTATCGTTACATTTGTGTATCGTTATTTCACGAAAACTATATCAAAAATGAACTGTAAATTTAGATCACCACTTATCAACCTACTCGAATACGGATAAAAATGATAATTGATCATTTGGTAATGATGACAAGCGGCAACGACACAAAAAAGTAAATCAAAAGCATACCGTAAACTTGTATCTTTTTACGTTAACAAGCATCTATTTGTATTAATTTTCATCGAATCAATCAATAATTTATTGACGTTTTGTTTTTTATGCTTAATATAATAAAGATTAAACTTAATAAGTGAATATATTTATTTATTGTTAAAGTTCGATTGCACATCAGTAAATTCAATGTTTTTCAGTACTCTATCACAATACTTACTCTATGAACATATTTATTAAGACATTAGTGCACAGAAAAAGACAATTAACGAAAATTATTTTAATGTTATAAGATCTAGAATACTATATAATATAGAATCGCTTTATTCCAAATATAGGCTTGAATCAGCTTTCAAACTCGATCAAGGCGTATACGCATTCATTCATGAGAGTATTGCGTATACACACTTTCCAAATTTTGAGCTGTGATGGCTTCAGTACAATGGTTTTAAAGATTTGTCTTCCAGAAATTACTTTTTTTACAATAGCTTTATACCGGTCCCCTAGAAAACGTAACCCAAACTTTTTTAATTTACTGACAAAAATTGTGGACGAGATTAGAGCAGAGTCCCCTACTTGTTAGGCTATCGTTACCGGTGACTTCAACGTCCACAACAAATCATGATTGGAATTCTCCAAATCGACCGACGATGTACCCAGAGAAATGTTTGCTTATTTATATTATGCTAATGACCGCATATATTATACATAACGCCGCGTAAAATTGAACTATGAGGTCAACCGTATAAATCATGTATTTTGTCTTAATAAGTTTTTATTTATTTAACAATCTAAACGTTATGCTTATGCCGCATAAATCATGATTCGTTTGGTTAGGCTTTAAGCAATAAAAAGGGTGATCAACCGGACATATGCATAATTTATGCAACAAAAACATAATTTTGCGCAATAACTTATGTATTAATTTGTATGATTTTATAATCGTGTATGATAATTAAAGGAGCATATGTATAACTTATATAAACAGTTGCATAATTTATAACCAATATAATGAACAAAACATTAGCTATATACATGATGTTTGGCAGAATATCCGTGTGATTAAACATGGTTAATAATATTAACGAAACATCAATTGCCTTTCTCATAATTTGGTAAAACCAAACAAATATATGTATCTAAAAAAGTCTTCACATAGAATGTTTTTCGAAACAATAAAATAGTAAAATAATAAAAATAAATTTATTTTAAATAATTTTTATTAATTTTATTTATTAAAGAAAACAATTAGTACACAAATATATAAAAAGTTAAAACTAATTAATGAATCAAAAAATCTTGTTAAATGTTAGTTTATTCTTTGTCTCACTGCGTTCTTTGTATTGTTTTCTCCAGAAACTCATAGGGAATTTGTTGTAATGACTCCTTTAAAAATTTGTGTATCGTCTCCAGAAATCAGGGAATAAAGACTGATTTTCTTTCCTGTGAAGCTTGCGTCTTTGTCAATCTGAGAAAGTAATAGGTAAAAATAAATTATTTATGTAAACTCATTTATTCTATATTGAATTATGCTTAATACTACGTTCACATTACCATGATTTTAATTAATTTATGATTTCAGCTCGATTATCAGCTTGTTTTAGTTAATTTTTCCATACAAAATCAAAATCATGTCGAAAGATGATTTCAATCAAATCCATTCAAAATCATGCTAAGCAACCCTGAATATTCGATTTTCGAATAAAAATTGCAGCCCTACTTAAAAAGTGACATTTAATAATTCAAATATTTTGTTTTGAATTCAAATAAAAAGATGGCTATTGTAAAGTTTCAATAAAATTTGAATCATCCATATTTTTTTTTGTATTTGGAGCTTTTGACTAAGAAAACAACTAAAAAAACAGAGATATCTATTTAGATATTTTTTACATAGCTGAAATTAAAAATTTCGCCCATATTTGGAATATTTGCAAATAAATGTTAAACACGGTTAATGAAAATGTGAACAGTTTTTTGAAATCTCGAATGTAAGGTGATTTCGAACTTGATTTCGTCGTAATATGAACGTAGTATAACATACGAAATCAGGTTTAATCCGACTTCGAGAGATGGGCAATCAAATCGAGATGTTCTCAGATTTTAAACACGCCATAACATTGCCATTTTTCATTTCTTTATATATTTTTATGAATAATACGTGGTACATTTTCGTTGTAATTTTTACTAAATCGTGTATAAAAAAAATTGTAATTGATAGGGAATCAAATAGAAGCATACGGTAACTGCATGATATATTGTTACATATTTTAAATTTGTGCGGAATTATTATAGACCAGTCAAAATAGCTTTTTGTGAAAGAAAAAATTATTAACAGAATGAAAACTACTGGATAGATAAGAAAATATTGCGCAAATGATGGGAAACATAAATTAAATGTGATCCGAGCTATGGTGGTGAAATGGGGTGAGCTTTTAGGGGTAGAAAATAGTTTTTCGGGATTTTCAGTCAGCGAAACCTTCTATCGAAAAAAGTTCAGGCAAAATTTTGTAGGTAATAAAAAGGTCTATAACTTAATATATTTGCTTTCGAAATTTTTAGCAAAAAATTATTTCGAATTATCACCGCCCTTGGGAAATAAAAAATATATAAAGAAATGAAAGATGGCAAAAAATTTTCTAAACGAATTCCCGTCGTTCGTTGATAAATTCTCATGATTTTTTGAAAAATTCTTCAAGCAAGTGGTATTGATAATAGCCCTTTGCCTACGGCCTCGTGCTTTTATGAATATACTTGCTTTCGAAATTTTTGGCAAAAAATTATTTCGAATTATCACCGCCCTTAGGAAATTACAACTGAAATTTTTTTGCCTTAGTTTTATTTTAATTTAAACCAATGAAATTCTCTAAAATGTAATGACATCATTCAATTTCACCAATAATATTTGAATTATATTAATAACAAATAGTTATACGTCTGGTCTACTGGGATATTAAAAATTATCAGCCTTAATTATCAGAAATAATTAACTGATATCACAGTAGGCCAACGTATAATTCATAAAAAATATATAAAGAAATGAAAGATGGCAACAAATTTTCTAAGCGAGTTCCCCTCGTTCGTTGATAAATTCTCATAACTTTTTGAAAAATTATTCAAGCAAGTTGCAATGATAATAGCCCTCGGCCTACGACCTCGTGCTTTTATCAATATACTTGCTTTCGAAATTTTTGGCAAAAAATTATTTCGAATTATCACCGGCCTTGGAAAATTACAACTGATAATTGTTTAAAGTCATTTATAATTTACGCATGGAGGGATCAGTTTTTATTAATTTGTTAATTTTTTTCTATTTTTTGATCCACGGGTGTGACAACCCCGCGTACTCCAGTCCCTGCTATTGGCATATGAGTTAACGTGAGATATCGCATACCACTGGCAATAGCAGTGAGATTTCACTAGCCAAGGTGATATCATAGGGGTGCTGGCGGATGAACTGTATCTGTACGGTAGCACTCTCAATCTTAGCTAATGAATATTCCTTGATGCTGGAACGCTGTAGCTTGCTCGACGAAACGAGCCTTCATATAACTATATATCTGAGCTTTAATCATTGAAAAATATACTGCGTCCCATAATCAAGGATTATGCCATTAACTGGACTATTGGCAAACCAATTTTAGTTTTGTTCCTGCAAATTTTTAAAACAAATTTGCTTTTTATCTCTTATTGTATTTTTATTTTCCCTATCCTATCACGAAATATTGGCCTATGTCATATTTTATATGTGATAGGATTTATGGTTTAGCTATCCATTATTTAACAAAAACATATTAAAAAAAAACAGATTTGCGTCCATTAACATCCTTTGAACGCATGTTGTTGTGGGACCTTGGTCTTAAAAGGTTTTTATGTGTTGTTGTGACACATATTGTAATGCCTACTACACAACACATTTTATTAAAAAAAAAAAAAAAAATAATAATATGCCAGTTTGCAAATACGATACTTTACGAAACAAGTTTATATGTATATATATGAGCAATTTCACGAAGATTCAACAACGTTTTGACTTGACCCCTTTTAATTTTGATTATTTTTTGTTTATAGATAGTCTTTAATAAATAAAAAATACAAGTTCTCTTAGAATTTCTTTTTCGACCAGGGGTCTTCACAGGGTGCCCCTCAATTTTTTGCTATTTTGTGATGTGAGTGCATTTTGACGAGCGATTGTAGAAAAACTACTCAATCGATTTTCATAAATGATATGTCGTTGAATAGGTATTAGAACAAAGTTTTTAAAAATGTACTCTGTTAATTTTTTGAAATAATTTTTAACGGTGTAACATAAGAAAAAAACGGTGTAATTGAAAAAAAGATGGCATAGCCTTTTTTTTTTTTTTAACTTAATTGAAGCTTGTTTTATATCTAACCACTTGTGAAAGTTTAGGATACGCGTTATTTTTTGTTTTAGAGATAAAATTCGTTGTGCATGTGACTGTCGGGAATCAGTTTTTTTTGTTCTGAAGGAAAATTATAAAAATGGCGTTATAAACTAAGAGATTTTTTTTTATGTTAAATATCAAATATTTTGTTATTCGATGAACTTTTTAAAATATTATAAAAATTATATATGTAGTACAATAAATAAAATAAATACAATTGTTGAAAATGATTTACTTATTTTACAAACAGAAGTTTCTTTTGAATAGGATAACACTTCTGCAATTATTTTCTTTGTATTAGATGGCATAAAAAAATGAAATGTTTATTTGTCACTTTTAGTAATCACTTGTCACTAGACAGTCTCGACTGCAAACAAAAAAACCGTATAAATAACTAAATCTATTTAGGAAATTTTGACTGGAGAAGTATTATGTTCGTATTATGTTATTATGGTCATAAAGTAAAAGATTGTATTTTAACATTAAATTACAAATATTTTATTATTGAATAAACTTTTTAAAGTATAATACAAATTATATGTGTAGGTTAAAGAAAATAAATATAGTTATTAAAAATTATTTACTTATTTAACATTTAAAAGTTTCTTTTGAGTTGCAAAACATTTTTGCATTTATTGTCTTAGTATTTAATGGTATCAATTCAAAATGGTGAAATTTTTGAGTTCCACTTATAGTAATCGCATTTTTATATCGATTTTGTAATTTTTTTTTTGTTAATTGATATTCATTTTTATCAGCGTATCCAAAGTTCATGGTAGATTCCCATTTTAAAGCCCATTCGAAAAGTTTTTTTGGTGTATCAATAATACCTTTGCTCCCTAAACTATAACGGTATGCAACACGCTTCAGTGTACCACCAACTCCATCACAAGGTCCCTTTCCATGGTTAGTAGCATGAAAATGCCATTCTGCATCAACCTTAAAGTCTTTTTTATGGTGGCATAAGTTAATTAGGTTATGTTTATTTTTGTATTGAGAAGGTGCACCTTCAATGTTATAAATTATTTTCGTAATATTAGAAATTATATGCGTTTTGATGAATTCAATAAGTTTTGTAATGAAAAGATGGACTGTAGTACTGTTGTGATCGTTTATATCCGAAATGAGTATAAAACTTCGGTGAATATATACCACTTGCGGTACTTTTAAATAAATGACAAATGGATGAATAGTAGCTTGTGAATTATTATAATAATAGCCTTAAACCGCATCCTGAATTATGAAGCCGTAGTTTTCAGAAAAATCCCCTTGAACGAAGCACTTCCTGATTCTAATTTTTTTTCCTCAATGAATGTAGATTGCTGTTTTGCTATAAAGTTGTGTGGTATCAAAATTTGTAAACGGTAAATAAATTTTTTCATGAATTCTTCTACAGTTTCTAATAAAGTATCCCAATTGCATCGATCAGTGGTATTCCATTGTTGATATTTGACTTGAAGGGTTCCTTTAACGTCAAAATCATTTAGCAATTTTTCTTCCAGTTGTTGAAGTTTTTTTGAACATTCATTGCACTTCAAAATATGACAATCTTCTGTTAATTCACCACATGAAACAAAGTCAATTAATGTTTTATAACTCTGGAAAGCAGCATCAGTAATCCAAGACATCTTAGAGTTTTGAATCATTAGTTTTATATTTTGATGTATGGTACACACCCACAACATTATGAACTCCTTGGGATAATTTTATACATTCTTGTGGTCGAAGGGACGTGAATTTAGTAAATCCTATTTTCACATCAGGAAACTTATTTTTAAACTCCATATAAGCTTCATTTAATGTACATAGCAATAAGCGCTTTTTTGTTTTTATGCACTCATCTCCTTTTTTAAAAGATATTGCATCTCGTTTGCCTGGCAATAATCTACTGATTTCATCACTTTTATAGAACTGCTCCACAAAATTTATATCTATTGTGGATACACCACTTTTATCCGTCGCAGATGAATGCTGAAAATTATTTTCATGTAGACTTTTATTTTTTTCAACCAAATGACGCGTAGCATTACTGTTGTTTGTTATTATAATTATATTGTTATTATAATTATATTATTATATTTAAAAATATAATAATTTATATTATTATATTTTAAAAAAATCTACGAGAATTTTGTTTTATTTAGTTTTCGACCAAAGGGCACAAATAATTATATTCAAAAAATGATTAAAATCAAACCATTTAAATTGTACCAAATTTATTAAAATCGACCTTAAGGTTTCGATCACTAAGTGATCATTCTCAAGAGAGTTCTTTTAACACTAAATATTTTTCTATCAAAATAATTACATAATTAAAATCAAACCATTTAAGTTGTACCGAATTTATTAAAATCGACCTTAAGGTTTCGATCACTAAGTGATCATTCTCAAGAGAGTTCTTTTAACACTAAATATTTTTCTATCAAAATAATTACA
This sequence comes from Diogma glabrata, assembly GCA_963693315.1. Classification (NCBI taxonomy): domain Eukaryota; kingdom Metazoa; phylum Arthropoda; class Insecta; order Diptera; family Cylindrotomidae; genus Diogma; species Diogma glabrata. Next base: position 388,161,293 of record OY856186.1, read on the forward strand.
TAATACATGAAAGTCAATGTTAAAAACGAAATTAGCGAAAACAACCGAATTTTTTACGATCGTCATAAAATACATATATAACCAGGATGTTTTAGGCAAAAATCAGCTGTAATACTGATAAAAACTAAAATTAGTGTTATTAACAAATACGTACAAATCAAAACATACGACTAAAAATAAATTAAAATAATAATAAAAATAATAAATATTTTCAAAGATGCAAAAACATATTAAAAATTTTTAAAAAACTTAGTGAACATTTTTCTACCTAATTACGTATATCTAACATTTTAAAAAATAAATTGAATTATAACAATAATCTTAACAATAATTTACCATTAATACAAACATTTACATTAACTTTGTTCATTGACATGAAACAGATGTAACAGTGGAGATCTTACATTTCCCAAGTCGCTGTTTAATAGATGCCTATGCTTATTTTTGTGAATGTGAAGAGCTTCCACAAATCTCAATCTTTGTTTATTTAAAACTTCCTCAACCAAAAACTATTTTTGCGTAAAACATCCGGGTTATATATGTATTTTATGACGATCGTAAAAATTCGGTTGTTTTCGCTAATTTCATTTTTAACATTGACTTTCATGTATTATGTAATTATTTTGATAGAAAAATATTTAGTGTTAAAAGAACTCTCTTGAGAATGATCACTTAGTGATCGAAACCTTAAGGTCGATTTTAATAAATTCGGTACAACTTAAATGGTTTGATTTTAATCATTTTTTGAATATCTATGAGGAGTCGTATTTTTCATATATCAAAGGCTATCTATAAACTAAAAATAAACCAAATTAAAAAGGGTCGAGTCAAAATGTCGCAAAATTTTGCTGAACTTGACTGAAATTGCATTTTAAAAAGTTCAGTTAATAATAAAATATTTGATATTTAACATAAAAAAATATCTGAAACTAAAAATCGCCATTTTTATAATCTTCCTTCAGAACAAAAAAACTGATTCCCGACAGTCATATCCACAACGAATTTTATCTTTAAAACAAAAAATAACGCGTGTCCTAAACTTTCACAAGTGGTTAGATATAAAATAAGCTTTAATTTAGTTTTAAAAAAAAAGGCTATGCCATCTTTTTTTCAATTACACCGTTTTTTTCTTATGTTACACCGTTAAAAATTATTTCAAAAACAGTGTACATTTTTAAAAACTTTGTTCTAATACCTATTCAACGACATATCATTGAGTCGATTGAGTAGTTTTTCTACAATCGCTCGTCAAAATGCACTCACATCACAAAATAACAAAAATTGAGGGGCACCCTGTGAAGACCCCTGGTCGAAAAAAAAAATTCTAAGAGAACTTGTATTTTTTACACACTTTTATTTAACTTGGCTCTTGAGAGCTTTGATGGGTGGAATTTTGTGATTCATTTTTCAGTAACTTCCCATTATGTTATTAATCCCAAATTGAAAAGACAAGTTTGCTGAAGCAGTCAGTACGTATTTCTAAAACTTTTAAAGCAAAAAACTTTATAAATCTGAAGAAAAAAAATTCAAATTTTTTTTCATTCTCAAAGACCTTAAAGAATTGCACTGAAATCCTCATGCTCTGGTTGACTCATTTTGAGCGAAGGAATTTTGGTAATACTGTGTATATCATTATAATAATAGACATCATACATGTTTGTGTCATTTCATATGGATAAAGAGCCTTACATTATAAATAATGAACACAAAAAAAAATAAAAGTATGACATTTCGCTCAAAGCTTATAGACCTTTTTTCTTAAAGTTCAAATCGTTATTTTGGTGTATTACATACAGCAATGATATTTAAAAATCAGTTATTATGTATGAAAATATGAAAATCCATAAGATCTGAATGCCCATTTACCGCGCTGAAATTTTGCTCATACTGAGTATCTATTTATAATAGAGGACATATTACACATTTTTGTCATTTTTATATGAAAAAAAAAATAAATAAAAAAAATTTAAAAAACACACTTTTTGAAAAACGAACTAAAAAGCAGAAAATAAATTTTGCATTAACACCAGCGTTATGACTTTTATAATTATATTTCCTTTGAAATTGTTAGAAGAAAAAATATTTAAATGGTATTTAACACATCTTAGCATAGATGCAAATATTAAATTTTTGACTAATTTAAAATGCTAATTTTCGATTGACAAACAGTCTTCCCTTCCCATTTGTTACATAAAATAAAAGTGGGTGACGCATACGTTAATATAGAAAAGGAACAAATGTATTCTATGCTAATCTCTAACAAGAGAGACTACCAACGTTTATTCCCTTTCGTTTCTGAATGCGCCACCCACTTTTATTTTATGTAACAAATGGGAACGGAAGACTGTTTGTCAATCGAAAATTAGCATTTTAAATTAGTCAAAAATTTAATATTTGCATCTATGCTAAGATGTGTTAAATACCATTTAAATATTTTTTCTTCTAACAATTTCAAAGGAAATATAATTATAAAAGACATAACGCTGGTGTTAATGCAAAGTTTATTTTCTGCTTTTTAGTTCGTTTTTCAAAAAGTGTGTTTTTTAAATTTTTTTTTTTAATTATGAAAGACTATCTATAAACAAAAAATAATCAAAATTAAAAGGGGTGAAGTCAAAATTTCCCAAAAATTTGCTGAACTTGCGTGAAATTGCTCATATACATATACATATTTTTATCACAATTTTATGGTGCAAGGTTTAAGTGTTTAACACAGTATTTGCATAATTTTAATGATTTCTAATATGAAACTATATAATTTTTGTATATTAGGTTTTAAAAAGCACTGATCAGTTTTTCGCTGTCACCAAATTGTAGCGCGTTGTGTGCCGGAAAGGTTTATGTTAACACTAATAGATCTTGATTAAAATTAATAAGGTCGGACAAGTGCGAATAAAACTCGCTTGCCAAGGGTTCCGTGAATGTAAAAGAACACAATATCAAAAATATATGACATAAAGTTATGTTGTAAAATCTTTATATCGCCAGACTATGGACGCATAACAGAATAAATATTTAATCGTAGATGTCAATAGTAAATGTCAATCACATCTACATTGATCAAAAATGACACAAAAATTGTTACTTGAGGTTAAATCTTATCCATAGCTATTTACGTTAACTAAAGAAAGATTTAACCAGCTTTTAAATGGTTTAAATTGGGAATTTTTTTTTCTATATATCAGCGTCGAAATATGGTTGTGGTATACATATACTAAAATAGCACTTTTTTAACAATTACTAAAAAACTGTGCATCGCAAATTTCTAAAAAATTGAATTGTTTCTTAAATTAGGTGCCCTTTCAAATGACACACAATCAACTTATTTGGGTCAAAAATGATTTTTTTCTTCCTCCCCATTCCCATCCCCTAAACACACAGAAATATAATTATTTGAGACTTCACTATAATTGTCATTTAAAATTTACCAAACTATATGCATTTTTCAAATGTTTCTGTCAATCAGTGTCGAAGCGTCCCCCTACGTTTGGAAGTTTTACTTTTTTCACCTATCTTCACCTATCCCCACCCCAATCCCTCAAGCACAAAAATATGATTATTGGAGACTGCGATATAATTTTCGTTCAGAGTTTATCAAACTTCCTGTTTCTGTGATTTTTTTCAAATTTTTCTGTTAGTTACGCTCGAAATGCTCGAATTTTTGTATCACTTTTTTGACAATTATTCAAAAACTATGCATTGCAAAATTCTAAAAAAAAATGGCAATATTTTTAAAATCAAGTGATCTTTCAAATAACACCCCACTTGACCTGGTTCTAAATGATGTTTTTACACCTTATCATTCCCACACCTTTAATAAATATAGTTATGAGTATCTGCTACTTTTCTATATTTTTCATTAAAAACCTACTCATTTTTCTATCATTCCAAATATATTTCAAGATTTTCGATGAAATAGGGTCGGAGTTAATCGGGACAATAAAACATTGAGAAAATGTCATTTTTCAGAATTATACAAAAAGTAGTGAGGTGTAAAATTTCAAAATACATTTTTAAGTAATGCTGAAATGAAGCCCATTCATATGATACCCTACTCGTCTCGATGAAAGATGTATGTTCTCAAAGGCTTTACATCGTACCTCTGTAAAACAAACGAACGCAACTTTATTTATTTTTTAATCCGCCATCTTGTGTGGATAGATTAGTTTTAAAGCACATCAAATTTTAAGTTCACCGGATTAATGTTTCACGAGATAATCGAAATAATATGAAAAACACGTTGTTCTCTCACCAATAGTGTTCCGTATAAAAAACGGAACCCTAAAAACACCAACAGTTAAACTTATTTCTTTATATATATATATATATATATATATATATATATATATATATATTTTATTTATTTTTTATTATATTTTGAAAAATGGTAGTTTATACCATTCAGTTTAATTTATTTATTAACAATCTTTGAAATTTATGTTTAATAGGGACAAACTGTATGTGTTGGATTACAAACGATTAATTAATTTTTGTTAAAATAAAATTGGCCTTTATAGGAAATTCTCGCTATCTGTCTCTTTTTAATAACCAGATTTATATATAACCAGATTTAACTTAACCGGATCAAAGCTAATTTTATTTTTACAGGGGTGTTCAACAACTGCATTCGTCTTGCATGGCGTAGCTACAACGAACCTTGGTTGAGAAACACTCAAACATATCCCACCATAAAATATAATTTCAACTTGATGTCGATGTCCAAAACATACCAGAAAACAGCACTTAAAATATCCATATAAAGGTTTACGCGCTGCTTACTTAATCTGCTCCACTTAGAGACAAAATAAAATATTTTATGAGCAATTTCACGAAGATTCAACAACGTTTTTACTTGACCCCATTTTAATTTTGATTATTTTTTGTTTATAGATAGTCTTTGATAAATAAAAAATACAAGTTCTCTTAGAATTTTTTTTTTCGACCAGGGGTCTTCACAGGGTGCCCCTCAATTTTTGTTATTTTGTGATGTGAGTGCATTTTGACGAGCGATTGTAGAAAAACTACTCAATCGATTTTCATAAATGATATGTCGTTGAATAGGTATTAGAACAAAGTTTTTAAAAATCTACACTGTTAATTTTTTAAATAATTTTTAACGGTGTAACATAAGAAAAAAACGGTGTAATTGAAAAAAGATGGCATAGCCTTTTTTTTTTTTTAACTAAATTAAGCTTATTTCATATCTAACCACTTGTGAAAGTTTAGGAGATGCGATATTTTTTGTTTTAGAGATAAAATTCGTGGTGCATATGACTGTCGGGAATCAGTTTTTTTTGTTCTGAAGGAAAATTATAAAAATGGCGATTTTTAGATTCAGATTTTTTTTTATGTTAAATATCAAATATTTTATTATTAAATGAACTTTTTAAAAAGCAATTTCAGTCAAGTTCAGCAAAATTTTGCGACATTTTGACTCATTTTTAATTTTCCTTCAGAACAAAAAAAAACTGATTCCCGACAGTCACATGCACAACGAATTTTATCTCTAAAACAAAAAATATCGCATCTCCTAAACTTTCACAAGTGGTTAGATATAAAATAAGCTTCAATTTAGTTTAAAAAAAAAAAAAAGGCTATGCCATCTTTTTTTCAATTACACCATTTTTTTCTTATGTTACACCGTTAAAAATTATTTCAAAAACAGTGTACATTTTTAAAAACTTTGTTCTAATACCTATTCAACGACATATCATTTATGAAAATCGATTGAGTAGTTTTTCTACAATCGCTCGTCAAAATGCACTCACATCACAAAATAACAAAAATTGAGGGGCACCCTGTGAAGACCCCTGGTCGAAAAAAAAAATTCTAAGAGAACTTGTATTTTTTATTTATCAAAGACTATCTATAAACAAAAAATAATCAAAATTAAAAGGGGTCAAGTCAAAACGTTGTTGAATCTTCGTGAAATTGCTCTTATATATCTAAGATATTTTTATAACTCTTAGAATATCTTTATCGTATGTCATCGCCATCATTTACAAATCGGATAAGAAGAAAACGAATACAAAGGATACAAACAGGAACAAAAAGCTAACTAAAATTTTCTAAAAAAAGTGAAAATAAATTATCTAACAAAACAACTTATAACTATCTCTGCAGAAAAAAACGTGATATCCGATTTATGAGTCACAAAAACTGGTACAAATAACTTTAAATATCGTTCATTTACCTCTCGCATTCAAATTTAAAAAAAATTAAAAAACTTGAAATCCTGAAACAAAACTAACTTTAACTATAACATTCAATCCAAACCATATTTGATTCTCGAAATGACCGCTATTCAACTAAAAATTAACAAAACTTTAAACGACATCAATTTAATCATCACCAAATTTATATAAGAATTACACAAGAAAATTTAATAACAATAACACAGAAACTAAAAGTAAATCACACTTTGAACGAAAGGTAAAAGTAATCCAGAACAGTCATAAACATAATTATTATGTGATTCTTAGACAGTTTTTAAACTATTTTTTATTCGCCTACATATTAAAGTGTTACTTTATTACTGTGATTTGCGGCTTTAATCACTTTTCAACTATTTATTTTGTTGTCATAGCTACGTCCAAAAAAGTAAAAAGCATTTGTATTTGTTTAAATTCTATGAAAAATAAAAATTTTTATCAAAGCAACCCTCAAATTCAAAATTTCATTATCCAATTAAAATAGTTGTTATCATTTGTTGTCATAGCTACACAATAATTTGGAAAAAATAATAAATATTTTGTCAAAGGTTACTTGTTCCACATATTTTTATTTTAAAATTTATGAAAATTCATAATTTTAATTTAGAATAAACAACTTTTCTTAAAATATTTTGCTTGCGGCGAATAAAAAATAGTATATGATGCACGGACGTAAGCTATTTTGGACTTAATGTGGGTGCAAATCTCGACTAGCGCCTCGATTTGCATACTCCACATCCGTCCAAAATCTTTAGCTTTACGTCCTAGCATCATAATGTACTATTTTTTATTTAAATTTAGTACAAATAATTATCCTTTTTTATTATTTGCTATTAACAAATTTTATTTGTTTTTGTCAATTTTGGTTATAATTATTGCATGATCATCATTAAATTGTTATTACTTTTTTCCATTTATAAATTAAATATGATGATAAAAATTAAATACTATTATGTTTGGAATAAAGAGAATTAAGTAAAAGACAAAAATCTAAAAGATCCAATCGTCAAGTTAAAAGTTGTAATGTAATCATCACCAACAATAAAAGAAAACTGAACAACGACAAAAGAAAGATTAAAGATTAATGAAGATTAAATTGGTTATAGTTTGATAGATGATAGTTTGACAATATGTATACAAAACTGATGTAATGTAATTAATTGAAGAACCAAAATTTTATATAAATTATTTTCGATTTTTATAATTTATTTATTTCAATATAGTTTCAATAATGTCACTCGGATTGTTAAAATTGATTGATTAATTTGAACTATTCAAATGAAATAATTTGTTATTATGAAATTTTTTTATGTGTGTTATCGTTTTCAATTGTAGTATTGTTAAAGATAGAGTTTATTGAAATAGGTTGAATTTGTAATAGATAGATTTCTTATTGGGTGATGGAAGTAGCACAAAATATAAATGATGAAGTCCAGCTTGGAATGCATAATTAATTTGCTACTTAGATAGATATTTTAATCCAAAGAGTTCTATACTTCTGAATAGCGTTTTGTGGTCGTAGTAACAAAAGCTCTAAAGTATTTCCAACATTATCAATGGGATTCTGTATAACCAGCGTGTTTGTGTCCCAATAATTTGAAACGCGAATACATTTCTCTGAAAAATTAAAATTGTGTTTTTTGTAAAAAGACAAACAAATTTTATTTTTTGAGAACGTTTTTCGTAAAACGATAAAATTTTAGATTAAAACTTCACGATTGCACTTATATATTACTTCCAATCTAAACTGTGTTAAAAGTTGTTTAGCAATAAAAAACTCAATTTTAATTGATTGAGTCCAGAATCAATGAATCACTGCACTACACTCGTTTAACTAAAATCACCACGTTGCGCAATATACTATTTTTGTAAAATAATATTAAATGCGACTTCAAGGAAATTTATAAATCGTTTTTTTTTTATAATTTACACGACCAACAACTTATCATTATATCCTTATATTATTTCGGTCTGAAAGATCTAAGTATTACATTCATGAGCCAAAAGTGAAATGCTTACCCTCACTTTTTTTGGAATTTCTCGACGTTTTAGGACCTACTGATTCTAAAAAAGCAACAAAAAAATGTATGTCTGTCTGTCGGCCGGCCGGCCGTCCGTCATTACCTACGAAATCTAGAAAAACGCTGGAGGGATTTCCAATTTTTTTTCTATAAATAGGTATACTCAAGAGACAGGTCGGAAAGGACGCTGTGTTCGATAACTGTACCGGAAGTGTGTCAAAAATCATTATCTGTGTCAAAAATAGCAAATTTTCATATTTTTGGCTTAAAAAACGTTCATTTTAAGTGATTACGAGTAGGAACATTGAATTTGGAGAAATCTTGATGGTCGGGATTGGTATGTGAGATCAAAATCTAGATTATTGCATTATAAGTTTGTCAAAAAATAATGTCAAGTGTGTCAAAAAACGATTTCATTTAATTTTTTCATTTCCAAGTTTTTGGAAAAAAAAAATGTAGCTGTTTTTATGACGTAAATGTAATTGAAAATGAAATTGAACATGGAAATTTTTGAATTTGTTATAGTTTTTGAAATATTTTTGGAATTTTGAAAAAGTTTGTATTTTTGATTTTGTAATAATTTTTGCAATATTTTTAGAATTTTGGAAAAAGTTTTAATTTTTGCAATAATTTTAGAATTCTGGTAAAAAATAGAATTTTTTTATATATAATTTTGTGTTGTATGAAAATTGTATTGATTGTATGAAAATTGTATTGTATTGTATGAAAAATTTTTAATTTTATTATAATTTTTGGAATTTTGTAAAAAGTTTCAATTTTTGATTTTGTAATGATTTTTGCAATATTTTTAGAATTTTGGAAAAGTTTGAATTTTTAAGAATTTTTGGAATATTATTGGAATTTAGAAAAGGTTTAAATATTTGATTTTATTCTAAGTTTTGGAATATTTTTGGAATTTTGAAAGAAATATGAATTTGTGATTTTGTAATATTTTCTTCGAATGCTAAATGGAGAGGTTTTTGAGTATTTTGTTGAGTGTATCATCTTTTCACTAAATTATGTTAATTTATGATCTGTTATAATTTTCCGGCAACGTATTGATGTTTCGTGTTAGTTTTGTAATAAATTTCTAAACAGAGATAAAAAAATACTTATACTTTAACAAAGAGTTATGTTTGATATACATCGCTGCCCAAAACTAAAAACCATGTCCTCATAAAAGATTTTTACCAAAAACTATATCAAAATCCTTAACCCAGACCGAAGTCTTGATATCTCAGAGCTGTGAGATTTCAGCCCCTCTATATTTTTCAGTTTGATTAAAGAAAAGTAACAAAAGATTTATCTTTAATTTGTAATTAAATTTATTGTTAATAAATTCTGTCAACTAATTTCATTACAAAATCTTCAGACAGATTAACATTTTAATTTATTTAAATCTTTTTCAATCGTTTTATAGTTTTTATTGTATTTATATATCTTATATATCTTGTATGGTAAAGCAATGATAATATTGAAAGTTGCTTGTTTTTGTTTTTCATATGAAAATGGTTTTCTTAATAATATTTTCAACATACTTATACTAATTCCAGAATAAAAATATCATAATCATATTATATAATTTATGAAGTATTATTGAATATAATAATATGAAATAAATCACATATGGTTGTGTTTTGATAAAAATATGAATAATAATTGTCAATAACATTAACAATAACATTAACAATAACATTTTCTTTCGTAATAGGTATAAGCTCGTGAAAATCAATTTTGGTCTACGAGAGGATCTGTTAAATATATTTGTACGAGGTAAATACAATAATATATTCCGCATTATCGTGGATGCTTCCACCCAAAAATACGATTAATGAAACTGAAACCGTCTATGTATTAGTGGAAAAGCTTATGTCAACAATTCCAATACATTCCAATCAGTATTAAATACAGGTTCAATTCAAACACGTTGTATTGTGGTAAATATGCTTCATGAAAGCAAGGGATAATGACCAAAATTTTTTATGTCAAATGACTATATATGATAAGAGGAGATCGCAAAACGAAAAATATGTTTAAATATAAGGATTAAAATCCCAGGATTAGCGTTTTATGAATACTGGGACTACGGAATCCATAAATTTTAAATAACGGGACTCTGGGATCTCGAGATTTACAATTCGGTTTGTGCTGGCCAAGATAAAGCAAAAGAAATTTAAAATTTGAAGCTGAGGCAAAATACGTTTTTTAATTTTTTATATGACTAACTATGTGACTAAAAAGTCCAAGTGGCACGTATATCCGCTAGAAATAGGTAGATTTCGAGATCACACAGTTTTGTGTGCCAGTAAAATCTGATGTATCAGATTAGTTTAAACAAAACAAACTAATTACAAACAGATATCGAACAAATTTAAAAAAAATTAGCTACATATAAGCAAAACTATATCTATCCAATTTTGCAACAAACAAATATCAAATCTACCACAGAACAAATGTGTGACAATTTATGACACAAACCTGCTCTATATTATATGTCGTGCAATTACTGCAAAATATCGAAATAGTTTATTTCTAAGAAAAACAAATTAATTTCTTCTATCAAATCTTTTTATTTTTTTTTTCATTGACTCTTATAAGGTTTTTGGAAATTGTAGTTATGAATTATTGCAAACTTTTTTGTTGAAGCCAATAAGTCAAAAACCTCTAACTGCAGAGGTTTATATTTACAAGAAACGGATTAAAATGCTGCCACAGATTCTAAATTTATAAAGTTTTTAAAAATATTAGTATCCAAACGGCCGTTATAACGGATTTAAAAAACCAATTTTTATTCAAGTATAAAGCCTCTAGTTCCTTAATCATGTGTAAGATTTTTCTGATTTACGAACTCGTCCAAGATGTTAATAAAACACACATTTTTAAAAAAGGTTTTTTGATCTGGCTCCACAAATGCGACCGTGAGAGTGCCGGTTGATCCAAACGCATTTTGTGTTTTACAAACTTTTTTTGGAGCCGCTCACTCAGAATCCTCCAACTGCAGAGTTCCATTTTTTGAAAGAAACTGATTAAAAAGGTTTCAAAGATGCTAAATTTATGAAGTTTTAGAAATATTAATATCCAAACGGCCGTTATAACGGTTCTAAGAAACAGAGTTTTTTTCTAGTATAAAGCCTCTAGTTTCTTAACCGGATTTGACTGATTTACGAACTCGTCCAAGATATTAATAAAACACACATTTTCAGAAAGGGTTTTTTTCTTGTTTCATTTAATCCAACAAAAACCAAAAAAAAGGTTGTTTCCGAAAAAAAGCCGTTCACTCGAGAAGTGCGGAAAAAATTCGCTTGCCAAGGGTTCCATGAATGTAAGGAACACAATATCAAAATAATTGACATAAAGTTGTGTTGTAAAGTGTTTATATTGACAGACCATAGACAAATAAAAAATAAATGGTTCATCGTAAATATCAATAGTACCTAATTGTCAATATCATCTAAATTGATCGAAATGATTTAAAAAATATTAACTGTGCATCGCAAAATTCTAAAAAAAATGTAATGTTTCTTAATTTTAGTGCTCTTTCAAATGACACCCTACTCATGTGGAATAGAAAAACCTTTCTTAATTTTTCTATCATTCACAATACTTTTTAGGATTTTCGGTTACTTAGGCTCGGAGCCAATTAAGGAAAGAAAACATACAGAAAACGCCATTATTTAGAATTAAACAAAAAATGATGTGGTGTAAAATTCCAAAATACATTTTTAAGAAATACTGAAGTGAAGTCCTTTCATATGATACCCTACTTGACTCGATAAAAAAATGTATTTTCTCAAAGGCCTTACATGCGTAGTCCTGTAAAACAAACGAAAACCATCCCAATTATAGGCATTCCAAATTTCAGGTCCATTGGATTTATAGTATTCGAGATAATCGAAATATTAGGAAAAACACGTTTTACTCTCACCAATAGGGTTCGTTATAAAAAACGGAACCCTAAAACCGACTTCAGAAAAAACAAAAAACATTTTATTTTTTAGTTGTTTTTATTTGTATAAAAAAGTTTATTTTTGCTAAGGCACTTCATAAATGACGTAACGCTCTTAGGGGTGGGGGAAGCTCACAAGTTGGTGACAAAACATGATGAAAGGGGAGAACGAAACGTGACATCACATATCAATTTTTTTAACTTATGAAGTAAATAAAAATTTCTTGATAAAAATTATAAACTTATTTCCATGTTTTTACAAACCATTCTAAACGCTTGGACTTTTATAGCAAATTATCTAAACAAAAAATGTATACCACGGGATTACGATTGCCCTGCAACGAGTAATGGAGTTGCGAATCTCTTCTGCGAAACTATCTAGCCTAACATTTGTAGGAAACTACTAATAGTAATAATAAACCAAAAAAAAAACGGTTATACATATAAAATAAAATGATAACTTAGCTTATTAGTTGTTGAAATGCTGTGCGTAATACTTCAAAAATTAGTTTTAATGGATTTTTCTTCCTGTTATTTTAATTATTCAAATGTTGATAATTTCCGTAGAGTAATCTGTCCTTGACAGAATAAGTTCTCGATGCTTCGGTGAAATTTTGAATAGCGGGACAATTCTTGCGAAGCCCAATAAAACAATCACAATATTAAATACAATAATCCCCTTTTATTGATGATGTTAATTTCTTCCTTTACATGAAATGTTGTAGTCCAAATAAACGTATTGCGTATGCCATATAAAAAAGAATTAAGCTAATTTGTTTATGCCGATCTCAAATGGTATTTAAATTTGTAATTTTGTGAAAGAAACGTACCTTTTACTTGGTGCGTTAATGAACGTACCAAGTTTCCCAGCACTAAGCCTTTTTAGAGCGTCTGTAGAATATCGGCTTACAATTCCACTGCAGCTCCCGTGTTCTTGAAGAGCACCAATGATAGCGGCTTTGCTACTAGACGCCGTCTATCGCTTAAATGTAGTTTTAATGGCGTTGTTTGAAATAATATATTCAATCACACTATTTAATCACCATACAATTTTTCTTCTGGTTTGTTTTATATTACCATAAATTCTTCTTATTCAAACATTTCTCTTTCTGCACAAAGCAACATATATCAACAATGATTTTCTTTTTTATAATAAAAATTATTTTAATTTAATCAAAATCAAAGTCAGAATGACCTTTCTAGTTTAATCTTATATCGTGATGTTTCGTTTTTTAGAAACAAACTTGGAATGACTTGAATTATCTTATCACAAAAATGTCGTCCACTATCTTTTTGCTAGATTCTCGAAATTGGCGTCCCAATTTCGGCGGAATTGGCCCGCCCTACAAGTTTTGTATCGGCGTCCCGCTATAGCACCAAAAAATCCCGCCCAACACCAACCGACCAAACTTTATAAAAAAATATTGCGACGCTGATGCATAGGCTGACTTCACCACAGCTCTGGAAACATAGTGTACTGGATATAAAATGATTTTTACTTGTATGTAAACTTATAAGTTATAATGCATATGTATATAAAAAGTTTTTCGTATATAATAAGTAATAACTTTTTTATCGGATCGTGTCATATCATCGAAAAATCATACCATCGAAAATCGTTACATCGAAAAAAAGCGATAAATTGAAAAATAAAAATCATACTGTCGAAAAATCACACAACCGAAAATCGCAACATCGACAATCAAAACACCGAAAATTCATTACGTCGAAAAGTCATAGCATCGAAAAATCACATCACCGAAAATCATATCATCGAAAATTTGATTCACAAAATCGAAAAATCATATCATCGAAAATCGTAAAATCGAAAAAAAATATATGATTAGAAATGCAGATATACGATACGAAAAGAAATATACGATTTGAAATGCAGTTTGGCCGGCATGGATTTTTAGTAATTTCTTTTGGTTTACATAGATAATATATTATGTGCTATCATATTTTGAAGATAAAGTTTTAGGATTCCAAACAGATTTTTCTACGTTTTTTTGAATAATACTATAGGGCAGGGCTATTCTTTTGAAAACGCGCATGTTTTATAGTTTTTTTTTTAAATGCCTAAACATTTGGTATGTTTAGTATTGACGAAATTTTTATTGGCGAAAGAAAGTGTGTGTCAAGTGTTTGTCAAAAAATCATGAAATGAAAAAATCACGAAAATGAGCATATTTTTGCTTAAAAAATCGTTCATTCTAAGTGATTACGAGTAGTAACATTGTATGTGGAGAAAATGGGATGGTTGGCATTGGTATGTGGGACCAGAACCTTGATTATTATATTGTAAGTCTGTCAAAAAATACTGTCAAGTGTGTCAAAATAATGATTTTCATTTATTTTTTAACCCAATTTTATGGAAAAAAATAAAATTAAGTATGCAATTATTTGTATGACTTGAAATGTATTTGAACATGAGATTTGACTTGTTTCTATCCAGTTTCAACTCCTTATAGGAACAATTGGGAAATATCAAGTTGTTGCAGATTAAATGTCGTTTTAAAAAAAAATGTAATTATGAGAAAGATATTCTTTTGTAATCGTTTTGTGTGATTCCACGACTTCTGAATAACAGGAACAGTTGGAAAATAAGTTTGAATTTTTGATTATGTTATAATTTTGGCAATATTTTTAGTATTTTGAAATTTCAATCTTTGATATTTGATTAATTTTTGGAATATTTTTAGAATTTTGAAAAAAGTTTAATTTTTGATTTTATTATAAGTTTTGGAATATTTTTAGAATTTTGAAAAGCTTTTTATTTTGTTTTGATTTTTGCAATATCTTTAGAGTTTTGAAAATAGTTTCAATTTTTGATTTTGTAATATGTATTCTCTTTAATATGTTTGAACTTTTGAAGAAAATTGAAATTTATGATTTTATTATAATTTTTAGAATCTTAGAAAAAGTTTGAATTTTTGAATATGTTATAATTTTTGAATTTTCGATTTTATTATAATTTTTGGAATATTTTTAAATTTTGAAAAAAAATTTAAATTTTTGATTTTATGATAATTTTTAAAAATTTTAGGATTTTTGAAAAAAGTTTGAATTGTTTATTTGGTAATATTCTCTTGAATATTTTTGGATTTTGAAGAAAGTTGGAATTTTTGATTTTTTCTATTTTATCTTTTCTTTTTTCCGGCAATGTATTCTGAAAGACCTAAGTATTACATTCATGAGCCAAAAATGAAAATCTTACCCCCCCCCCACTTTTTTTGGCATTTCTCGACGTTTTAAGACCTGCTGTTTCTAAAAAGCAAAAAAAAATGTATGGCTGTCTGCCGGTCGGCCGTCATTACCTACGAAATCAAGAAAACCGCTTGAGCGATTTTAAAAATTTTGGTTCCTAAAAATAGGTATACTTTATGGACAGGTCCGAAAGGATGCTGCGTTTGATAACTGTACTGAAAGTGTGTCAAAAATCATTAAGTATGTCAAAATAGCAGATTTTCATATTTTTGGCTTAAAAAACGTTCGTTTTAAGTGATTACGAGTAGAAACATTGAATTTGGAGAAATCTGGATGGTAGAGATTGGTATGTGAGATCAAAAACTAGATTATTGCATTAGAAGTTTGTCAAAAAACTGTTGTCAAATGTGTCAAACGAAAGATTTTTTACCCATTTTTTGGGAAAAATAAAATTACTTATTTGTATGACATGAAATTTTATTATTATTATTGAGAATTGTGGCATTGTAAGTTTGTCAAAAAAATAATGTCAAGTGTGTCAAAAATGATTTCATTTATTTTTTAGCCAAGTTTTTGGAAAAAAATAATTTGCTGTTTTTATGACGTAAATGTAATTGAACATGAAATTGGACATGGAAATTTTTGAATTTGTTATAGTATTTGAAATATTTTTGGAATTTTAAAAGAAGTTTGTATTTTTGATTTTGTAATAATTTTGCAATATTTTTAGAATTTTGGAAAAAGTTTTAATTTTTGCAATAATTTTAGAATTCTGGTAAAAAATAGAATTTTTTTATATATAATTTTAGAATTTTGAAAAAAGTTTCAATTTTTGTTTTTGTAAGAATTTTTGGAATATTTTAATTTTTTTATTTTATTATAATTTTTGGAATTTTGAAAAAAGTTTCAATTTTTGCAATACTTTTAGAATTTTGGAAAAAGTTTTAATTTTCGATTTTGTTAAAAATTTTGTCCTCGTACAAAGCTTTTGGTGAAAACTATATAAAAAGCCTTAACACAAACACAATCCTTAATGTTTTATTATTTAAATTTGTAGTGTCATAAGTACTGGCAACCACGACTGGACCATTATCATAATTTTACTGGATGATAACTTCGGACAATAAATAGTTGCCATTCATGGGCGAGCGAAAAAACAACAACAATGGCCCATACAAGGTTGTACAGTTGGCCTAGTAACGGGCCAATAATGATGACCAGCATTGTAGTAATGACCAAATACTGGCGACCGTGACTAGGCCGTTAAAAAAAATATACATTATTATCATATGTAAATTTAAATAAATTAAATACAAACATTTAAAATAAAATAAAAATGACGGAAAAAATTCAAAACTCCCCATACAACTGGTTCAGTTGCAAGAATGGCTGGGTAATGGCAAACATGACTGCCAGTACTCCGCCATTGAAAAAAATATAAAATAATATTTTCATACATAAATTTAAATAAATTATTTACAAAATAATTAAAATAAAATAGAAATGAAAATCAATTAAAACATATACCAACCTTTTCTATATTATCATAGTCTTTCAACCGACAAGGCGATAACTAAACTATATGTGAACTTGTTCAAAGCTATGTATTTCCAAAAGGGATAATACTCAAGTGAAATTTAAAAAAAATGACATAGATCGGCAAATTCATGGCTACAGTACTGGCCCAATAACAATAGCCAATTAATATTAACCATTAACTGGCCATTGCTTGACCATTTAAAGTAAACTGCACTGGCAATTTTCTATAAACGGTAGATTGGCCGAATCATGGTTCCAGTAATGGCACGATAACAATAGCCAAGTAATATTTACCATTCATGGGCCGGTGCTTGGTCATTCAAAGGTAACAATATACTGGCTATTTTCTGTAAACCATAGATCGGCCGATGAATGGTTCTAGTATTGGCCCAATAACATTAGCCAAGTACTGTTAACCATTAATGGGCCAGTGCTTGGCCGTATGTCAATGTCTCGCAAAACCTACTTAGAAACAAAACATTTCAACACAATCGTTTTGTGTTAGTTTTATAATACATTTCTTACCAGAAAATATTTATACCATCAGTTTTTTGCAGACTTTTATTTTGGTTATCCGTCTCTGCCCAAAACTAAAAATAATGTCACCATAACTTACCAAAGTATTGATACCTCAAAGCTCTGAAGTTTCATTACCTTCATAATTTTTTTATTTAAATAATTGCTTTCTTGTTTTTTTCATTGTTAAATTCCCAAAAGCCGTACATCTGGCAGTATTTATGCAGTACACAATCACTCAGGAAGATTATTATGCAAGATTTTTTTGACACACTTTTTTGACAAACTTCTAATGCAATAATCTAGTTTCTGATCTCACATACCAATCCCTACCATCCAGATTTCTCCAAATTCAATGTATCTATAATGATATTTTTAGATTTCGATTACGAATGTTGTATGCTTCCAACAAACATTGAAACAATAAACAGGTGTACGGGAGGACCCCCACCACTTATCCCAATATTGTCCAAAAACTAATCAATTCTTTGTCATTAAAGTCTTCATCTTTTTTCCAAAGTGTCATTCAAATTGATTAATGAATGAAGTCTGTATGCTCCCAACAAACTTTAAAAACAAAGTGTGAAAAGTCAGCATTTGTATGGTAGCCCCCCGCTACTTTGATCAATGTTTTCCAAAAGATGTTAATTGTCTTCTTACACTAATTGGACCCTTTTGCATAAGTTTCATCATAATCACTTCATTATTGTAGGCTGTAGAGTGCATAAAGACACTGAAAAACTTCCAACAATTAAAAAAAAATATTTTTTACCGGAAGAAAAAGCTGGAAGCAGAACTGTTGTGAACCATACTAAATGCTTATGTACCAAGTTTCATCCAATTTGATTATCAGGTACAGATGTTATTAACCTTTCAAAAAAAACAGGTGTATGGGACACCCCCACCACTTTGTTCACTATCGCTCAAAAACTAATCAGTTCCTTGCCATACATGTTTGCATCTTTTTCCAAAGTGTCATCAAAATTCGTTCACGAACGAATGCTGTGTGCTTCCAACAAACTTTGAAAAAATGATGACACAGTAAACAGGTGTTCGGGAGGCCCCGTACCACTTATCCCAATATTGTCCAAAAACTAATCAGTTCTTTGCCATTTAAGTCTCCATTTTTTTCCAAAGTGTCATTAAAATTGATTAATGAATGACATCTGTATGCTCCCAACAAACTTTAAAAACAAAGTGTGAAAAGCAAGCAGTTGTATATATGGTAGACCCGCCGCCACTTTGATCAATGAGTCCCAAAAGATGATAATTATCTTCTCACACTAACTGGAGCCTTTTCCATAAGTTGCATCATAATCACTTCATTATTGTAGGCTGTAGTGAGCATTAACACACTGAAAAAAATTGAAAATTTACAAAAAAAAAATTTTTACTAGAAGTAAAAAACCGGAAGTTGGGACGCAGAACTGTTGTGGACTATACTAAATGCTCATGTACCAAGTTTCATCCAATTCGATTATGAGGTACAGATGTTATTGAGCTTTCAAAAAACAGGTGTATGGGACACCCCCCCACCACTTTGTTCACTATCGCTCAAAAACTAACCAGTTGCTTGCCATACGTGTTTGCATCTTTTTCCAAAGCTTCATCAAAATTCGTTCACGAACGAATGCTGTGTGCTCCCAACAAACATTGAAAAAAGTGTGACACATTAAACAGGTGTTCGGGAGGCCCCCCACCATTTATTCTAATATTGTCCAAAAACTAATCAATTCTTTGTTACTTAAGTTATGCTCTGCTAAATGGAGCCATTTTATGTTCAGGTCTATTAAAAGAATTTCTTCCGGGTGCAGTTGAAGCGATGAATTGAGCGTCAAGATTATTTTTACAGAAATGGTGAACACTATCCGATATTACTTTTACATGTCTTGAATTTTCGCCCGGACCACCATCAACTGTAAAAATAAAAATTGGTTTAAGTTGCCGATCGACAATAGATCGACAATTGTCAAATTCTTTTAGATTTACTAATCTTTCGAAAACTGGTGCATGGCTAAATGTGGTAGATGATGAATGCTTTCCTGATTTTATTGTGATGTATGTAGGACCTGAATAACTAATAGTATCCCGTTCACCCGCTACGATTTTCTCGATTTTGGTTGCATACCAAATCCGGTACCTAAACACGCACTGAAAAAAAGGTTATAATATGCATAAGTAACTAATTACTAGGAATTTGTTAATGAGTGGCGCTAATAAACGCCATTTATTATTCTTATAAATAGGAGTTTATCAATTATTGAACAAATTTATTTTCTGCCAAATAATTTTTATACTGAAGATAATGTATCTGCAATTTATAATATTTATATCTGGTTGTTTGTTTATTTTCAATTTTCGATCAAATTAATTTTGCTTCACGCCTCGATAGATTTTTATTAGAAAAAAACAAATAAAAAAATTCACGTATAATGCATAAAACTGTAATAGCTGCTATTGTAAACATTTGCCCATGTAGTGTTCTTAAGCTCCAAAAATAATAATTAATAGTAGAATTAATAATATTTATTAATATTTATTTATAAGGTTGAATATCTATAAATGATGTTTCCTCGTCCACGGTTCACGATTGAGAGAGCGATCGATTTCCATTTCTATTTTTACAATCAACATCAAAATAACAGTAACAATATAAAAAATAATTAGAACTTGATTATTCTACAGGGAAGTGCAACTTAACGTTTGCGTAACTTAAAAGTACATAGCAAAAACATATAAAAAATACAAAGAAATCAAAATGGCAAAAAAACAGAGAGTGTGCTTAAGACCGCACGGCAGAAGTGAAAACTTCATTGGATATCGCAATCAATTGATATCGTATTAGTAGTATTTGGATCGTATTAGTAGAATAAATGAGAAACAAGTCAGAACGATAAAGCGCTAACAACACACACTAACCCCACAGTGTAAACCAAATAATTGTCAAAATAGCACTCATATTCCAATAGTAGGGACTAAAGTACGCTTGGTTGTCACACCCATAGATCAACAAGTTTAAATTTTACAAATCTTTCTGCGGAAAGCTAAGCAAATTCATTGGTATTGATGCGCATTGTTGCCGTTTCCAAATCACTATCGGCTAAGTGCCACCATTTTTAATTATTTTATTTAAAATGATTGCCATCCATGTTTAATCATGCATAAGCTATGCTTCTTTGTATAGAATTTATGCGATTTCCGTCTCGTAATTGTGAGCTTTAAATCGATACAATCGATTTTATCAAGTATCAAGTTACAAGTATTAAGTCTTCACTTAATTTTAGAAACATGTATTACATAATAATTTAATGTAATGTATTACATTATGTAATGTATATAATGTATTACATAATAAAACAAAAAAAACAGATTTGCGTCCATTAACATCCTTAGAACGCATGTTGTTGTGGGACCTTGGTCTTAAAAGGTTTTTATGTGTTGTTGTGACACATATTGTAATGCTTACTACGCATCACATTTTAATAAAAAAAAAAAAAATACAATTCCAAACCGACAACTTATTTAGTGAAGATGATAAAATTCCAATACATATAATTTTTATATACAAATGTAATTGTTTCAGCCTTCAGGTTATACTATCTTTCTTACGTTATTTTCAATTTCATAAAAAAATTATGTTAAAAAAAAAACATTGATCAAAGCAAACTACCGTTTAAAACGATAGTTAAATAAAAAGCAAAAATCAAGGGTACACAACAACTTCATAAATTTTCATGATGATTAATGTATTAATGCATAAAGGATAAACAGCCATACATATTTTCAGTTTTATATATATTCAATATTTATTTAGCATGATGACTCGAATGCTAATTGCAAAAGATAGTAGCAATATAACTTTAAAAAACTGCGTTATAGATCAATTTTTTAAAATTCGTATATAGAAATTTTTATGAATTCATAAATAAAAAAAATAATTTTAATGGTATTTAATAAAAATTAAAAAAAAAAAACAATAAAAAAATATGTACCACGCCAGGAGTTGAACTCACTACCTACAGCACATCAGTCGAGCACGATATCCACAACGCAATTTAAAACGGACCTACAGAAAAATCTGTGTGTGGTGCGCCAAAAGAAGTATTCACTTCAAAAATTTTCTAAACAAATTTCTCTCGACCCAACCGGTGATAAATTCTCCTAATTTTTTGGAAAATACCCCAAGCAAGTGGCATTGTTAATTGCCCCCGTCCTACGGTTTCGTGCTATTATCAATCAACTTGCTTTCGAAATTTTCGCAAAAAATTATTTCGAATTATCACCGTCCTTAGAAAATGAGTACTGAGAATGTT
Organism: Diogma glabrata; assembly: GCA_963693315.1. Lineage (NCBI taxonomy): Eukaryota > Metazoa > Arthropoda > Insecta > Diptera > Cylindrotomidae > Diogma > Diogma glabrata. The sequence goes on from OY856186.1 coordinate 388,183,047, forward strand.
TTGCCTTAGTTTTATTTTAATTTAACAAAATTAAATTCTCTTAAATGTAATGACATTCAATTTGACCAATCACATTTGAATTATACTAATAACAAATAATTATATGTCTGGCCTACTGCGATATCAGTTAGTTATCAAATAATTATGAAATAATTAACTGATATCACAGTAGGCCAACGTATAATTCATAAAAAATATATAAATAAATAAAAAATGGCCAAAAATTTTCTAAACGAATTCCCCTCGTTCGTTGATAAATTCTCATAATTTTTTGAAAAATTCCTCAAGCAAATGGTATTGATGATAGCACGAGGCCGCAGGCCGATACTTGCTTTCGAAATTTTTGGCAAAAAATTATTTCGAATTATCACCGCCCTTGGGAATTACAACTGATAATTAATTACCTTTAGGAGCTAATTTGATATTGCATATAACACGCATTGATATATAGAAGCTAAAAAAACTGACCCACATGAAACTAGCCTCACATTTTTATTTTATATTTTAAATTAATTACAGGTGAAATATAAGAATTCTGAGCAATATATCATATGGTAGAATGGATTGTTCATAACATTGAGTTATGTGTCAAAAACAATAAAATTATTTATTTTTTAAAATTAGGTTCACAGGTTAATACAAATATTTACAACATAATATTCGTTTCTCAATTTTTTTTCTTCACCTCATATTTATTTTTTATCTAAGATTTGTAAACTAATCAATCAGAATCGAAATGTCATCAGGATTTTTTGCTTAACTATGTCAAAGTACACTTTGATGTAAAATATTTGCTTTGTTATGATTAATTGGTTGGATTTATTGCAAAATTATGCATGGTAGTAATCCTAGTGAGTAATTCGGACTCGAGATCAAAGTGTCTAGTAATTAAGTATCCGACGCATCACTTTTTCTGTAATCAAATCAATAAAATAAAATTTAAATATAGCTCAATCCGTTTAAATTGTTCAAATGGATTATTGTGTCACCAGCGTACAATGACCATAAATAACCTAATTAAGCCAGTTTTAAAACAAACAATTTGAAAGTCAACGAAGAATTAGTCTGGTTCTAAAAATACATATCTGTCATTATGTAGGTAGTGCATTTAAATATATTTACAATTTATTTGTCTCAAAAATGAAAATAGCTATTTATGGTTTTATTAGGATTAATAATTCTTTTTATCATCTAAAATTCAAATTGATAATGTCTAAAATGGATAGAATCATAAATTTTACAGCTTAATCTGTTGTAGGAGTACCAAATTGAAAAAGATTTAAACAAACAAAACTTGAGATAATCAATTATGATCCAATAAATACAGTAGCCGTTTTAATGTCAATTTTAATTTATGCTTCCGAAATTAATCAAACTTTCTGTTTGCCAATTTTTTTTTCAAAATCATTTTTATTTAAGGTGAACTGTCTACGATGAATAAATTGTTTATTCAGAGCTTAAAAAAGATGAATTCGATTTTTTTAATCTGCATTTCATGATAACTTAAAATTGACCAATTTTTCTCCTTCGAGTTCATTAGGATTTTATTTAAAATCGATTTGAAATATTGCTAGAAATGCCTTGCTTTAGATAGACTGGCTACTATTTTTCCAACTTTTTGGTGGCCACTAGTAAGCTTCCATTGATAAATCGAATATTTCTTAATAACAAATAATTTGTTGTGAGAATAATTAATTTTGACAGGAGATGTAACATGCGATAAGAGATACGTTTTATTGCAGAAATTTGCAGAAGAAATATGTTCAAAATTGCTATAGGTCATGCGTTCAAATTTTACATATTAATTTTTTTTTAATTTTCAATACCGTACCGTAACTTTACATTATTAATGACCAGTAACAATTTTATTATTTCATAAATCATTATTTTAATTCAGGTCATTATTATTATTTTTTTACAATTTATTTGGGCCACACAATGATTCTATACTTTAAAGAAAATAAAATCACACTTATTCAAATTAAAGTTCATTAATTGTTTTCTAATATCCCCTTAAGTGACAAAAGATGCAAATTTAATTATATTTTATTACTGAAAGTAATTTTTTTTTCTTTCTTCTTTACAAATAAAATATGAAAAAATAGCAGAATTTTAACATTGATTGCAATATGATAATTTCCATATGATCATCATGTCATTTTTTAAATGTCAATCATTTAATCATTGAAATCATAAAAAATAATAAAAACAAAAATACTTCATTGCTGATTAAGAGAGGATTGGAATTTTACTGAATGAAATTAAATTGGAAAAAAAAAATTTGTGATTTGTTTTCGTTTTTTTTCTTCTGTTCACCGTAAAAAATATATCTGTTATAATTGAATTAATTACGATAAAAGATATACAAATTTATTATTACAAAATTTTAAATTTACTATAGCGAATTGTGAAATTATGTAAAGGTCGCCAATAACGACAATTTTTTATTTGATACCTAATGAAATCTGTCCATTAATCCATTTCTTTAATCTAGACTAATCCTATTGATTTTAAATTTTACACTTAAAATATTTTACATTTTATTGTAATGGAATGCACCATTAAAAATGCAAAAAAATTCACCAGACATGATAACGCAAAATAACGTAAATAAATAAATTTCTTTTGCCTTTTGGCTATATGTATAACGTAAAAGTACCCGAGTATATAAATCTTGCATTCATGTTATTTATTTATATTATTATTGTTTTTTTTTCAGTTTACAACAAAACATACAATAAACCTTAATTTTATTTTCATGTGCATATTATATATCGATGGACCTATAGCGAACCTGAACCCAAGAAATGTATCGTTTATTTATATAATTTTATAAAATAATATAAGAAATATTTCAGTTTTAATCGATTTGAGCTTTTCAGATATGTGTAATGAATACAAGAAACTCGTTCAAGCTATTGTCATGTTAATTGGATGCATTATATGTTTTTTATTTCAAAACATTATAGTAATAATAGTACATTATGATGCAAGGCCGTAAAGCTAAAGATTTTGGACGTATGTGGAGTTTGCAAATCGAGGCGCTAGCCGAGATTTGTACCCACATTAAGTCCAAAATAGCTTACGTCCGTGCATCATATACTATTTTTTATTCGCAGCTGGCAAAATATTAAAAAAAAAATGTTTATTCTAAATTAAAATTATACATTTGCATAAATTTTGAAATAAAAATATGTGGAACAAGTTACCTTTGACAAAATATTTGTTATTTTTTCCAAATTATTGTATAACTATGACAACAAATGGTAAGAACTATTTTAATTGGATTATGAAATTTTGAATTTAATAAAATGATAAAAATTTCTATTTTTTATAGAATTTAAACAAATTCAAATGTTTTTTACTTTTTTGGACGTATGACAACAAAATATCTCGTTAAAAAGTGACACTTTAAGGCCGCAAATCATAGTAATAAAGTAACACTTTAATATATAGGGGAATAAAAAATATTTTTTGGTTAACATTTGGCTGTGGTGCAGAAGGTGCACAATCCTTTGTTCAGTAAAATGTTTTCAAATTGTCCTTTTACAGTCATCTATTTGTCTGTCTGGTAAAATGATTTTAACACTATCCGTGTTTTCGTTAATTCATTCCGAATAAAATATTGTACTAATTTAGACAGAAACAATTAAAAAATATGGAGGGGCTGAAATCTCAAGGTACTGAGTTATCAAGACTTCGGTCTGGCTTAAGGATTTTGATATAGTTTACGGCAAAAAACTTTTATGGTTTTTAGTTTTGGGCAGCGATGTATATCAAACATAAAACTCTTTGTTAAAGTACATTTATTTTTTTATCTCTGTTTAGTAATTTATTACAAAACTAACACGAAACATCAATACGTTGCCGGAAAATCATAACAGATCATAAATTAACATAATTTAATGAAAAGATGATACACTCAGCAAACTACTCAAAATCCTCTCCATTTAGCGTTTCGAGAAAATATTACAAAATCACAAATTCATATTTCTTTCAGTATTATTCTAAAATTATTTTAAAAATTAAATAAAATAAAACTTTTTTCAAAATTCTAAAAATATTCCAAAAATTATTACAAAATCAGAGATTAAAACTTTTTTCAAAAATTCTAAAACTATTCCAAAAATTAGAACAAAATCAAAAATTCAAACTTTTTCCATAATTCCAAAAATATTCCATAAATTAGAATAACACCAAAAATTTAAACTTTTTCTAAATTCCAATAATATTTCAAAAATTCTTTAAAATTCAAACTTTTTCCAAAAAAACTTTTTCTAAAAATATTGCAAAAATTATAACAATATCAAATATTGAAACTTTTTTCAAAATTCCAAAAATTGTAATAAAATAAAAAATTTCAAATTTTTCAAAATTCTAAAAATATTCCAAAAATTCTTACAAAATCAAAAATTGAAACTTTTTTCAAAATTCTAAAAATATATATAAATAGTATTTTTTTCAAAATTCCACAAATATTCCAAAAATTACAAAATCAAACATTTAAATTTTTTCCAAAATTCTAAATATATTGCAAAAATTGTAACTTTTTCAAAATTCCAAAAATTATAATAAAATCAAAAATTTAAAATTTTTTAAAATTCTAAAAATATTCCAGAAATTCTTACAAAATCAAAAATTGAAACGTTTTTCAAAATATATTCTGAATTTTTAAGATCAATTAAACTCAAGTATATTTTTTTTCAAAATTCTAAAAATATTGCAAAAATTATAACAAAATTAAAATATTTCCAATATTTAAAAATAAGGCAAAAAATATTGCAAGACTTGAAACTTTTTTCAAAATTCCAAAAATTATAATAAAAACAAAAATTTTAAATTTTTCAAAGTTCTAAAAATATTCCAAAAATTCTTACAATATCAAATATATATATAATATATAATATATATATAAATTCTATTTTTTTTCAAAATTCTAAAAATATTCCAAAAAATATTACAAAATCAAAGATTAAAACTTTTTTTAAAAATTCTAAAACTATTCCAAAAATTATAACAAAATAAACATTTAAACTTTTTTCAAAATTCTAAAAATTAGAATAAAACCAAATATTTAAACTTTTTCTAAATTGCAATAACATTCCCAAAATTCTTTAAAATTCAAGCTTTTTCCAAAATTCTAAAAATATTGCAAAAATTATAACAATATCAAAAATTGAAACTTTTTTCAAAATTCCAAAAATTATAATAAAACCAAAAATTTAAAATTTTTCAAAATTCTAAAATATTCCAGAAATTCTTACAAAATCAAAAACTGAAACTTTTTTCAAAATTCTAAAAATTATAATAAAATCAAAAATTTTAAATTTTTCATAATTCTAAATATATTCCAAAAATTCTTACAAAATCAAAAATTGAAACTTTTTTCAAAATTCTAAAAGTATATATAAAAGAATTCTATTGTAACGAATCTTCGATGGTTCTTTTCGATTATTGAGCAAATACGACAGTAAAAAGACAGATCTTTAGTTAATAAAATCTCAAACTTTATTTATCAACTAGTTACAGCAACTTCCGAATTTAATTACAATAAATTCCAGGGTCTCCAATTTATGTACGATAAACTTCACCGCTTTTCCACAATTTGAATCAATAATATTCGGAATCGTAAAATCTGTATTTACTATTCCCCTAAGCTCAAATTCTTTTACTATTAGTACCCAGGCTCAAGTAACACCGATTATTCCTTATACTTGCGAATATTTATAAACACTTTTAATTGTCAAATTAAAACTGACTATCTGATATATTGTTCGCTTATTTATATTCAAAAACAAATAAGCAGAAACGTCTGGTAACTCAGTTTTTGTTGCAAGTGTATTTTTTAGAAACAATAGGCCACTCCTCCTTTTAATTCATTGATGTAAACATTTGTACAACAAATTTAATTTACATTAATTTATGCAAACTGTATTAGTTAAAAGGAGTTAACTTTTTAATTCATCTTTGCCGAATGTATTGGTTATGAAATTAACCCATTCTGGACGAAGTTTATTACACTATTTATTTTTTTAAAATTCTACAAATATTGCAAAAATTATAACAAAAACAAAAATTAAAACTTTTTCCAAAATTCTAAAAATATTGCAAAAATTATTACAAAACCAAAACTACCAACTTTTTTCAAAATTCCAAAAATATTTCAAATATTAAATATTTCATCAAATATTTCTTGTACAATTTCATTTTCAATAACATTGACGTCATAAAAACAGCAAAATTTTTTTTTCCAAAAAATTGGCTAAAAAATAAATGAAATCATTTTTTGACACACTTGACATTATTTTTTTGACAAACTTATAATGCCATAATTCTCTATAATAATAATAAAATTTCATGTCATACAAATAATTAGTTTTATTTTTTTCCAAAAAATTGAGTAAAAATGTAAATAAAAATCTGTTTTTTTTACACACTTGACAACATTTTTTTGACAAACTTATAATGCAATAATCTAGTTTTTGGTTTCACATACCAATCCCTACCATCAAGATTTCTCCACATTCTTTGTTCCTACTCATTATCACTTAAAATGAACGTTTTTTAGGCAAAAATATGCATTTTTCCTTGAATTGACACACTTGACGATTTTTTTGACACACTTCCGGTACAGTTTTCGAACACATTGTCCTTTCGGCTCTTACCATTGAGTGTACCTATTTTAAGAAAAAAAAATTTTTCAAATCCCTTCGGCCGTTTTCTAGATTTCGTAGGTTGTGACGGCAGGCCTGCAGACAGACATACATTTTTTTTGCTTTTCTAGAATCAGTAGGTTCTAAAACGGAGGAATGCCAAAAAAGTGGGGGTAAGAATTTCACTTTTAGCTCATGAATGTAATACTTAGGTCTACTGATAGGCTACTAACCTACTGATTTTAAAAAAGCAAAAAAAATGTATGTCTGATACAGGGCCGGATCATACCATGGGTGCAATGGAGCGACCGCACCCGGCGCCAACACAAAAGGCGCCAAATTTGAGTTTTGTTTTAAATTCGATTACTTTTTCGTTTTGGTTTTTAATAAATTTTAAGGCAAATTAAAATTTATTTTTCTATATAAAAAACAACAATTTATTTTTGTATATTTGTTTTAATTTTTGATCTACAGGCGTGACAGCCCCATGTACGCTGGTCGCTGCTATTGACATGCGGTTCAACGTGAAATATTAGATACCACTGGCAATAGCAGTGAGACATTACCAGCCAAGGTGATATCATACGGGAGCTGTCGAATGAACTCTATTCTACTCTAACAGTACTCTAACAGTACTGTCAATTTTATATGCAGTTTTCCTTTTTCTGCAGTTTTCTTTTTTCTATAAATTATTGTTTTAAATTATGCGGCGTCATCTTCTGGAGAAACTCTTAATTTTTTTCAACTATATTTAATTTTTTTCAACTACATATACGCATATTTTTCGAAATTCGTTTGTCGTGTCGTTTTGATCTTTTTAGGCAGCAAATGAAAAGCTTAGTTTAAGGCCAGTAATGAAACTTGTTGGGAAAACTGAAAATCAGCTGTAAGACCTCTTAGATTTTAAACCGTAGAATTTTAAAGCCCTTTAATTGCAATTCCTTAAGACCAGACACGCAAAACTATATAACCCAATTTGGAGCAAAATGTTAGCGAAGATAATACTGCTTTAAATATCTTTGCAGTTTAATTTTGTAAAACAATCTTCTCTTCAAGATTAATGTTGTTTCTAAAATGATACAAAGTCTGAACTTGAATTTAATTGAATGTATTTTATTGAATGTATGGAAAAGCTGACGGGTTTCTTCGAGAGCGATTCGAATATTCCGCATTCAAATCAAATACGAATTCATCGTATAGGAACGAGTTTTGAAAATGAAACACAAGATAATATAATCTAAGATCCAGGATCCTTCACAAATTTTCTTTTCCTTCTATTGATTTTTTTTTTAACGGCGTTGATGCTCCATGTTGGCAGGCTAATTTGCAGGCTAATTAGCTTTCAATATTCACCTCGGTCGTTCGCAACAGCGACATAATTACCATGGCAGCCGATTTTTAATGTCGTTTATTACGTCAGTCTCCCATTGTAGTCGTGGTCTACCTGGCGGTCGCCTACTCCCTGGGGTACTAACGTACATTTTTCTAATCATTCAAGACTGTGAATCGGCTCGTAGAACATGTCCAAACCAAGACCCTCAAGAAGGTTTCTGATCTCAAAGTTATATCTTCTATTGATATTGATATTTTTACAACATAAGGTTTACAACATAATCTGCACCCGGCGCTGAAATAGCTTGATCCGGCACTGGTCTGATAACGATAAAAAACGATAAAAAAGAAAAGTGAAAACATAAAATTGAAATTAAAAAAATTAAAAGAATCAAAACTAATAGAAATGGGAATTCATCATAATAACATAATAAATCAATATAGACCGCCACAACTTAACAATAGAATAGAAAATTACACTGAAGTACAATTTAACAATCAAGAAACGCAACTATTGGAAAAGGATTGAAATACGGCATACAACCAAACAACACAACAAAAGAAATAAATGAAAATCTGTTAGAAATAGAAAATTCAATATTGAAAACTAAGATTCACCACCAAAATGAAATCAGATCAATAATAGTTAATGGAATATCAGTAAAAAGTAACAACTTAAACAATTCAAAAACCAACAACAAAAAAATAAAAACAATACGCAGTATACAAAACAAGATCAAACAAAACAATGCTACAATAACCAAAGCAGATAAAGGGAATACATCAGTCATCTTGAAAACTACAGACTACAACAATAAGATAGATGAATACATCACTAATAACAACATCGAAAAATTAAGTAAAGATCCAACGAACGAATTCAATACACAAATAAAAACTATCATCAACAAATCTATCAACATATTAAGTGATAAGAACATAAGGTATAACAAAAGGATAAAACCAACAGCACCAAGTATAAGAGGATTGCCAAAAATACACAAACCAGATACACCGATAAGACCATTAATTAATTTCACCACAGCCCCAACATACAGAATAGCGAAGTACATAAACAAACTATTGAAGTATAACATAAAATTTGATAAGAGTTATTCAGTCAAAAATAACACAGAATTAATCAATAGAATAGAACCAATAATAATACCTCACAACGCAAAATTAGCATCGTTTGATATAACCAGCATGTATTCTAACATACCAATAAAAGATACAATAAATATAACAAAAAATATGTTAATAAAAAATGGTTTAAACCCAACAGATACACAAGAAATAATAAATATAATAACCGAAATAACAAAATAAAACTATTTCACTCATAACAATGAGTATTATCAACAAACAGAAGGATTACCTATGGGAAGCCCACTATCTGGAACTTTAGCCGAAATATATCTCAACGATTTTGAAACAAAATATATACATAATAACTTAAATCCACACAAAGAAAAAATCATTTATTGGTATCGCTACGTTGATGATATAATTTTATTATTCAAAGGAACGAATAGACATCTTAATCTATTACACCAATACATAAACAGCATAGAACCTTCCATTAAATTCACGTTAGAAAATGAATAAAATAACACAATAGATTTTTTGGATTTATCGATCGAAAATGTAGATTCAAAACACACATTCAAAATATTCCGAAAACCAACCCAAACGGATCAAACAATAAATATTAAATCACATCATCCATACCAACATAAACTAGCTGCCTACAACCACATGATCAATAGATTGAACAATATACCTATGAATGCAGAAAATTATCAAGACGAGTTAAACAACATAAAATACATAGCCAGTAAAAACGGATATAAAAACGAAATAATTGACACATTAAATAGAAAATATAAAAACAAGAAAAATTTGCAAACCCTAACTACATTGAATAATGAAGAAAACTTAGCAGGCAAAAAATACGTAGGCGTAACATACAATAATACAACATTCAAAATAATGCAAAAAACTTTAAAAAAACATGGATATATTGCAGCTTACAAAAACAAAAATAAAATAGAAAATTACATAAAAACCAAAAAAACCCCAACCTTAGACACACGTGCTTACAAACTTACATGTGACGACTGCAGTAAATTTTATATAGGCCAGAGGGGCGGTCCTTCACAAAAAGATTTATCGAGCACACCAATGAAATTAACAGAAGCGATCCAAAATCCAGATGTGCCCAACATTTAAAAATAGAAAAACACAAATATAACAATATCAACACAAATTTAACCATATTACATAAAAAAATAAAAGGACAACATCTAGATAGATTGGAAGAAATAGAAATATATAATCATAAAAACAATAACAACATTTTAAATGATAAAATCAACACTAAAACTAACAAACTATATGACATAATAATAAAAAATAGCAGTTGAAATAGTATATAAGTAATAGTTTAAGCAAAAATTGTAATAATAATTTAAGAACTGAGGATGACGTAAGTTGAAATCGATATTCTATAAAATAAAAAATAAAATTCAAATTGTTACTATAAGGAAGTTTATATTATTATTAATAAAATAAAAAAAAAAATAGTAAAAAGTATATTTTTAATTATTGCATTTTAATTCAAAAGTGACAAAAGCACACTAACAGTGAATAATATGGAAAACCATAATAACACATATAGCGTTTTTACCCGGGTAGGAACTGCCAATGTTAAACAATGGGCCAACCTCGGGCGAGCCCATTGACGAGCCAAGCCTTGGCTAGTTAACTCCGGTTTTAGTCTGGACCAGTTGTAAATGCCTAGATTCAACGAAGATTCTGTTTATTATATTACACGTTATTCACCAGCTGGTTATGCATTGTTATAGTGATTGTGAGTTTTATGAAATTTATATTTTTGAAATATTTCTCGAAATATTTAATTAACGTAATATTTAATTTGCCAGACTTGACCCAAGTCTGATTTGCTAGACTTGACCCAAGTCTAATTTGCCAGACTTGGCCCAAGTCTGGTTTGGGAGTCTTGGCCCCAGGATATCATTCCAAGCTTGGGCCAAGCTTGGGCCGGTTGAAAATGTTAAGTCTGGCCCAAACCCCAAAAGCTGTGGCGCGGACTTGGCCCAGGCTTGGCCCAATAGCTAATTCTTACCTGGGTATTTGTTTTATTTCTAAATGTAAAACAGCATAACTATATACTCTTGTGTGTCTAACGAATCCTAATGAAATACCTTTTTTCTAACATGAAAGACCTCGATAACTACTCCTCATATATCAATACTACTTTTATTGCATAATTTTGTTACCATATCCAACATTTTCAAAAGTTTAGATATAAATCTTAGATAAGCTGTTATTTTATAGATAGAAAATTTAAATTTGTACAACTAATAATTTATTTTCGATTTAGGAATTTTATTTGATGCTTCATCTGTCATTAGTAAAATTAATAAATCAAGGCGACAAGAATTTGTAAAATCTTACCAATCTAAAGGTACCGAATTTCGGGATATGTGGTTCGAAATGCTTGGATAAAATAAAACGCTAAAGATAAATATTTAAAAAAGTCGTTTGAGCACGTTGGTAGATCTATCATGGATCTGATGCTTTACTACAAATGGATTGGGAGAATTTGTAATAATTGTTAGAATTTGGAAACGCCTGAATTGAGTTAACAGCCTAGTTCAATATTGAAAAATTCGGACCATAAACCCCATTTAGGGTGGTGTTTTCTATTGAAACTGGACAACGACTTAAAACATACACAAAGTCTGAATTTGAATTAAAAAAAAATCTGTGATCTATATTAGATAAAAGAGTTTGTGTATGCAAAATAATAAATAAAAATTAATTTTTTAATCTTCTTTGTGATACGTGGCAGACTATTGATATCACATCAAATTAGTCATTAGTTAAAATTAGCTATAAAGCACTAAAAATATAATTGATGTTGACTTAAACAAACATAATATTATATGATTTACATAGGATACTTTATCATGTAGCCTACTGTATATCCGGAATTTTGCATTTCACAATAGAACTATACCCCAGTCTAGATACCTTCAAAACAGGCTAAAATCGGAAAAATTAGTAACAGGATGAAAACTATTGGATAAATAAGAAAATACTGCGAGAATGATGGGTAACATAAATTAAAGGTGATCCGAGCTACGGGGGTGAACCCCGTGAGCTTTTAGGGGTAGAAAATGGTTTTTTATGATTTTCAGCGAAACTTCTGTCGAATAAGGTTTTAGGCAAAAGTTGTAGGTAATAAAAAGGTCTATAACTTTTATGTCGGCCGTTTTCAAATAACCTAAAATTTGCCGTGAAAATTGAAAAAACCGAGAATTTTTCACTATTTTTCACACAATTTGGTGGAAACTTACCTTATTATGTCCCTGTAATTTTTTGAAATCAAAATATTTATTTTTACGTTTAATTTTGATTTTAAACCAAAAAAGTGACTTCATTTTCACACGAAAATTCTCCTGTATGGGAAACAGTTTTGTCAAAGAAAACATTAATCATTATGTATACGTTATGTTATGTAATGTTATTAATAATGTTATTATGTATATTATTGTAGTCTTTTTAATATTGAAGGATCAAAACATAAACAAAAAAGGAGTCAGTATATCATAAACAAAAAACATACAGATTAATCATTATGTTTGTTGAAACGTCTACTTTTATATGGTGTAAAAAAATAAACATTAACATAACAAAAATGCGAGAAACTGAATAAATTTGATTTTAAAGAGTTATTTTCAATGATTGTTTAAAAAAATTCATTATTTGTTAAAATTTACCGTTGAAATGTTCATTAATGTTCAGTAATGTTCATTTTTTTACACCATCTAAAAGAAGACGTTTCAACAAAAATAAAGATTACTGATTTTTTTGAAAAAACTGTTTCCAGCACAGGAGAATTTTCGTGTAAAAATGAGGTCACTTTTTTGGTTTAAAATCAAAATCAAACGTAAAAATAAATATTGCGATTTCCAAAAATTACAGCGTATTAGGGACATATGAAGTACGTTTTCACCAAATTGTGTGAAAAAAAAAATTTGTTTGTGGGAGATAAAAATTAAAAACGAAAAGACCTTCTTTCTATTTTTTTTTTCTATTTTCACGGCAAATTTTAGGTTATGTGAAAAAATGACCGGTATAAAATTTATAGACCTAAAACTTTTACGTCAACCTTTTTTCGATAGAAGCCCTAGCTTCGCTGAAAATCTTTAAAAACCATTTTCTTCCCCTAAAAGCTCACCCCATTTCATCCTCGTAACTCAGATTACCTTTAATTTATGTTTCCCATCATTTGCGCAATATTTTTATCCTTATCCAAAAGTTTTCATGCTGTTACTAATTATTTCCTCACAAAAAGATATTTTGATTGGTCTACTATTTGAAATTAATTCATCTATATTTAATTTTCACATAAACATTACGTGCGTTTGCCTCAACTTCACCGTTCCATACATGTACCGTTGTTAAATCAATTCCAGAGTTCAATCTCCGCCATATCTGGCCACATATTGTTTAAGTGGACAGATTAGAAGCCTAATTTGGGTTTAATACGTACCAGTATGGCAGATAAGACTGCGATAAACTCTTTTTTTAAAGTTCCATTTCAATCAGCAATGACATTTAATAACTGTTCCCTATTGGTTTGAATTGGCTTGTAGGTCGTGGGATCTTTATCGCATCTTATACCATCGAACCATCGTGTAATAAACAGTTTTCTGTTTATACCAGGATGTTTACAAACATAAAATAATTAAATGGTTTCTCGCCTGGAAAATCTTTATGAAAAATAAAATTCAATTTTTCATATTGACCTGATAATTATGATAACAAAAACAAAAAAGAAAAGAACAAATTGTAAAAAAAGTAAAAAAAATGAACTTAAATGACCGTTGGTATTCTTGTTTATATCCGTCTGCCAGCACTCTTCACCCACTGATTAAACCAATCATTTTGTTAAAATGAATCCACTTGTGGAAATGTGTAACAGTTATAATATTACGAGCCACAACTGACGATATATCTGTTTTTGATTCAATAAATTCTTTTCTCATAACCCACAATTACTTGGTATAATCTAGTTTCACGGTAGTTGCAGATAATGTAACTACTTTATAACCCAAAACCTTTTAATTTAGAACCCAAACTTCCAACTAGGTGCCCAAACTTCTTCTTGTTAAAAATGCATGACATTGACAAACGGTAGTACTCAAAATTACCTTTTTTAAGTCCGTTGTACTATTTACTTTCTTTATTAAGTTTTCACCAATTATTTGCGAGATTATCAATTTACAACAATCCTTTTATTTTTCTAAAAAAGAAAACTGTATCAAAGAAAAACTCGAAAATTAATATTTTGCACACAATTTTTCATCATATATTTAACACAATAGAAATTTATATTATTAATAATTTGTCTTTTCTTATAATTTGCCATTTTTTTTCAAATCAAAAATCGAATTTAAATCAAAAATCACAAAAATGAATTCATATTACCATAATTTATTATAACCAATATTTGGCATATAATATTAAGAAAATGCAGGTATCCGTTTCGATACAACATTTGGATTCAACTTTATATATCAATGTGGCTTTACACATCGACTTAATTTCTTAAAGGGTTTCTATTTATCTCAGTCGTTGTGATTATGTTTTCTCATTCTAACAAATAAATATTAACCCTTACCTGAAAATCTGCCGTGTTCAAACAAAAAACCAAATGCAACAGACAGAGAAAAATCACTCACATAAACAGCCTCATATCATAAAATATAGACATAGGTCCATCACAATTTAACCAATTATCAATATTTTCATGTTTTAGTGTTTAAATAATGTACCAGGGTTGTGATTTTATGCAGTATTTAATTAATTGAACCAAAACATGTTTATCTCTAAGTAAGCTCCCAAGACTTCCAACCCTCTTAGAAGTCCATGAAAATTTTCAACGAAACTGCAATATTTGTTTTATTTGATTCGATGAGATGTTGTTGTTCTACGAACATTGAAATATATGAATTGATGACGACAGTGATGTAATTGATCTGTGTCTGAAAGAAACACTATTGTTCGTAAAGGGGTACCTTCTTTTCCAGGCAAAGCTTCTGAGCCTCTGACATAGAATCGTTCTCATATGTAGATATGGAGTACAGATCATGAAAATATTTAAAAATCGATAATTTTACCACTGAACCCTGAAATCATAGATTTCGGGATGTCTTTTAAACTACTTTTTCGCTGTGTTGACCATTACTATTAAGATAATGGGGGGGGGGGAGGGCAACTTTTCTGCAATGAATATTTTACACACTAGCATTGCACGACTATTGCAGAAATATTGCAGAGTTCTGCAATAGTCTAATTGCGGCTCTAGCCTATATTTAATATTAATTTTAAAATGAAAGCGTTTGCAAACATGATTTCGTTTAAAAGCAAAATTTAGCATTCCTCCATTCGTAATGAATGTCAGCATAAATGTTACAATAATATTATTTATTATTAAATATTCATATTGATCTAAATGTCATTCATGACCTATTATTTTATACAAACTTTTGAAACACTTATTGATCTTCAATTGATTACTCTATTGATTTAAGCTTATGCAAATCATTATTTCTTACTCAACACAAACCGATTAAATTATTGGACTTGTTTTCGCTAATTAATCAATAATTTAAATAATCAATCACAAAAATCAGTAATAAATAAATAGAATAAAATATTTAATGTATAAACGCATTGACATATAAATTTTAACTTAACAAAAGCTTGACTTGATCAAACTTTAAGATTTTGGTTATTATTATGAATTCATTCGTTTTTGTGATAGTGGAATTTTATTTTTATGTTTGGAATAAATATTTTGATTGACGAAGTGCTGTACCAATTCATAATAGATTGATGTCTTATGCAATTTGTTTTGAAGTTTTTCTTATTGATCGATTCGTAGGATAAGTTTCAATTTAAATTTTTGTGGAACATTTAAAAAATTTATACAATACATAATTGTTGTTTTATGAATTCTGATGAGTTGTTAATTTTGACCAATAAAATTAGAAACTTATTAAATTATATTTTTCCTTGACTTTTGTTCAAGAAACTCTTTTCTTCTATGACCTGCGACAAGTCATAAATTAAATTCATTAGTGAAAAAGTCAAATAAATTATTGCAACGAAATAATTTTTATGTAGCTCAATGGAAAACAGTTACATTAATATGTAGAATCAATTTAATAAATATCTGTCATTGATCTTTGAATTGGTTGTTGTTGGATTATTGATTTAATTTTTCGGCGAATAAATAATAATTTAAATAAAATAATAATTACTAAATATCTATTCATAATCTTAAAAATTATGAACTTGTAATCAGAAAATAATTTGCATTTTCAGTTACTTAATAATATTAATATTATGATTCCCTCAAAATTTTGAAATATTTATTATTGTTAATCATGATTTTAAAGATCATTTTTAAATAAATTGATCGATTATTAATTAATGCAAAATAAAAATGTATTTTTGCAACATTTAAATTTGTTAACATTTTGTGTATATATTATATGCGACAGTCAAACAAAATATTTGCATTAACTTTTTTATTTAAATTATGTTCCTTTGATTCTACTTTTGCCGCCATTTATGTGTGAATTTGGAAGTAAAAATTCGAAAATTAATTGGGAATTAATAACTGTTATGACATAAGCTAGTTTAATAATTGTTTACTGATGTTTAATTTTTTACGCGCTGAATCCAGTTAGTTTTTTATAAAATACTTAATTAATTTTGTTTTATTTTTTAACTTAATTACAATAAATTAAAATGAATGAATGTATAAAGTATTTCGTTTACACCTATAATCCGAATCCAAAGAACACTAATTACTTATTTTTAGTTCTTTTCTTGCAGAATATGTTTTTTTTTGCTACTTGGAAAGTTCAATCTTAAAGTTCGTTAGAGGACGTTAATTAACGTTCGGCAATTAAATTTTTTTATTATTTATAACCACGAAACTTTAGATCTTAGAACTTTGCCTTTTATTTATATTTTAAAAGGTCAAACATTGAAACTTTAAAAATTCTAAGTTTTGAGTTCTTAAAATTGGTTGTGCTAGAAAAGTTTTAAGGAATATGACTAAAATTTAGTTAAAGGTTACGTCTATATTATATACATTGTCTTACATGGTACATTTTATTTCAACTCTCAATAATTTTCCAGGTTGTGTATAAACTTTAAATCAATATAAAAATAAATTGAATTATGTTTCTACAATATTGAGCAAAGCAGTCAGGCGCCGTCAGAATATATGCTTGCTTTCTTATACTTTTTGACTGCCCTTGCTTTCTTATGCTTTTTGACCATAATTTATACAAAATGATTTGAATGAAAATTTGATGAATGTTTTGGACTTGCATAATGCTTTTTAACGAAATTGGACCTAGTGGTCGGGCGTTTCTGAACATGTGTTTGTGTTTTACATCTATAATTACTTCCAGCAGCGATATTCGATTATCAAAAAACTTAGTTTATCTGTTTTTGAAAGGTTTTGTTTTAAAACACTAACCTTAAAAGCGATTAATTTTTAGTTGACTTAGTAGTTTAGTTGAACAAAGTGATAGTCGAACAACTGCCTAATATCACTTTTTTGCATCTTATTCTAGTTTCATATCATCATACAAACCAAATAAAAATCAAAACGTTTGTTAAAGATTAAAATGATATTTTAGATTCTTTAGTAATTATGTCGCTATTGCGAATAACCGTGGTGAATATTCAAAGCTGATTAGCTTGAAAACGCTCCTACATGGTTCATGAACGCCACAAAAAAAACTAAGCTAACACTTTATCGAAGCAACACGAACACGTTTGTATACCACCACAAAACAATATCATTGTGCAACGTGTAAGTCAGTATCCGACATCAGATAGCAGTCTTAAAGACTCAACTATTAACCTAAATCGGGAATCAATGTATAAGTCTTAACGATGTTGACGGCAGACTTCCGATAATAAACCACTGTTGTCAAATTTGTTTTATTTTTTATTTTGTGCATTTTGAATAAGGAAAAATTTATATATTCGAATATCATTTTTAAAAGAACAAACTGTTTTTAAATATGAAATACATCTATCATTTCTTAAGGTTTCAAATTGCGATGTGGATATCGCGGTCGACTGAAGTTCTATAGGTCGTGAGTGCAATTCCTGGACTGGTACATTTTTTTATTGTTTTTTTTTAATTTTAATTAAATACCATTCAAATTATTTTTTTTTATTCATGAATTCATACAAATAATAAAAATTTCTCTATACGAATTTTAACAAATTAATATATAATGAAGTTTTTTAAAGTTATTGGAGCGAAGCGATCGAAGCTCCATTCTTCCCCGATTCAGATTTTCGATTGTCGCCATACTGCTCCCAAGCTGTGAAGGATATCAAAATGAAATTTTGCATGTAAGACGACATATAACCATAGATGGTTTACAAAAACTAATATTAAAAATTAGACATACCACGGAGGAATAATCACCGAAAAACGGTTCCCATAGACTTTCAATGGAAAAATTATCATCTTTTCACAATACACAATACACAATACAATACACAATATTAAATTTTTTTGGTTTGTTTTTGTTTTTTTTTATTCTTTTAAATATTTTTTTTTTATTTTTATTTGTTTTTTTTTTTGTTTTTTTTTTAACTGCAGTGATATTAAAAGTCTGAAAATATAAGTTTGTTATTAGTTGATTTAAAAAAAATTTAATTACACACTTTTACCTACATTGAACAAGTTTGATCATGCTTTCAACCTGGACGAGTTTTTGTTTGGATCGTTCACCTTTTTTTGCCCTTTTGTTAAAGTTCTTATTTTAGACAAAATTCACGATACGATCGTTGTAGTCAGGCATATCGGTTTCAAATCCGTTTAAACATTTTTTCATTGATTTTCCACTAAATCTATGCCGGAGGTAGATGCAGCAATATTTACCACACATATACGCATGGAGGGATCAGTTTTTATTAATTTGTTAATTTTTTTCTATTTTTTGATCCACGGGTGTGACAACCCCGCTTACTCCAGTCAATGCTATTGGCATATGAGTTAACGTGAGATATCGCATACCACTGGCGATAGCAGTGAGATATCACTAGCCAAGGTGATATCTTAGGGGTGCTGGCGGATGAACCGTATTCAGTCAACGGTAGCACTCTCAATCTTAGCTAATGAATATTCCTTGATGCTGGAACGCTGTAGCTTGCTCGAAGAAACGAGGCTTCATATAACTATACATATATCTGAGCTTTAATCAACTGCGTCCCATAATCAAGGATTATGCCATTAATTGGACTATTGGCAAACCAATTTTAGTTTTACTCCTGCAAATTTTTAAAACAAATTTGCTTTTTATCTCTTTAACTGAAATATTGGCCTATGTCATATTTTATATGTGATAGGATTTATGGTTTAGTTATCCATTATTTAACAAAAAAATATTAAAAAAAAAAAAAAACAGATTTGCGTCCATTAACATCCTTTGAACGCATGTTGTTGTGGGACCTTGGTCTTAAAAGGTTTTTATGTGTTGTTGTGACACATATTGTAATGCCTACTACACATCACATTTTATTAAAAAAAAAAAAAACATTAAACTATAGCGATTTTGTAGTTCTTTTGGATTGTAACATATCTTCGGACATATCTTCGGACATATCTTCGCTCCTTTTTATCTATTGCATTCTGTATTGGTCACCTAGTATTACTACTGTCTTTTGCAATTTGCATTCGAGTCATCATACCAAATAAATATTGAATATATGTAAAATTGAAAGTATGTCTGTTTGTCATTTATGCATTAATACATTGCATAAAGGACAAACAGATTAATACTGGGGTGTGTTAAATAGCTAAGCTCCTCGCGCTACACCCTGGGTTACGTTAATAGTCTATTTCAACTTGGTAACCAAACATTTCATTTCGAACTCTTGGTTGTGATATAAAAAAAATAAAAGTGAACCAAAATCAAAATCACAATAACAACGGTATTTTTCAGCACCATAAGACAAAAAATATTGGACCCTCAGTCCGTATTTTGCAATTGAACATTGAAGGCATAAGCAAGTCAAAAACTGAACATTTACAAAGAGTATTAAAGATTTCGACATTGACGTTGTAATTCTGCAAGAAACGCATGCAGCAGATGAAGCGCAACTTACCTCTAGAGGAAACATTGTTGGTTACAAATTAATTAGTGCTATTTAACATCAATAATATGGATCTGCCACGTATGTTAACGGACAACGATATACATATTGTTGTTGTTGATATATCGGACACGAAAATTGTAAACGTATACAAACCTCCAAATACAGGATGGCCAACTGCTACTCTACCATTATTTCACCACCCAGCAATATATGCTGGTGACTTCAATAGCCATCACACTCAGTGGTCCTATTCAAATAATAATACCAATGGCGTGCAACTGACCGACTGGGCGGATAATAACAACATGTTCCTGGTATATGATGTGAAAGACATGAAAACCTTTAGATCTGCAAGATGACGAAGCGATTACAATCCCGTCCTCTGTTTTTCCACAAAAAAACGAACAACGTAACCCTATTCCAATATCTAGGGCTATCTTACAAGGTTTTCCACGCTCTCAACATCGTCCAGTAATTCTTGAGGTAGGAATCCAAATTCCACTCGTTAACTCTACTCCTCAACCTAGATGGAATTTTAATAAAGCTGACTGGGCTAAATATAGGTTGGAGTTGGATGCAGTGATTCGCTGGATACAACCCCCGGATAATTCCTAAAAATTACGACAGATTTGTTGGAGTCATCATCTCAACTGCAAAGAAATGCATCACAAGAGAATTTTGTGAAGAATATATTCCTGGCTGGAGTAGAGAGAGAGAGAGCGATATATTATATGAGGAGTACCTTAGTAGTGGTGAGGCAGACGTGGCTGATGACTTAATATACTCACTGGACGCCGCGAGAAAACAAAAGTGGATTAATGCTGTTGAAAACATTGATTTTTCCCATTCAAGAAGGGAAGCATGGAGTCTCCTTTTAAACCTGGGTGGCTCAAGCTCAATTACTCGTGCTAACAATGAAATAAATTCAGAGGACATCACAAGTCACATAGTAAACATGTCCCGTTCTTCTATTAATCGTCTTTCATAAGAGAACAATTAAACGTAAATTAAGAGAAATGAAACGCAATTGCTCGTCTCCATCAAAGTATGCGAACTCTTTTAGCAACGAAGAACTAGAATCAGCTCTGTCCCAAACAAAAAACGGAAAAGCAGCTGGCTACGATGGCATTTTTCCAGAATTTTTTAAAAATGCTGGAAAAAATGTAAAACAGTGGCTAACTAAATTTTTTTCGAATGTCCTAGAAACCGGCAATCTTCCGAAACATTTTAAGCATACAAAAGTGATAGCGATACTTAAGCCAGGTAAACCATCCAATGAACCGGCAAGCTATCGCCCGATTGCCCTTTTGAGCACCTACTATAAATTGCTAGAACGGCTCATATACAATCGTATCGCACCGGTATTGAATGACCAGATCCCAGTCGAACAAGCTGGATTTTGTCCCAATCGCAGTGACCAACTGCTTGCTTTAACATACTATATCGAAGCTGGGTATTAAAAACAACTAAAAACAGGCGCAGTATTCATCGATCTTACTGCAGCATATGACACGGTCTGGCGAATTAGGATTGTATATAAGCTGTTCAAGGCAATACCTTGTAGCACCATCTCGCGTTTAATTAACAACATGCTGAGTAATCGTGTTCTCAATTCAAAGTTCATCTAAATAATTCCTGTAGTAGGTCTAAAATGCTTAACAATGGTTTGCCACAGGCTTTCCTGGTGCCATTACTTTTTAATCTGTACATTCATGACATTCCTGACATAACATCAAAGATATTTGGCTACGCTGATAATTGGATCCTAGCCACTCAAAACAAAGACATGGGTGTCTTGGAAAATTTGCACTCAACTGACCTGGCGATAATGAATGAGTATTTTCGAACGTGGAGCTTATTTTCCAATCTAAGTAAAACCGAGAGCTCCTGTTTCCACTTAAACAACAAACTGGTAAAACACGAACTATCAGTGTTATTTAACGGCACTGTCATATAATACAATTAACAGCCAAAGTACCTGGGCTTTACTCTCGATAGAACTCTGTCTTTTAAACTCCACCTAGAAAATACGTCAAAAAACTTAAAACGAGAAACAATATATTGCACAAACTGGCAGGCTCTACATGGGATACTACTCCAGCTACAATTACAAACGATTCAAATACTTACGATTCAAATACTTACGATTCAAATTACATTCTACGTTGTAAACTGATATTAAATATGACAATTGATGCAAATTAATATACTATCTACTAATTTGCTATGTCGCTGTAAATTCGGTATAATTATAGTACATTGAGATGAAAGGACAGAAAGCTAAGGTTTTTGGACGTATGTGGAGTTTGCGAGTGGAAACGCCAACCGAGATTTGCACCCACATTAAGTTTGAAATGACTTACGTCCGTGCATCAAATACTATATTTTTTATTAGCCGCAAGCAAAATATTTAAAAAAGATTATTCAATCTAAATCAAAATTTTAAATTTTAAAAATTTTGAAATAAAAATATTTTGTACAAAAGATAAAGGATATTAGCTGCATTTCATGAAGCCGTGTGATCCGGATCTGCTTAAATTTTACATGCAAATTGAGGTCCAACTTTATTTTTGGATCACATATTATGTTTTAAATATTAGTTCAAGTTTGAAAATGTATAGGTGAAAAAAGATTTTGTATTTTGTAATTGGTATAATAAAAAAACAGAAAATTTAAGAACCGAACGATCCAAAACTAATATAAATAAAAATTATAAATAAAAACTAATAAATTTAATTTAAAAAGTTTATTCACACAAAATTATTTAGGATGTTCACCAAAATTGTTTGGAAAAACAAATAAACTTTTTCAAAATTCTAAAAATATTCCAAAAATTATAATAAAATCCAAAATTTAAACTTTTTCAACATTCCAAAAATTTACTAAAAATTATTAAAAAATCAAAAATTGAAACTGTTTTCAAAATTCCAAAATCAATGCAAGAAATATAACAAAATCAAAAATTCAAACTTTTCCTAGAACTCTTAAAATATTGCAATAATTATAACAAAATTAACAATTCAAACTTTTCCCAAAATGCCGAAAATATTGCAAAAATTATAACATAATCAAAGATTGAAACTTTTTTCAAAATTCTAAAAATATTCCAAAAATTAATCCAAAATCAAAGATTCAAATTTATTTTCCAACTGTTCCTGTTCTTCAGAAGTCGTGGAATCACACAAAAAATTGCTCAAGAAACATCTAGCTAATAATTACAATTTTTGTCAAAAATGTTTTCCGGAATATGTTTCTCAAAAAATTTGGAAACAAAATATATAAACAGAAATAGACATAAACAAAACTGTCTATCCAAGAAGGAAAAAAAGTTGAAAATTTGTTGTTGTTGCTATTCCTTATTTTGGTAGTCATTAGGTGCGTACGATTTGACTAAAACAACTGAAAAAACAACAACAATTGCATTCAATTTTTCAATTTTATCAGTTGTTTCAGTCAAATCGAACACGGCTATAATTGTAAACATCTACTGATGTTTCTCAGCAAATTTGGAAACAAAATATATAAACAAAAATAGACATATAAACAAAACTGTCTATCCAAGAAGGAAAAAAAGTTGAAAATTTGTTGTTGTTACTATTGTTTATTGCGGTAGTCATAATTTAAAACGTATACTTCGAGAAAAACATTTCTGTTTGTTTGTATGAAACTTGGAAACGTTTGTATTAAAGTTTCAGGAACATAGCTGAATTGTTTTTGTTCTAATTATTGTATTAAAACTTAATGATTTTCTTTAAACGTTTGACAAAATAGTATTAAGTCAACATTATTCGAATAATATGAAAATAAAGTTTCATATTTATATTATGTTTGGGTAGACACTGTCTAGTGTGTCTATACCGACGCTTCGCCAGTGGAAACCCAATAGTTTCCGAGATTAAGCCTTTTAAAGTTTATCATTTTTTTAACTTCGCAATGTTTTGCAATTCTGTCGTTCTGAATGAATTTTCGAGTGACGTCTAAAATATTGCAAAAAATTGCGAAGCTAAAAAAGTGATAAACTTTGAAAGACTTAATCTCGGAAACTATTACGTCTACAGAGACAATTTTAGTATCATATTATAGTAAATTTAGTCTACTTTAAAAACGTCTTAACAAAGTTTTTACAAAAACTAGTCCTTTAGGGTTATAATCGCCAAAATTCGAAAAATTTGCGTTCGGCGCTCGAGATCACAAACTTGGATTATTCATTAGGCCAACATCATAAACAAGTCTGCAAAAAATCAGAACTACCGGATTTGACGCATACTACCCCATACCCTCAGGCGACAAAGTTACTGGACTAATTAGCCCAAAGTGATATCTTAGGGGTGCTGGCGGATGAAGTTTTTTCAATCAACGATACCATCCCTTAGTCTTAGTTTTGGAATATTCTTTGTTGACACGCTATTTTTTAAAATAAAATGTGTTTGGTAGTAGAAATTACAAGGTGAGTTACAACAACACATAAAAAACTTTAAAGAACAAGGTCCCACAACAACATGCTTTCTAAGGTGTTGATAGACGCAAATTTTTAAATGATATGTTTTGATCATTTAAAATATAAAAACGTACATAATATAGTTGCTTGGAATGTTGATAGAAGTGAAACCCAGAATAATTTTAATGATTTTAATTTAAACATTCTGAAATTTTAATTTGCAATGCTACAATGATTGGAAGATACAAAAAAACACAGCTATTTCACAGTTTTAAGTTTTCAATTCTGTCGGCAGTCCTTAAGACTGCCTTCTTTTTTTTTGAGTGAAAACTTCTTTAGTATCGTTGTGATTTTAAACTGGATGAAACGAAATTTTAACAGTAAAAAGAGACAGTGAATATTTTTTAATATTTTCCTTTTTTTACTTATTATTTTGGTGGTATTGTATTATGTATGTTATTATGTTGAAAAAAAAATTTATTATGAAATTTTAAATTTTATTTGGTTATGTTTATGTTTAGAAATTTATTTTTGTATTTTTTTTGTAATTTTATTAGGAAAAATAGATAATATTTAATAATTCATAAAAAAAACGTAATTAGTTGATAAGGTAAGTATTGAAAAACTGTTTAATTTTTGTATAAAAGAAAATATTTTATGTTTTTTTGTAAGAATTTTATTTATATTTATAAATTTTCGGCAATTTCGGTGTAACCGTATGTAGTCTAATAAAGAAATGGATTAATGTCGATTTTATGTTAAATAGATTATTAATTATGAAATTAAATTTTTACAAAAATGAAATTGTTTTTGATGATTATTGATGATTAAAATGCAGGAACAGGAAAAACAAATCACACGTGGTAGAAGTGAAACCTTCAAAAATTTTGGCTTCAAGATAATGAGACGAATGTAAAATTTCGGGAAGAGGATAATTGCGATACAAAGATATTGATAATAGTGATACAAAGTTTGATAATTATTTTACATTTTATTCGTATATATTACAAAGATTTATTCAGACTTAGAGCTTACACTTTGGATAAATGATACAAGAGGCTTATGGTAACTAAAGTATGAAATAAATACTATGGTCTTAATATGGTCAATATACCTTTGGAATACTACGTCAATTACTGTTTTTGATCTTGTTCTTGATACAGTGCGAATGAAATACTGTATTCCAAAGATATATTGACCATATTAAGACCAAAGTATTTGTTTCATAATTTAGTTACCATAAGCCTCTTGTATCATTTATCGAAAATGTAAGCTCTGAGTCTGAATAAATCTATGTAATATATACGAATAAAATGTAAAATAATTATCAAACTTTGTATCACTATGATCATGACTAAAACCTGCAGTTATCCTCTTCCCGAAATTTTACATTCGTCTCTTGAAGCCAAAATTTTTGAAGGTTTCACCACGTGCGAATTGCACACATGTCCCGTTTTTTTTATACAGGGTGAGTTTTTTAAAAAATGCCAGGCTTTTATCTCGAGAACGATGCTAGATGGGACAAAATAACACAAGGTGATATTTGTTAAGGGTTGAGAGGGGACGTCTAGTGGTAATATTGAATGACCTTCAAACTCATACGTATTCGAATTATATGCCAAAGTAGGGTTTTTTTTATATTAGAACCTATACATTTAAGTTTTTTTTTTATTAAGTAAATCAAACTACACACATTTTGCTTACAAAACTTTTTGTAAAGTGTACGATTTTGTAGATATGATGAAAATTGATTTGCACTAAAGCAAACGTGTCTTCGCTATGTTTTTCAGAAAAAAAATAAAATTTCGATAAATTAAAAAAAAACAATGAAAATCATTCATTAATATAAATATTATTGCATCGTGGTCTACTGCGTGAAATTGATTTTCGTTGTTTTTTTTTAATTTATTGAAATTTTATTTTTTTTCTGAAGAACTTAGCGAAGACACGTTTGCTTTAGTGCAAATCAATTTTCATCATATCTACAAAATCGTACACTTTACAAAAAAGTTTTGTAAGCAAAATGTGTGTAGTTTGATTTACTTAATTAAAAAAAAAACCTTAAATGTATAGGTTCTAATATAAAAAAAACCCTATTTTGGCATATAATTCCAATACTTATGAGTTTCAAGTTCATTCAATATTACCACTAGACGTCCCCCTCGACCCTTAACAAATATTACCTTGTGTTATTTTGTCCCATCTAGCATCGTTCTCGAGATAAAAGCCTGGCATTTTTTAAAAAACTCACCCTGTATATTACTATTTCATACCGACGTATACTGATATTTAAATTTATTTTTTTTAATTACATAATATTGAAAAATATTATTATTTTCTTTACATATATAAATCAGATTTTTTTTAATCAGTGAAAATCTTACCACCACTTTTATGGCATTCCTCGACGTTTTAGTCGTATCGATTCTAAAAAAGCAAAAAACAATTGCGTCTGTCTGCCGTCACAGCTGGTGAAATCTGCTGAAGAAAACGGCTGAAGCGATCTAAAAATAACTTAACTTCATGAAAAGAGCCGAACGGACGATGTGTTCAATAGCTGTATCGGAAGTGTGGCAACAAATCATGAAGTGACGAAAATTTGCCCATTTTTTGCTTTAAAAACGTTAATTTTAAGTGATAACGAGAAGTAACATTGAATGTGGAGAAATGTTGATGGTCGACATTGGTATGAGAGATCTGCATGAAGCTTGATAATTGTAATCTAAGCGTGTTGAAAAATGCCGTTAAGTGTGTAAGAATTGTTTTCATTTAGTTTTTTAAAAAACATAAAATTAATTATGACACGAAATGTAATTGAACATAAAATTGGCAATGGAATATGGTTCTATCCTGTTTCAATTCCTCTCAACTTGTAGGAACAGTTGGGAAATATCAATTTGTTGCAGATTAAATGTCATTTTTTTAACAAAAATTGTAACTATTTGGTAGCTGTTTCGTTAAGTCATTTTTTGTGTGATTCCAGATTACACGACTTCTGGATAACAGGAACAGGTTCAGGTTGGAAATAAATTTGAATTTTTAATTATATTATAATTTTTGCAATATTTTTGGAATTTTGAAATTTTAATCTTTAATTCATAATAGTGATGCTTCCTTATCATTCAAATACGTTTTGTTTATGCACTCAGAGAGCGATTTTGATGCTGGTTAATAATCCTCGTATCTATAAGGACCGTGTACTAAAATTGTATGAAGGTTTCTTCCGTAAGCGGCGTTGTTTTTTTAAGTGACTACGAAATAACATGCATATATCCTAACATTTACAGTACACTGTTTAGTTGTTAGAGGTAATATCATCTGTCCTACAGGTCCTTTCGCAGTGTTTATGAATTATTTCTGCAGACTCTGGTAGCGCCTAGGAATTCAAACACTTTTGTAGGCTCAAGAGCCTGTTAGTTGTTGATTCGGCTTAGGTTTTGTTTTGAAGTCGTATTTAATGCATAATCAAGCCTTTGTACTGCCTTCACATTTTTTTCACAATCACTAAACAATCCCCAGAACTATGTAAGAAATCCATAGCTGAGATGGGACTAACTGCTATTTCGTTCATTCAGTAAAATATTTTAGGCAGCGGCACCCTATTTGTCCCAAAAAGCTTTACGGTATTGCCACGGAACTCTATTTGCATTTAAATATTTGAGCCACTTAACATGATTTACATCGAAATACTTCAAACTAGATAAACTGTCAAGGTGTTCTTACCAATTGAAGGAAGAGTGAGTAATCAGTATCCTTCGGTGTGTAAATCATTTGTTTAAAACATTGATCGTTTGGGAATTCCTCGCTTTCCTACATAGACTGTCTCTTTTTAAAAGAATCTTCGAAACATCAGCATAGCTGTGCGCGTTTTGCATCTACTATTTAATTCGTTTAGAAGCTGTTGCATCTTCACGTTCCAGCAAAAATAATAGAACGCCCCTACATATATCCTAGTTTCACTAGTACCTAGATTCTGGTGCTATTCTACTATAAATGAACAGACATAGATTTTCTATCTATTATCTGGTATCTTGTATCTGGTATACAGTAGCTGCTATCTGAAATCTGGTATCTGGTATCTGGTATCTGGTAGCTAGTATCTGTTATCTGGTATCTGGTATCTGGTGTTTGGTATCTGGTATCTGGTATCAGGGATCTGGTATCTTGTATCTGGTATCTGGTATGTGATATCTGATATGTGATATCTGGTATCTGGAATCTGGAATCTAGTATCTGGTATCTGGTATACGGTATCTGGTATCTGGTATCTGGTATCTGGTATCTGGTATCTGGTATCTGGTATCTGGTATCTGGTATCTGGTATCTCGTATCTGGTATCTGGTATCTGGTATCTGGTATCTGGTATCTGGTATTTGGTATCTGGTATCTGGTATCTGGCATCTTGTATCTGGTCTCTGGTATCTGGTTTTTTATATCTGATATCTGGTATCTGGTATTTGGTATCTGGTATCTAGTATCCGGTATCTGGTTTCTGGTATCTGGTTTCTGGTAGCTAGTTCTAGTTTTTTTATATCTGGTGTTTTATGTTTCTAGTATCAGCCATCTTGTTAAACAGTTTTGCTTTTATTAGTTTATATCTTACAGTTTTATTGACTTATTTTTACATATCCTTACTCTGGCATGGAAAGCTTTGGCCATTTAAAGCATTTTCAAGAAATTTAAAGGCCAGCAACTTAAAACGAACGGAGAGCAACAATCGACAAGTAACAAACAACTTGCCCAACAACTTTAGGTTTCATTTTACAGATGTAGGAATATGTTGGTTATGCTATTGATCCAATAAAAAGATTATTGTTCAGTACTTACCCCTATATGTAGTCTGTTTTTAAATTTTGTTTTTATGGCTAATATGCTCTGGAGAGGCAAGAAAAAATGTTCCTCTGATGAGCTCTGTGGTCTTTAAAGCTACTTTAAATGGGAGCGATTTAAAGCGTATGTATAAGTATTTGTTGGAAGGCACTTGTCGTTAGATCTTTTTGTATTTCAGCATCCCATTTTGTGCGTGGTCTACCTATAAGATAATCTCCTTACAATTTTTTAATACGGAATTGTTTCGGCTTGTTATGTATACTCAATCTAACCTAGATTATGTACTGAGTACTGAGTCATAATCTCTTCACAATTTCCTTTCCATCGTTCTCAATGCCTGCATAGTTTTGAAACGAATTGCTACTCCAACTTGTGATTCTCTCCTTTGGAACAGGTGTTCAAACCGTGCAACCATTGTAAACAGTTAGTTTGACCACTTTCGACTATGACCCCAAAACTTTCAAAAAGAAATATGGTGCAACCAGCACATGATCGACTTGAGTTTGATTTTCTCTATTGCATAAAATCTTTATCTGCTTGTGAATCAGTGATAGGAATCAAACCTTTGTTGGTTGATTTAAGGCATTCGAAACACACATCGATGATGATATTGTCTATCTTACTAAAATAATTATTTAGCAAACTGCCTCTTCCTGACCTAAGTTGGGTAGGGTCGTTTTTGGCCGATCTGGATAAAAGTTTTTCGTATGAGTTTTGGTGGCGGCTGCACATATAACATTACATTTTTAGTGTAGCTGTTGTGCTGTTGTTTCTTCGAAATACGGATTACTCTAGAGGAATGTCGGATTTGGTAATTAAAATTCTTATTGGACTGTACCCTTTGCAGTACTCTAAGAATTGATCTTACCTGAGTGCATTTCGGTTGAGAAAGTAATACCATTTTTTGGTAGATTAAATAGTCTTTAGAGTGAGACATGATCATTGTACAGATTACTACTAAATCGTTCAACCTGCTTGTCCACATTACTTGTCATATGGATTTCACTATAAAGTCGATTTTATTTTTATTTTCTCTATCCTATCATGCAAAATTGGCCTATCTCATATTTCGTATGTAATAGGATTTATTGTTTATTTATCCATTCCTTAAAAATATGACAAAATAAAAAAAAAGAAAGATTCGCGTCTATCAACACCTCAGAATGCATGTTGATGTCCGACCTAGTTTTAAAAGGTTTTATGTGTGTTGTGACTTGTGACACATATTGTAATTAATCCTACACAGCACATTTTGCTAAAGATAAATAAAAATTATCACGAAATAACATAAATGCATCCATGTTCCTTGATGAACTCAACAAAACAAGATATCATACTTGATCTTCAATTATAACGACAATCTATATAACTATGACAACATAAACAGTTCTAGTCAATATTATCATCTCAAGTGTTAAATCCTGTTTATTATTCTAAATACAACAATTAATTTATTTAAATGTAAAAAATTATTTCCGGTCATTCCACAATTTAATTTTGATTTATTTCGTTAAATAATTAAAATTGTGTACCGTGTAAGTTGCATTAATTGACTGTAACGTATCAGACGATAATCATAATAAATTGTTGATCTAAAATGTTGAAAGTTGAAATTAATTATATTCAAGGAATTCCCATGATTTTAAAAACATATTTTAAAGATGACACAACAGAATACGGATCAGCTTATAGTTTTGGTAATACGAGATATGAATGTGTCAGGTTTGTTTTTAAAACTAATATAATTTGCACTTAAGTGTAAATAAACCTATTCTTATTCTAATTTGGAAATTCAAGTTAAGAAAACAACAAAAAGCTATTCATTAAATCACATTTCAAAAGCGTAGGTGTAAAATTTTTTATTACGAAAAAGATTCTTCGACCTTTATTGTTATTTGTTTTTAACATCATATGTAATGTCTTCTAAAACTATCATTAATGTATTAAAATTTTCATAATAGAAATATTTGCTGAAAATTTATTTATGACGTCGAAAAGTAAAACTGCAATAATAGAATATTTTGCTACTGCAGATAAAAATACTGTATATTTCGTGAGCACCACGTTTTAAAATTAATGTTATATTAACACTCCGCTGTCACCAAATCTGTTACAAAAAAAATTAGTTCATGAGTCTTAAGAAAATAAAGGTACGTTTTTAATCATAACCATACGTTTTTATCTATAACACACGGTATTTTAAGAAACATGGTTTGGTTGAATGTATTCGATTCCAGAATCATTAACTTTTGTGCGAAACAAATTAGAAGAACTCTTTAAATCGGTTGGTTATTTAAGGTTTAAATATCAATAATTTCAAATCTTTCTAGCCATTACCCGAGTTTAATATAAGTTGCTACAGGGGATTCACATTACATCTGCATTATATTTCATTCGCTGTTTTTTTCAGCCACGACTTTTTTAAATACTAAAATTTAGTAATGGTATACTAGATTGATATGAATTAAAATTATGAGCACGCACTATTTTTCAAATTGGCTGATGAGGTCCACCAATTCATTTGTTGAAACTACAGTTTTCTTAGCAGACCTCTATACCAGCAAGTTTTTAGCAGGCCCGGCTTCAATTCACAATCTTAATAAAGTTGCTTTTCGCCAAAACTTTAATAACTATACTAGCGACCGTTTTTTGGCGTTCAAAATTGTATTCTTACAACATGTTTTTATAATTGCTACTAAAAGATCAGTAATAGAACGATAATCAAGATAGCACCAATTAAGATTTAACACTTACACATTAATTACCATGTACAAATTCATATCGAACGACCAAAAGTTAATTTTTTTTATTACACTCCCCTTCACTTGGACAAAAAGGTAGCTTAATTTGAATATTTTGACAGCCAATATAACATTAATTTTAAAATTACGTTTTCCTTTATCATATCAACGAATTTTTTTAATTTATTGATTTATCTAAATTATGCAAAACTACAAATTCATCAATATTTATGAGCATGTAAATTATCTTTTAAAAACTGAAATAGTTTATGAGCGCAAAAAAAATTGTTTTTTTGTAAAATAACAAAATTAATAAAATAACAACAAATTGCTAAATAACAGATAGTTGATGATAAATAGTTTGGTAAAATTAACTAAAAATTATGTTAATATAAATTAAAACTTTAAATTTGTTTTAAATTGTCATCACCTTAGGAAATTCAGTAATAATTTTCGAGGTATGTCATCGATCCTCTGTCTGAGGGCTCAAATAGGGTCCTGATCAGCTTGACCCTAGTTCGATTGGGCTCTGATTATGGGTGTAACGCTTTTCCTTTATCAGAAACTAATTGGGACAGTCGGATCACGCTCTAATTAAGCTCACCGTATTTAATTGAACAGTGTCAACCCTAGTAAAATATTTCGTATCGAGCCGGCTATATTCGAACGAGGTTAACCGTAAACGGGTAGCTGAGGGACAGCTATATTTGAATGAGGTTAACCGTAAACGGGTATTCTAAATCAAGGCCGAAACAATACACATCAGATTGTCCTAATAGAGTTCGCCTAGCACTGATCAGTTCCTGATCACGCCCTGACTGTATTCAGAATACTGTAATGCCCAACAACCACCAATTTTTTTTTCTAGAAATGTGAATGCCGTTGATTTCTTTGTACAATAAGAATCATATGAATAATAAAAACATGGAAGTGTGCCTATACATAAAAACAATACTGTTTAATTGTTGAATTTCGACCTCACATACAAGTTGTATAGCATATTTTTAAACAGATTTCTTGGCTTACAAGATCAAAACAGACATAGAGCAGAAAGCTTGAAAATGCAATGATAAATATTTGACATATCAATGTAATTGAAATGAATTCTAAATTTTGGACTAGATTATCCTTTTACTGATTTAGGAATTATAATTCACTAGACTAAAAATTAAACAGATTTTTTCAATTAATTCGAATTTTTGTGAGTGATTAAACTAACTATTGACTAAGGGCACTATTTGATTTATACTAGTTCGTAATGTGATTCGTAATAGTAGGGGAGCCGAGCGAAAAAAAATTGCAAGTACTTTCTAAAGGCTGATTTTTTAATATTATTTTACATATGTTGAGTAGAGAAATAGTCTGCCATCAGTCAGCTGGATTCGTTAGCGTTTGGAGTGCATGGGGCTCCAATTTTGTAAAAATACAATGTACCTTGCAACTACTTTCTAAAACCAGAAAATTTATTTGAGAGCAGTTTATTAATTAAAAATAAGTTTTATGATCGTCAGTCACACAAATCCTGTAACCGAACGCGTTGAAGTTGTAAAAAAATGGATGTATCGTTATAATATATGTTAATATATTTTGAGCGCGCCGTATTACAGAAGGGCAATATTTTATTTGTGATCTGACGGCATCTGTTGCAGAAATAAACTGATTGACTACATTTTTTGTGATTATAATGATATTTTTCACCTGTATACTAAATTTTAGATTTTAGAAAGTACTTGCACGATGTAACTTTTTTTTACAATTTCAACGCGTGACTGACCCGTTCGGTTACAGGATTTGTGTGACTGACGATCATAAAACTTATTTTTAATTAATAAACTGCTCTCAAACTAATTTTCAGGTTTTAGAAAGTAGTTACAAGGTGCATGTTTTTTTTACAAACTTGGAGCCCCACCCACTCCAAACGCTAACGAATCCAGCTGACTGACGGTAGACTATTTCTCTCCTCAGCATATGTGACATTATATTTAAAAAAATCAGCCTTTAGAAAGCGCTTGCAATTTTTCGTCGCTCTCCTCTCGGACTTTAATTAGAATTTTTCTCAAATATATTAGTGAAGCAACCCTTATCAGTAGGGCTGGCCGATATTTAAAAAATTATCGATAATATCGATATCAAAAAAATATCGATAAAACCGATATATCGATATATCGATGTTATCGATAATATTGATTTATTGATATATCGATATTATCGATATTTCGATATTGTGTACATATCGATTAATCGATATTATCTATATTATCGATACATCGATAGATCAATAATTATTGATATATATATATATCGATATTTTTTCCGGCATTAAACAGGATTATTACATAATAAAATTAAATAGGTTTAAAGTGTGTAAAATATCACAAAATTTTAGTTACACTTGCCTATATTTTTATATTAATGCAAACGCAAATCCTTAAATATCTCAACATATGAAAAAATGGACTTAAACCACTTTAAAAAAAAACGGTTCATATCGATAATATAGATTTATCGATATATCGATAATATCGGTAATATTATCGTTAGTATTATCGATAATATCGATACTATCGATATATCGATATTATCGTTATATCGATATTATCGATATACTGATATATTATAATCCGATATCGATATTTGATATATCGATAATTATCGATATTTATCGATATTTTTTCCCGGCCCTACTTATCAGTACCATTCCCTTAGTGGTAGAAACGATATCAATGGTGCCACCGAGGCGATGATTGTTTTGAAGTTAAAACTTCATCATCAGTAATTTACAGTCGTGGTTAAAATCTACCATAATCTGTATCTACAATATACTGATAAGCTATATTGAATCAATTGTACCGATTAGTGATGATTTGAAACCTAACGAAGCACGAGCAGATTAATTTTTTCCGGAATAAACTGGAAGGTTTACTTTCAGAAACGGAAGCATGACTTCGATTTAAATAAATCTAAAAATTTATTTTAATTACCTGAGTTTATTGGCAGACGAAAATTCAAATGAATTTAGAAAACTTTAATTTTCAGCCTAGTGTAAGTGTAATTCTAAAATCGATAATGGTAATATCCGTTGCTATTATATATGATGGAAAATCGAAAAAAAACTCCGATAGAATAAACAATTTTCTTGAAACTTCGGTAATGAATGGGGTAATAAAAAAATGAATAGAAATTACTAAATGTGTTTTTATTTTTTTACTGGTTTTGACACATAGCGGGCTCAAAATTTCTTAAGAAATTTAGAGGCAAGGAAAGTTTAAAGTTAAATTATGCTCGATCTGGTTAACCGATTTGAAAAAAAATTGGTTTGTTTGAACGCACTAAGTAATGCTGTATAAAAATATTACACTGATAAAAACACATTAAATTTTTGATATAATTTTTTATCAATCTCATCTCATTATTTTTTACGTTCTTCTTCATTTTCCCTTCGAGTTTTTCATTCCTCCGTATTCCAGAACCATTTCTATTTCTCGTGTTTTTGACACGTTTTAGATTAAAGCCTTTTGAATCATTCATTGAATCTGCTTAGACTATTGACTTCGGTATCTATTCGTCTTGGTAACCTTTTTAATTCTCGCCTTTTGTTTAAAAGTCTGCACCATTTAACCTTCCTACCTGTTAATGGTTCTGGATTTGCTTGAGTACAGCATTGGTTTTCATTGCTGCCAATAAATGTCTACCAAAACATTCACCATTTACTGCCATTCCTGAAATTAGGATGTATGAAACATTCTCCTCATTTCACTCATTTCACTCACTTTAAAGCTCGCTCTTAATTCGTTTTCAATTGAATATAAGACGAATATCTGCCGCGCTTTTTGTTCCAGCAGTCCTTAAGATGTATCCCAATTTTCTACATATCCAACACAACAGTTTTACGATCGTTTTCTAGCACCCCTGTAATTTTTTAACTGCTTTTTGCTTAAGTGCAACTATCAAAGCAGTGAGATTGCGTTCCAAACATGCTATCAGCTGCTGTCTCGAACTGGAACTTGAAGATACCAAAATATGCGGTACGGTCATATGATTTAGTTGAGGTGGTTTTAATTTAAGATTTACTATTTGTTGTACCACATGTGAAGTCACTTTATTCGTTTCAACATCTTGCAACCTCTTCTTAAAATCGTCAACTTTTGTTAAGATTTCATGCTCAAATTCCTGTATTTAACTTTGCATCTTCTCAACTTTTTCATCGAATGCCGTAAACATTTGTAGAATTTTCTTATCCATAATTTATTTAACTTCATAGCGATTCATATTCCATAATTGCGTAAAATAAGAAGTTTGCAGGTGTTCATGAAGTTATTTTTGCTTCAACAGAACTTATTTCCTCCTCCAGCTGGTACTGAATCCCTATTTGTACTATTCAATTCAAACTGGCAACTCTCTATAAAAATTCCACTGGTTTCTACAGCTTCTCGAAAACGTAGCATCAATTCGTTTTTGTTGTCTATTTTTGACAATCAAAGCCATTATTCACAGCTTAATAATCGCACCGCTGTCACCAATGTCACTTTTTTCTCCTTTATCTTAAATTCGTTTATTTTCAATTCAATAAACGTTATTCACAAATCATATTCTGGATTCGATCTGGAACATTCCTTCAATAGATTCAGAAGCTCCAACGTTGAATTGTAGAAATTTCCAAAATAAAACAAGCGTTCAAAACAATATATAAAATATTTCTCTATAATAAATAACACATAAAGCTTTATTTATTATATTAACAATTAGAATATTTAAATTCACTTTTTTTATTCACGCGCTTTATTGTCTTCTCCGACAACATCTGTAATGGAGACGTCAGAAAGCTTGGGCTTGGCCCAAGTACATAAAAATGCACCATACGATAGCAGTATTAGCTGTTGTGGCCAGGGCATCCACTGAAATACAAATATGGCGCACACTGATACAGGAGTCCTGGATCCACAAAAACATGGTGAAGGGTCTCGAAAACAACGAGGCAAATGTACTGCCTAGAGCGTGCATTATGTTTAGGAAAAATACTGATTACACTAGTTTACAAGAAAAATCTCCCGAAATAAAACCCAACTTTTCTTATAGATTTAGATCTCCTAAACACGAATATCATATTCATTTTTTTTTGTTAGCTCTTGTTTTTGAGATATTCACGAAAAACCAATTTTTTAAGTGATCAAAAATGTTGTTTCGGCTTTTGGGTCTCATATTTTACAAAACAAACAAATTAAAAATATTAATGAAACCATGCATAGTAAATATGCTAACAAACATTTTGAGCTATATTTTGTAAAAATCCATTAAGGATTCTGGAAGTTACAGTTGAAAAAAGTTGAAAAAATACAAAAAATTCACGTTTTTCTAAAAATTTTCCATTTTCAACGCCATAAATTTTGAACAAATAAAGACACTAATTTTTTTTAATTTCTCGGAGCCTATAGTAGTTTCAATTTGTTTTCTTTTAAGCTGAAGCACACGAATATTGGTGCAGTTTGCACCAAGTTTTTCAAGTTTTTCAAAAAGAAAGTCAAAACTCAAAATTTGGAAAAAATAATTTTTACTTAATTTATTGTGCCATAAATAATAATTTTAAAAGTTCAGTCGTTCTCAAACATCAGTAAAGAATTATTTTGAAATAGTAAAGTATAATTTCCATTTTTGTTTTCGGAGTTGGGAATTGGATCGATATGAGTGAGACGTATATAGAAAAATATAAACATTATCTTTTGTGAGTTGTGATGAGAGGCAAAACATCATAGCATCAGAACTATTTAAGTTAGTTCAAGCACCATAAAGTTAAGCCCCTATTGATGTCTATTAATACCTGTAAGGTTTGTTTCTTTTCTTTTTTCTTTTTTCTCATTTTTTTGTTTTTTGATAATGTAAATTTTTTGCTATCACCGCCCGCCTTGTGTTACTCCTTACGTTTATGATCAATTTAAGTTTAATTTAAGAAAGCAATTACATACTTCTATAGTAGAATTTTTTTGCCAGCGAACACAAAATTTGTTTGTTATGCGCATATTGTTTGCACATGCGCATATTGTTTGCACATTCAGTGTCTCGATTAAAATATTAAAAAAAACTATTGGGGTCCCATCGAAATGGACAACAAAACTCATAAAAATTAATATATTACTATTGAAATTCAACCAATTATAATAGAAAACCAAAAACTAGTAAAAATATTAATGATTTTGTAGGCAATGTAACAAAATTTTGATAATTAAAAATAATTATAATAAAAATAACGACGCCTATGGAAACAAATATCACAACAAACAAATGGTACGAACTAGAAGTAGAAATTTAACTAATATAATTGTCTTGAAAACAAATTTATCCCAGAATAAATAATACATCTCTGTTTTACTTTTTGTCTCATCTTTTATCTCTTGCTGCGTCCTAGCTGTCAGAAATTCGCTGGCAAAAAAATTCTACTATACTTTTTGATAGTCTTTCGGTTTTCCCAACTTTTGTTTAATTAGTTTAATGAGGTTTCTTTTTAAGTAGATAATTGTCGTATGATTAGTTGCAAGTATAATCTCTCTGAGGTACAGATGTAAATTTACCGGTAAAATATTTTTATGGTCATTTTACCGTAAAATTACCGGTAAGATTGGTAAAATTGGTAAAATAGGTAAAATATAAAACTGGATCAAAAAATTAAATTATGGTTGCATTTTTAATTAATTCAAAATGTACGACCAATCATTTCTATAGTTTATAAAAACATTAGATGCAAATCAAATATATTTTTATGGAGTTAAATATACGAAAATCGGCTGTTGTTTATACTTAGCAGTGCTTCTGGAAAACGGACAACACGTTGTTTGCATATCTGCAAAAATGGAACAAATTCTGCACCAACTGGCTACAACGATGACTGCTTTCTTCACTGTTATGTCGAAGTTATGCGTTTGTAAGGACAATATTATATTCGAAAATGTTTACGTATTAATATTACACATGGAATGAAAATATAAAAACATTTGAACGGCACAAATTCAAAAAGTGAGTCTACAGAAAACCAAGCATATTCATTGAAACTTAATATATGTTCAAACTATATGCGATGCATCCCAATCTAGATAGATGCTACTTTTATCGCATGTGGTTGGAAAATGAGCCCGGTTCAACGTTTTTTCAGCATTGATAACTGTCAACGGCAGTAAACGTGTGACGTGTCACTCCACATATGCCACAACCGACGATGGGATAGGTACATTAATTACGCAGGCCACAATCAAAATCTAATTCGTGCATTGTTTCATTCATGGGAGAAATATAAAAGGCAAATGGCAAAAAAAATTTTTTTCTCAAACTCGAAACAAAAATTTACAATGAAGGGTTAGGGATTTACAATGTTTCGTTGCTTTGTGTGTTCTTAACCGTTTGAGAATTCTATCGATCTGCTGCTGTTGCTGCTTTGTTTAAAGTAAAATTGCAACGCGAAACAAATTACTTTCAAATTTTTTCCAAATATTCTAACTTACTATCACTCTAAAAAAAATAGTGTAAATTTACTCTTATAATAGGAGGTAACTGAATGCCTCCTATTATAATGGTAAATTTACAACAGTGCGTAAAATAAAAATATTTACACATTTTGTCGTAATTCATCATTTGGTTTAAGAATGTATTATTACACAAAAAACATTAGTTGTTAGGCATATTCGATGTATGTTTACCTACACCTATTTTCAAGCGAAAGTACTGTTGGTTTTTTGTAAATAAAATGGTACTGGGTGATCCGATTTTAAATCGGTTTTCAATTTTAAATAGCTCAATATTGGTGAAGTATTTTGATATATAATTTGTTTTTTTATCCTAACTAAATCATTAAAAAAATTAATTTAAAATTTGATAAAAGTTTTTCAATAGAAAAAAATCAAAAAAAATCAGAAAATAATAGAATTTTTAATTTTATTTCATAAATAATGGACTAAATTGTTTGACAATATTTGATTATTTGATTAATTCATTAAATTCAATTAATATTAATATAATATAAAGTAAATATCTTATGTGACCGCCTTGTGCTGCAATCATTTCGCGCATTCTATTAGACATTGAATTTAACAAATTGATGAAATATTGGCGCCAATCAACGCCTCCTCATCATGTTGTGCGCTCTCACAATGGCATCCCAGACCTCATCATTACTGTGAAACACTTGGTGTTCACTCCTAACTTTGCCTTTGATCTCTGACCCGACATTCTCAACAGGATTTATCTCTGGAGAGACACTGAAAATACAAAGTGATATTCTGTCTCCCCGTAATTTAATAAATCTTCTGAATTTGAATTCACGGTGTTTGGCATTAAAAGGCATTTTGATTATTAAAACTAATTTAATTCAATTAACTAAACAGTTTGACAACAATTTGATAACGATTTGTCAAACCATAAGACAAGTCCTTACAATAAATTACAGCTAACTTGCTATTCATCCTTAAAGACTCAATTTTAAAATTTAAACATAATTTTTATATTGTTTTATTAAAATTGCAAATTATGTTTAAATTTAAAAATTGAGTCTTTAAGGCTAAAAAGTAAGTTAACTGTAATTTATTGTAAGGACTTGTCTTATGGTTTGACAAATCGTTATCAAATTGTTGTCAAATTGTTTAGTTAATTGAATTAAATTAGTTTTAATAATCAAAATGCCTTTTATATCAATATTAATTAAATTTAATGAATTAATCAAATAATCAAATATTGTTAAACAATTTAGTCCATTATTTATGAAATAAAATTAAAAATTCTATTATTTTCTGATTTTTTTTGATTTTTTTCTATTAAAAAACTTTTATCAAACTTTAAATTAATTTTTTTAATGATTTAGTTAAGATAAAAAAATAAATTATATATCTTATATCTATACCTATATCTATATAATAAATTAAATACTTCACCAATATTAGGCTATATAAAATTGAAAACCGATTTAAAATCGGATCACTCAGTACCATTTTATTTACAAAAAACCAACAGTACTTTCGCTTGAAAATAGGTGTATATTTTGATGGAAATCTACAACAAATTAGCTAAATATACACACAAAACCACAAAAAATTGTGTAAATTTACATCGAGTTGTTTAAATTTAAAATCTTTTTGACAGATTTTTACACTCTAAAAGAAGTATATTGCCACGAAGCTACTCGATTTTAATCCACTACTATCTGTGTAAAATACCTCAATCAAAGATTATTGATAGTCTATGAAGGGCACTGGGCAGTTGAAAATGGTTATGGTTTTATATAAGGAAGTAATTCGAATGGTAGTATTATTGTTTAACATCTAGTGTATGAAATTAATGTTTTTGGACCACCTGTAATTAATAAAGTGTTGTTTGAAGAAAGCATTGGTTTTAATAAATAAACATAAAATAAATTTTTTTATATAACCTGAAATGGAATAAACATGTGTTCAACCTCGCTAAATCTGCAATGCAAAAATTAGGATTCTTGAGTCAATGTAAAAAGTATTTCAATCCCGAGCAAATTTTGCTAATCTTCAAGTCCTTTATTCGTCCATGTATGGAGTACTGCTGTCATGTTTGGGGAGGTGCTTGTCAGTCAACAATAAATTGTCTAGACTCTGTACAGAGAAAAGCAATACGGTTGATTGGTAATACCGAACTAACGGACCAGCTTGATTCACTCCAGCACAGAAGAAATGTGGCTGAATTGTCAATCTACTATAAATATAACTTAAGCGAATTCTCTTCTAAGGAAATTCAAAATATCCTTCCATCGTGTGCGCAGTATAATCGACAAACAAGAGCTGCCGAGTTATCCCATCCATTTGTTGTACAAATACCTCGTTGTAGAACTGTGTCCTTCCAAAACGACTATTTTAATAGAGTGGCCAAATTATGGAACTCATTGCCTTCCTCTGTATTTCCCGATGAATTTTCTCCTCAGGCATTTAAAGAAAATGTCCATCATTATTTAAAACAGTTAGTATAGTTATCCCTATATCCCCATTCCTTCCATTTTCCTCATCTCCTTCCCTTATAGTTGACATGGTATCTTCGGATATTCAAAGAGTCTAAATAATGTATATTTCATATTTAGTGTGCTAAACATGTCCAACTAATTAATAAAAAAAAAAAAAAAATATAATAAAAGTAACAATAAAATATTTTAAACTAATATAAATTATAAAATTAATAAGTTACCATTTTTTAATTTAATTTATTTTTAAATTTTTTTTTTTTGAATTTCAACACACTTTTAAAAATGAAACAAAGAAAGTATATATATAAAATATTACAATGGGCATAAGCTATACGGTTTATTTTTACAACGAATGTTGTGTGTTTACAATGCAAATATTTAAATTTACGTAGTTGGGCGGATACAGAACACAAGCAAAATGAATAATACAACTTTATATGTACTAAAAGCACAAGTTAATTTAAAAAGACATAAGTTATCGCAATATTACACATTTGTTCGAATTTTTAAACTTATGATTTTTAGATACGAACTTTTGGTTTAAGATTATACCACGGTTGGAAAATTACACCAAAAAAGACGCTAACTTATAGTTATTATCACCGTTACCGATTTGTGAGAAAATGAACTATACTTGCGGCCAACAATAAAGACATCTACGAACTTCACAAAATTATTCAATCTAACATTCAAAGCGAAGAAATAATATAGAAATCTGTCTATACCGCAACTGCTATAGAGCCAATGAAGCATTTTGTTTTTTCCAACAGAATGTTTTTAATTCACTTGATTTGTCACACCACGTACTGCAATTAAAAAACAGTTCACCGCAGTGTACCGATGAAATGCATAAGATTTAATCTTTTATTCGTATCAATTGCTCGCCAGTGGGTACTGCACAAAGACATACTGCTCAACCGAACTGCATATCATCTGAAATGAAATGATTTGCTGGAATCAATAACCTCGGATGGCCTCAATCTACAGCTGTTTAAAAATGTGTTCAATACCTCAGATGCATTTTGGACTAAGATCAAGGTTTTCAGAGGCATCTTGTTGTGATAAATATTCTTGTTGTTGTAATAAATATTCTATTATTCCACAAAAAAATCGCAAACTTTTATTTTTATTAAATAAAGGTTAATAAATTTTATTGCAATTTTACCAATTTTACCAAGCCTAAGTAATATTACGTAATATTACCAATCTTACCGGTAATTTTACCATGGGTAATATTACCTTTACATCTGTACTCTGAGGATAAATTTAATTCCAAACATTTAAGTAAAATATTAATTAAAAAAGAAAAAATATTACAAATATAAATTTTAAATAGTGTATTGTTTTTAAAAATCAATAAATCATTAGTGATAGCTGCCTTGTAAAGCAACATAAATTGTTAGTAAAGTGTAAAGTCAAGTTTATTTATTGTTTTATTTGTAGAAGTTACATAATACATACTGCTAAAAGAATCACCCTATTTATAAGAACTGCATATCTTCATTACTGACTGATATTTTCCAACTCCTAAAATAAATCCGAGGTGGGAGGAGCTCGATCATGTCAAAAATCTTCACAAAAAAAATCTCAATTTCGAGAAAAATCATATACAAAAAAATACAACTATTGTCAAAAAAAAACATTTCATAATCAACTAACTGATATTTTCCAACTCCTAAAATAAGTCCAAAACGGGTGGAGCATGTCAAAAAAAGTTCACAAAAAAATCCCAATTTCGAGAAAAATCATATACAAATAAAATACAACTTTTGTCAAAAAAAGACATTTCATAATCAACCAACTGATATTTACTAACTCCTCAAATAAGTCTGAGGTGGGAGGAGCTAGATCATGTTAAAAAACTTCTCAAAAAAAATCTCAATTTCGAGAAAAATCATATACAAGTAAAATACAACTTTTGTCAAAAAAAGACATTTCATAATCAACTAACTGATATTTTCTAACTTCTAAAATAAGTCCGAGGTGGGTGGAGCTAGATATACCACGAAAACAACTTATATACAAATCAATTATGTTGCAGAATTTAAATTATTCTTATAGTTAAATTTTTTTTCCAAATTTTGAGTTTTGACTTTCTTTGGTAAAACTTGAATAACTTGGTGCAAACTGCACCAATATTCGTGTGCTTCAGCTTAAAAGAAAGAAAATTAAAGTTTCTATAGGCTCCAAGAAATTAAAAAAAATTAGTGTCTTTATTTGTTCAAAATTTATGGTGTTGAAAATGGAAAATTTTTAGAAAAACGTGAATTTTTCGTATTTTTGCAACTTTTTTCGACTGTAACTTCCAGAATCCTTAATGGATTTTTACAAAATAAAGCTCAAAATGTTTTTTAGCATATTTACTATGCATGTGTTTCATTAATATTTTTAATTTGTTTGTTTTGTAAAATATGAGACCCAAAAGCCGAAACAACATTTTTGTTCACCGAAAAAATTGGTTTTTCGTGAATAACTCAAAAACAAGAGCTAACC
The DNA here is from genome assembly GCA_963693315.1 of Diogma glabrata. Lineage (NCBI taxonomy): Eukaryota > Metazoa > Arthropoda > Insecta > Diptera > Cylindrotomidae > Diogma > Diogma glabrata. The sequence continues at coordinate 388,227,732 of OY856186.1, forward strand.
AAAAAAAAAAATGAATATGATATTCGTGTTCAGGAGGTCCAAACCTATAAGAAAAATTGCGTTTTATTCAGGGAGACAAAAAAAGTTCAAAATTTGTAAACTAGTGTTATTTTTGTCTTTCATATTTTTTTAGCACGAACTTGGTGGACATGTCAACTTCCATCACACTCGCAAGCATTCACCGCCAGTTAGTGGGAGCACCGGCATTCTGTACATGGAATGGGGTACTGATACCACCTAAAGAGGTAGAGGAGCTAGTGGAGTGATGCAACAAAAATAAATGGCCTCTTATCTGTGGGAATAAAACTTAATCTGAGTAAAACTACGTGGGTCCCGTTCACCAAAAAGACAAAACTTCGCATTAAACCCATTATCCTGTGGGGCTCCATTATTGAATCTGAATAGGAGACAAAAAATCTGAGAGTAATTCCCGATAGCAATTTTCTATGGAGAAACCATATGAAAGCAGTTTTGTGCTAAGCCGTAAGAGTTTTGATGCTGTGCAAAAACTTAGTAAAACATGGGGGTGCATTCTAGGTATCCTAAGGTGGTTGTTTACTATGGTAGTAGGACCAGTCATTACTTAGTCAGGTAAAAGATACTGAGATTTCACATTCACCACCTAAATTTTGTTCCCGTTATGTAATCCAGTGTTGCAAAACGTTACTCGTAACGTAACGCAAAAACGAAATAACGAAATGAAATAGCGTTATTAGTAATAATTACGTTCATAACGTTTTAAAAATTAAACTACGTTACAATAACGTAAAACGTAACGATAACTTAATATTTTATTTCGTTTTTCGGGTAACTTTTTTTATAATTATGTATATGAAAATCAAAACGCAAAAACCGGTTGAATAAAATCCAACTTATCTGCTCTTTATCAATTTTTGCGGAGGCTTAAACTACAGATTTTGGTAGTTCTAATGCCCGATTTATAGTCGGTAACGTTAACTTAACCGTAACTTAAGACATCTAAAAATTTTGATTTATAGTGGGTAAGAAATTACGTATTCATTGACGTTTGATCTGATATTAATTATGGTTTTGTAATCAGTGTTACAAATCAATCAATTCTTTAAAAGTAATTAACTGAATTTAAAATAATAAAATTCGAATTATACATTTGATACAAAATTTAAAAATAAAAAAATTTATTTTCATATTAATTTTCTGCTAATATTTGGCTTTAAAGTCGCTCTTTGCATTTGCATTTTTTAAAAAATAAAATTTTATTTTTATGGACACTTGCAATTAAATATTACTTTTCTTCAGTTTTTATACCAAACGTCAAAAAATCCTTAACAAAATCTTTAAGATAGAATGAAATGAACTTTACGTTAAGTTTGCGTTAACGACTATAAATGCTCTAGTGCATTTTCATACATTTGTACTTTACATTAAGTTAACGTTAAGTTAAAGTTACCGACTATAAATCGGGCATAAAATGTTGTACAATTTTAAGTTTATTTTAAATAATTTCAAGTCTGTAGTAGCCGTTTTGCATCACAGGTGTTTTGAATAATTTTAAGAAAGAATATTTTTATGCTGGCCGAGAAATCAATCTGAAGATCTATTAAAAGCAACTCTAATAGTTACAAACAAACTATCAGATTTGTGAAAACTCCTGATAAGATTGCTTAGTTTTGGTAAAAATTAATTATTTTTAATATGAAATGATTTCAAAATATTCGTCGGAGTGACGTGAATAATCCATTGTATAATTCTTTAATTTTAATTACGTCAGTTACATATCTACGGCCGTCGATGATCTCCACGAGATCAAAACTATAGTAGCGTGAATTATAAAAAATATATATACTTAAAAATTTTAAAATTATTGTTTTTTAATTGTTTTTTATATATGACAATAGTGAATAATAAAAGGTGTCGTTATTAAAATTAAAGAATTTGAAATGAGTCAAATTTTAAAGTTACGTTATTTTAAAATTAAATTGTAATGTTTAAAACTAATCTGTTAAACATTACATTTAATTTTAAAATAACGTAATTATAACGTTATAACATAATAAAATATAATAGTTTTCTGTTTCATAACGAAATAACGTACCGGAAAAATAAATATACTGTTATAAAAACGAAACGCATAACGTTACGATTTTTTTTTTCGTTTTGCAACACTGATGTAATCACATTAAAAGTTTTAACAGGTTTTCCTTGTAGTTTAATCTGGAAACATGAGGACTTTTATCTCTGTTTGGGTTCAACTTGTCCTGTCCTGTAATGGTCAGGGTTTTGGATGGGTTAATGTCCTGGATTCAAATTATTAATAAAAATTTTATTACTCAACCAATAAATTGACTTTAAATTTAAAAATGTGATATATTTTTGGTTAGATATCGATATGTGCGTTTCGATATATCATTTACGTATTAAATTAAATTATGTGATCCACGTAATTGCTGCAGGAAATAGTAGTGGTGGTGTACAGAAATCAAAGTAAATCAATGTGGTATACCAGGTTCGTTCTTATTAAATTAATTATTTTGACGACGGTTTTTTAATAATATAGGAAATATTACAACATAACGTATGAGATAGAAAATCTGAAGAAAATTATGTAACGACGTAAAATTTGAATTTTGAACGACCTTCACAATTCAAGGTAACATAATGAAATGAATTTTTTTTTACTTTTCTCTTATCGTCTAATTCCATTAACATTTTTAATCTTTTGTAATCAAATTGATGATTTCCTATTTTAAAATTATTTAAACTTGATATTTTTAAATTACGTTAAAATTGCAAATCAGTAGAATTAAGCCGCCGACGGCTGTATAACGACTGATATTTAAACTAAATTTTTTGATAATTTACTGTCGTCGGTAAACTTGTTTTCTGATTGATAAAATCATCTTGTTTTTATCATCTAATTAAGAAATTTTCTTACACAATTTCTTTCTGTTTTTTTTTTTTAAATTAACCAAAAATCAAAATTTTTGTGTTAAATTATGATTTACTTAAATTTCAAAAAATCAAACTATTTTTGATAATAAAAAGAATTTAGCGCGAAATATTAAATTTAATGATTACATTAAATAATATTAATTTAAATTAGTTTTAAGTCTTTTTATTAATCGATTATGCAATAGAGATTTAGTTGTGGGTGATATTGGAATTTATAAAAAAAAAAAATAATTTATATCAAATTTAATTTATTTGAATTTTTGTATAATTTTATTGTTTTATACGAAATTGGAAGTATTAATTTCGATTTCTGCAATAACACAGACATGGTTTAGTCTTAACTTTCATTAGGAGATTATTTTAATTAAAACAAAATATTATGAAAATAAACAATTAATGATTGTCAGATTAAAAAAAAATTTTAAGATTTCAGATAAATAAGGAGATTTTTCGTCAAAATACACACCCTTGTGCTCATTCACATTATAAACAAAAAAAAATGACAAATTTTATGAGTTATTTTGTAATGGAGATTGATCAAAATGCATTTCGTGTATATGACATTTTGCATCATTTAATTAATTGTTATTAAAAAAGATGTGTTATGATTAAAATTAAACAAAGCGGTTTATTTTTGTTTGATAAATGGGTATGAGTTATTAAAACCGACCACACACAGTAAAACAAAACATTGAACCCAATTTAAAATGACCTACAATTAAGCTTCCTACACTATTTTATAAAGTCTCGTAACAGAAAAATTTATATCAGTACAGTAGTAAAAAGATAAAGCTTTATTTTAAAATAATAAAAATTATTCCTTATAATTTCTTAATTTTACAGTAAAATTGCTATTCTTTCGAGAGATCAATGGATTTTCATAATATTCGCCAATTTGTTAGTCGGGATCTAAATCATGGACACTGATTGAGAATTTTTTTATACTTGTTGAATGAACTACTTGAAGTGTAATAATAATAGATTAAAACTATTTGCCTTATACACTTCACAAAAATCTTTATTTAAAATATCCTAATATTTTCGGACTCTAGAGTCCTTCCTCTGGGATAATTTTTTCTAAACTGCTCTAAACTGCTCTAAACTAAAGACTTATAGAGAATAATTTGATCTGTCCGATAAATCCATCCGAGGATTTTATTTTTCGTCGATTGTATGAACACGGATAGAATTTTTTTATTTTTGTTTTTATTGCAGTTTATAGCAGTAATTTTATAAATGGCAATACTTTTTCTTTTACTTTTCTGTTCAATAAATTTAATTATAAATTAAAAAACATTATTTCAAAACTTAAATTGAATATATTAGAATTGAATCGCTAATTTCAAAAAGGGCTCATCTCGGATATTTGAAATTTTACTGGAGATACAAAAAACCGAATTTCTTTTGAATAGTTCGAATTAAGAAAGCTTTTATTTTTCTTTAACTGCTAATAGTTGTGCTGCATCAATACATAATAAAATAGTTTCTTTGAATGAAAGTGTGTCGGGGAAAACGGCTGCTACAGTTTATGAGATGGGTTCTTTTCGAAATTCATCCAATGACTTAGATTGTTTTAGTAATAAAGCGGCACTATGAAAGAATGTGTATTATTAAAATACCTTTTTTATTATTTTATTATAGGTTTCTTTTTAATTTTAAATTTTAAGTTTAATTTAACGGCTGCTCTGCCCTTTAAAACGCCTCCACCGATAATAATGTCGTTTGCAATTGATTCTGGGTTCTTACAGTGTCAATACTAAAGATTTGTATTATTCTGATCTTTGGCAAAATTATGAACATCAATTAAACCAAAAGTATCGAATAATAAATAAATTACTATTTTAGAATACTATGGTTTTTGCTTAACAAATTGTTAAAACCTCATTTCAACGGCATATGTACTCTTTTTCCAACTATAAAAATCAGATATGAGACCTTCTCGCTCATAAAACATCGGTCTACATGTGTACATAGAAAAACAGCGAAAAAGTCCACTTTGAAAAAAATCTGAGTTGATCACTTTTCGAAATTTGTGATTCAAATATATTAAAAATAATATTTATTTTACTATTAGGTTATATCAAAAAACAAATTTTAGAAACGCAGAAATTTAAATTAAAATATAACCACAACTTCATAACAAAATTGTCCTGCTATGCGCATGTCAAGAAAAAAAAACAAATTGTTTATCCTTTGTTTTATACAAGAAAAAGAAAGAATAAAACAGAGAATAGAATTTTATTCTCGAATTAATTTCTTGTTCTATCCATCCTGATTCATACAATACAAACGACGATTTATACGAGGATTTACCTTCTATCCGAATTCATGCAATCGGACCATAATGTAATCAAAGTACAAAAAATACAAAAAACAATATTAAAACTTAACAGTTATTTTTTAGACTGACTAATGTGATCAGTAATTAGAATAATATAAATAATAATTTTCTAGTTTAATATTTGTCTCATAAAGGTTCATGTTGAGTTAAATTTAAACCCTTTCTATTGACCAAACCTTTGCTAGACCATAAAATGTATGTTTTGTGTCATATTTATTTCTCAAATGAATCACATTGAAATAAATCAAAAACACATTAATTTCATGACCTCAGCAAAATTTTATTAAGTAATTTAATAATTTTTTGTTACACAATTTCCTTATTAAATTCAACTTTTGTGTCATAAAATTATTCAACACCTCCACCTTTAATATTCTTTCATCAATCTAAAAAGTATGCACTCGTTCTCTCAAAATCTTAATTTTTTATGCATAAGAAATGTATTTTGTAATATCAACGACCTTGGAATTTTTTTCACCAGGAATATGTGAATATAATCATCGTCACTAATATGTAGAAAAATATATACAAAAAATGTTATGATTAATCAATATAATACTCATTTTGATTTGTAAAAGAAATTAACAAGAAGTAAACACGGAAAAATATTTTTTTTTTATATTCAAGCTGAATGAGATTTTAGATTTATGTATTCGATTGTTGTCTCATTAGATGATTGACTTTCGGAAACAGAATAGTAGATTCTTGTATAAGTTTAGAATGAAGGCAATTCTTCACGACGATGAAGTTTCCCGGAACGAGCGTAGCGGGTGGAGGGAATCATCCGAGTGAAGAAATGCCTTCATCCTAAGCGAATACAAGATGCTATTTTATCCACGACTGTAAAATATTTCGTTTAATTTCCAGTTTTCATGCAAAAATTTGTATCGCCATATTGAAATAAATTCGTCAAAAATAGCGAAAAACAAAGCAAGTTTGTTGTTTAATTTGTTAGGGGAATATTTAATAAACTATAGAGCTGTTAAAGAATTTTAATTAAATTCACTAGTTGTGGAATGAATACAATTACAATGGAAGACATACGCATGGAAAGCATATATTCTTTAGTAGTCGTGGATAAAATATATTCTTCCATCCATACAATCTCTGTAATCTTTTTGAAGCGAAAACTTCTTTAGGCGCACCATACACAGATTTTTCCGTAGGTAGTAAGTTAGGCTGATCCGTGACGCTATGATATGAAAGACTTTATTAAGGTTTAAATTAAAATCTATCTATCATTTCTTACGGTTTCAAATTGCGTTGTGGATATCGTGCTCGACTGATGTGCTGTAGGTACTGAGTTCAACTCCTGGTATGATACAAATTTTTTTTTATTGTTTTTTTTTAATTAATATTAAATACCATTAAAATTATTTTTTTTTATTTAGGAATTCATAAAAATAATAAAAATTTCTTTATACGAATTTTAAAAAATTGATCTACAACGCAGTTTTTAAAGTTATATTGCTACTGTCTTTTGCAATTTGCATTCGAGTCATCATGCTAAATTAATATTGAATATATATAAAATTGAAAGTATGTATGGCTGTTTATCCTTGATGCATTAATACATTAATCATCATGAAAATTTATGAAGTTGTTGTGTACACTTAATTTTTGCTTTTTATTTAACTATCGTTTTAAACGGTAGTTTGCTTTGATCAATGTTTTTTAAAACATAATTTTTTTATGAAATTAAAAATAAAGTAAGAAAGATAGTATAACCTGAAGGCTGAAACAATTACATTTGTATATCAAAATTATATGTATTGGAATTTTATCATCTTCACTAAATAAGTTATCGGTTTGGAATTGTATGTAATACATGTTTCTAAAATTAAGTGAAGACTTAATACTTGTAACTTGATACTTGATAACATCGATTATATCGATTTAAAGCTCACAATTACGAGACGGAAATCGCACAAATTCTATATAAAGAAGCATAGCTTATGTATGATTAAACATTGATGGCAATCATAATAAATAAAATAATTAAAAATGGTGGAACTTAGCCGATAGTTATTTGCAAACGGCAACAATGGGCATTAATACCAATGAATTTGCTTAGCTTTCCGCAGGAAGATTTGTAAAATTTAAACTTGTTGATCTATGGGTGTGACAACCACGCGTACTTTAGTCCCTGCTATTGGCATATGATTGCTATTTTGAGAATTGTTTGGTTTACATTGTGAGGTTAGTGTGTGTAGTTAGCGGTTTATCGTTCTGATTTGTTTCTCATTTATTCTACTAATACGATCCAAATACTACTAATACGATATCAATTGATTGCGATTGCCAATGAAGATTTCACTTCTACCGTGCGGTCTTAAGCACACTCTCTGTTTTTTTTTTATTTTATCCCCTCGATATTTACATCCTCGATATTTACATTGGGTAGTGAAATCCGAAATTCTACGTCCACGCCGTGCTACCTGGGTAATGCTAACAGAATTAGGTTGGTGTAGTTGAGAGGGGCAGAGTAAATACTGCTTATACTCAATGATTCTGCACCATGGCGAGTCATTGGCGCCACAAAACCAATGCAACTCAAGCGTCTGTTCTCCATGTTAGGGGCGGCTTGGAGCGGGCGTCTGTCTTGGATCAAGCGGCTCGCTATATAAACGTGTAGCAAGCGTCTGTTCTCCATGTTAGGGGCGGTTTGTAGCGGGCGTCTGTCTTGGATCAAGCGGCTCGCTATATAAACATGTAAAAAGGTTGTTTCTGGTGACCTTAAGATGCAGAACGAACCCATTCACGAAAATTTGGGTTGGGCGAAGGGCTAACACCCCATTTCCGTAAAAAATTACTTGTCATGAATTCTGTACACAGGCCTCGGATTATCTCGGATTCATCATTAGAACGACCTCGGAAACTGTACCCGGACTACGATTTAAAAATGGGAACCTGGAACGTGCTAAGCCTTAGAAGACCAGGAGATCTACTGAAACTTACAAACCAAATCACTAGCTATACACTGGATATAGTGGCGTTACAAGAACTAAGATGGCCAGGGAGTGGAATCCACGAAACAGCCAAGGGATACACTCTCTACTATTGCGGTCATGAAAACGGAGGAGAATTTGGAGTTGGCTTTCTTACACATCGTCGCGTGAATCAACATGTTATCGACTTTCGCCCAATTAATATGCGGATATGCACAATGAGAATCCGCACCCAAAAATTTAATGTAACGATCATCAATGTTCATGCACCTACTGAAGACAAAGCAGATGACATTAAAGACCTGTTCTTTCTAGAACTCGAAGAAGTCATCAATAACATCCCGCGGCACGATATAAAAATCGTGGTAGGTGACTTCAATGCGCAAATTGGTAGAAGTGCAGAACTTAAAACACATGTCGGCCCTAACAGCTTGCATCATGCTAGTAACAATAACGGCTTTCGCACAGCTGAACTGGCTATGATGTATGATCTAGTAATTTCCAGCACTTTCTTTCCTCATAAGAGAATCCACAAAGCAACGTGGAAATCAAACGATGGAAGAACTGAAAATCAAATCGATCACGTCATGATTTCTAAGAGACACTGTACAAGTGTAACTGACGTTCGATCATACAGAGGTGCTGATATGGACACCGATCATATGCTTGTCATCTTTAAGTATAAGTGCAAATTATCATCTACATTTAATAGGCAAGCAAAAAAGACCGTGCGCTGGAATGTCGAAGCATTTAAACACCTGGAAACACTGAATAGATATCAGGAAATTGTAACGCAAAAAATAGAAGAGCATGACATCCCATCTGAGATGCCATGAAACATACAAGAAGAATGGCAAACGCTTCAATCAACCATCATATCCGCAGCACAAACTACAATCGGAAAACGACCACCGAAATCACGTAACGAATGGTTTGATGACGAGTGCCGCGAAAGCATTGAGCACAAACAAAAACTGCGAGAAAAATGGTTAACAAGAAACACCCGAAGCTCCCAAACTGATTATCTATGCGCCAGAAAAGCCTCAGCAAAACTCCTACGGAAAAAGAAACGCGAACACATGAAGAGCTGTATCGAAAACATCAACCAACATGCGGCTAATGGAAATTCGAAAGAGTGTTTTGCCAATGCGCGAAATCTGACCAAAGATTTCCACCCAAGATCTACAGCCATCAAAAATGGAAACAACGAGCTTACAACAAGTGAACGTGATGTGCTGGAAGTATGGCGATCCCACTTTCAAGACCTACTGAATAGGACGAACGAAGTTCATCCTATTCGAGCAATTGCTCCGTCAAGTGAGGAGATTTTTGTCCCTTACCCAACAATAGAAGAAGTGGAAGCTGCCATCAAAAAATTAAAAAATAGCAAATCACCAGGTATCGATGGAATCCCTGCAGAACTACTCAAGAATGGAGGAGCAGCTCTGGTCTCACGTATATATGATCTGATTCTTGCAATCTGGGACCAAGAAGAACTACCTGCTGAATGGAAAACAGCTCTCATTGTTCCGCTACATAAAAAAGGTGACCGCCTAAAGTGTGCAAATTATCGTGGAATCGCACTGTTGAACACTGCATATAAAATACTAGCTAATGTCGTACTCGCTCGGCTTATCCCGTTTGCCGAATCTATCATCGGCGACTATCAGTGTGGTTTTCGTCCCAACCGTTCAACCACAGATCAATGTTTTACCTTAAGGATGATTCTGGAAAAATGTTGGGAGTACAACATCAGCATTCACCAGCTCTACGTTGATTTCAAGCAAGCATATGATAGCATCATCCGCGACAACCTCTGGTCTGCACTCATATGCCTTGGTATTCCAGAGAAACTTGTTTCTCTGTGCAAACTCACAACATCGGGATCAAACTGTAGAATAGTAATCGAAGGGTCAGTTTCTGACTCTTTTGATATAACATCAGGTGTTCGACAAGGTGATGCACTCGCACCCGTACTATTTAATTTGGCGCTGGAGTACGCGATAAGAAAAAGCCGCATTGAGACACAAAACTGTATATTTAACAAATCTAGTCAAATTCTTGGCTATGCAGATGATATTGTGCTTCTCGGACGTAGAACAAGCGATATCAAGGATAGTCTCTCTCAGCTTGAAAGAAATGCTAAACGACTTGGATTATGCATTAACACCGGCAAGACTAAACTTTTAACAACATCCAGGAATGTACCTCCCGGCAATCTGAATACTGGCGACTATGAAGTGGAACGTGTAGAAAACTTCAAATACCTCGGGTCTGTAATAACATCGTCAAATGACATGCAGGCAGATATTAAAGCTCGTGTCTCAGCCGCATACAGAGTTTTCTACGCATACTCAAAACTTTTGCGATCTAAACATCTTTCGCAGTCGTGCAAACTCACACTTTACAAAGCATTAATTCGACCTGTGCTTACCTTTGGAAGCGAAAGCTGGACACTGACTTCCTCCGATTGTAGAATTTTATCAACATTCGAGAGGAAAGTCATACGAACAATTTATGGTCCATGTAAAGTTGCTGAAAATCAGTATAGAATCCGAATGAATCATGAAATCAGACAGCTTCTTGGAGGCTGCGATGTAATCGGATTCATTAAATCTAACCGGATTAGATGGTTTGGTCATGTAGAAAGGGCACCATTAGATAGAATGATTAAAAAAGCGTCCCAACAACAACCAGATGGTGTTCGTCGAAGAGGAAGACCTAGACAACGCTGGCGTGATGACATCATCCAAGACCTTCGTGATATAGGATGTCGAAACTGGGGTCAACTGGTCATGGAACGAGACGATTGGAAGCTGATTGCACAGACGGCAAAATCCCTCCATGGGATGTAAACGCCAGAGAGAGAGAGAGAGAATAAAATAAACAACTGTTAATTTTATTTTTTTTTGCGTGAATGCTGTAGAACGCAAAAAAACAATTTCTTTAATTGTGTTGAACTCTGAAATTATTTTTTTTTGATTGCATCTTATAAATAATTTGATTGTATTTTATAAACAAATCATCAAAATCATTTTCGCTCTGATTTATAAATAAAACAAAAAATTCAAACTAATGCGTATGTCCCTTGATTAAATTAAATTTTGTGTATTTTAACTTTAATATTTTGTTTTTTGAACATTAATTAATAAAACTGAGTATACTTTATACTTGTATACTGAGACTAAAGAGATACTTAATCTCGTAATTTTTATTTTATTTTCTTCTTGTATTTTTTCTTTCTTTTTTAATATTCTTTTATTTTATTAATATTATTGAAAATCTTTATCTCGAATATTGAAAAAGGCAAAGGCTACTACTACTACAATTAAAATGAATTGAATTTCATATTGTATTTAATATCGTGTTCCGCAGCGATCGCGCAACAGAATAAAATTAGCAGCTATTTGTTTTATTCTATTAAGTCTAATAACACACACAATTATGGTTATAAAAAAACAAAACTAAACCTATATTTGTAGTTGCCAGAAGGAAAAATGTTTTTTTTTTCGAATACTCACACATTTAATTTTTGCTTCAAATTTGATGCTTTAGATCGTATTAAAAATAAAAATAGATTAATTTTCAGAATGGTTGGTCCAATTTTGCAAATAAATAAAAAGTTTGACGAAAAAGTTCTTATTTTTTTCTGCATATGGAATGAAAGAAAATAATAAAATCGAAGGAGTGAAATAAAAAAGTTACAAATTTTTACTTTTACGAGTAAGAACGATGTTAAAAATATATAGTACAGTAAATATATAAACGATATTAATTTTAAATTATTAAATTAGAAACTTAGCATTAAAAATTTATATTCTGTTTTTTCATTGTTACTTTGATTGAAAAATTTTATAAAGTTACATGAAAATACCATAGCAACAATAATTTTTAAATTATCGAAAATTATTTTACACAAGTGGGAAAAACCATTCTCACAAAGGATTAAGCCTGCATGAAAATAGAATTTTTATATGCTATCGTAGAAAAAACTTTTAATTCGTGAAGAGGTAGACAGGTTTGAGGAATGAAAAAAGCGCTCAAATAAAATAAAATTGTAATAAATATACAGAAATTCGTGGACCAACGGTTTAGATACACTGCTTTAGATGTGTAACAGCTTGACTCTCAAAATCTCGCGATGCTGTCAATTTTATTATTGTTAATGACTATTTCTTCGATACCCATTTATCATCCAGCGTTTTAATCTTGTTTGCTGAATATTCGGTACTGTTGGCAATACTTGTAATTTTGTTAATTATTTCGATGTTTGACAATTTAAAAGCTCGTAGAATATGGGCTGATTTAAGTTCCGAACAAGGTAAACATTTATTTGATTATCTTTTAGATTTTTTGCTGTTTCTATTTTTGCAAACCAAGTGCAGAGTAATGTCACATCTCTCACAAATAATTGTATCCACCGAGGATGTGACATTACGTTGTGGTTGTTGTAGTGACGGATGTAGTGTTAATACTCCAGTTCTATGTCCCGGTTCAGGAACTCTGCTACAACCCTAATACCACGAATCTTCCTTCGTCAAATTGTTCGAATTTTCAGGACAATTGAAAAAGTGGGACAACATCGTGCGGCGTGCCCTCACATGCGAAACACTTGTCAACAGTTTTAGGATCAATTCTGCTTATGTAGTTGTTTAGAATGTGTGGCCAACCGGATCTTAGTTGAGCTAAGATGGATCTGGTGCTACGGGGTAATTGGACCTCTTCAGCCACCTCTTTGGTGGCTTTCTATTTAACTAGATTTGGGGCGTAGTTCTTTAACACGTTTTCGAAAGGTTTAGTGTGGTGTTTTTAAACCAGTTCTATATAAAACCCCGTCGATGTCACCAGCTACTTGGTTGTTTCTAACATAATGTAGAAAGCATTTTGCTGTCTTCTTTATGTCTCTATGTGGTTCAATTGTTGATAAGGTGCCGTTACTAGGATGTTGCTCTTTGTGACAGACCAATAGAAATTGTTTGGTAGCATTTCATTATGTTCACGGACTGGCAATATGTAAGTTACATTCCTCGTGCAGGCGATCTCGCTGGACCATCAAATAACATCCGGTTGCGGTTCGCAAGGCTGCGTTTTGTGTCAGTAACTTGGGGTGTCCATATGGGTGTAGTATAGTTTATAATAGATCGACCAATTGTTTTATGTTCTTATTATTGTATTTTTTTTCTGTCCCATGAACTCTAGTGGTTTCAAATCATTATCCCGGGTCAAAAGTTACCTCCAAACAATCCCGCAGTTTTTACTGTAGGAATTAGTATGTTGCCAATGCAGATGCTTAGTGTTGTATTTACCGCCCATGTGGGGAAATTTGCAGAAGTAGACTTTTCAATGGTTTCAATTTCGATGTTGTACAAGGTTGTATCGTGCAGCCGTTTGTATATGATGGTTATTCCTTCTGGTAAGGCAGGTAAGCTGCTTAGGTAGAAATTGAATAATGAAGGTGAAAGAACTTTATTTTGTGGCACTTTTTGTCTTAGAACCCTCATGTTGGATTTACAATTACGGAACTCGAAATATGTTGACCACCTCTAAGGTAGTTGCACAACCAGTGCTTTATTATACCTGACAAATTACTGTTTAGGAAATCTTTCAGTAGTGCAGCGTGGGTGCACGCGTACAATTTTGCTCCGGTATTGAGTGTTACAAGCATCTATCCGATAGCGCACTTTCTCACATTTAAATAAAAAACGTTTAATCCGCCTTGAGAACCAATTGTTTGTTCGTGTAAATTTGTGCTAATTCACAAGACGAAGCTATGATGAAGCCTAGCAATGTTTCTCATTAAAGAAATTGTTCCATTAACTAGCGAATGTCTTAATAATTCTGAATTCATCCAACGCTGCTTTTTGAGGGTTACGTTCAGTAAAAAAGCTGTGGTCTGTGTGACTTTATTAAAAACAGTTCAATTGTTACTTACCACTTCAGCACTATCAATATTGGGTTTATTTGAATCTGTAGTGGGCTGCTCTTGATGAAGTTTCATATGTTTAACCAAAGAACTTTTCCATGCATATTTTGCATTGCAATGGAAACATTCGTATGACTTCTCTCCCGTATGCGTTTGTATATGCTGGTTGAGATCACTAGTATTCCGGAATTTATTACCACAAAGCTCACATTCATGTTTTTTTTTTGCTTCAATGTCCTGTAACGAGAAATGTCATTTGATGTAACCTTAAATTAAGTTTGTCTTTAATAATAATAATAAGCATAGACTGTTTGTTGGTCGCTACGTCCGTTCAACATTAGCTATTGCCGATTTTAATGTTTCCCACCAAATGCTCAATATATATCCTCGTTGGTGAACTCTGGTAAATGAAATTTATGAGGGCAAAATCACGAATGGGTTGGGCTTAACATTAACACCTTCACACCGGAAAAGATTCTTTGAATATAGGAATCAGAAAATTAACAGACGCAGACACTTTAAAAAAAACTTTATCTGGACAAAAGAACCAGACTACCGAATCAAAACGTAGAATGGGTCTAGAAACAGAAGCTGATAGGTATAGTATGAAAATCTACGGAAATCATTCCTCTACGGAAATCATTGCGAAATCGAAAAGAGCTTAAAGAACAACCAAGCTCCGGGCTTGGATGTGGTGCGAAACGAATTCCTGAGTCATTAAGCAGTTTTCTAATAGGATACTCCAATTGTTTAACAGATATTTAAGTTAAGGTGCTTTTGTGCAAGAGTGGAAAACGTAGAAGCTGTTGTTGTTACGGAAAGGGCAGACAACCGTAGACCAAACATCATCCTACAGGTCCATTGATCTGCTAGACACAATGGGAATAGTTTTGGAAGGTCTAGTTCTCCAAAAACTGGAGAACCATATCAAGGAACAAGGTGGCGTCGCTGGGAACCAGTTCGGAAAGGTTCATGTGGTGTTCCGCAAGATTCCAAACTGGGTACTTTCTATGAAACATAGTATATGAAGGGCTGTTAAACATGAGTTTGCCGGAAGCAAAGCTGGTGGGTTTGTATACTCATTTGCTCATCTGGACATACTGCAGATTCGTGTGACAGATTGTCTGAAGTGGGTTAAGAGATGGCTGGACGAAAAGGGTCTGCACATAGCAATCCACAAAACAAAAGCTTTGCTAGTGACGGATAGGAGAAATTTTATTAGACTAACGATAGAACTGAGTGGGGAGACATTCCCCTAGTAGGATCAAATTACCTATCTAGTGGTAAAACTAGACAAGAAAATTAGTTTCAAGACAGACTCCAAGTTAGCAGAAAAGGGTGCTGAGTGTGTAGTACTTTATCTAGGTTAATGCCAAACGTCAGTGGACCATCGCAGACGAAAAGAAGAATTTTGACATGAGTTACCACGTCAAAAATGCTGAATGCGGCACCGATATGGATCGAATCCCTGAGCAAAAAATCGTATGGATGAAATGCATCTT
This sequence comes from Diogma glabrata, assembly GCA_963693315.1. NCBI lineage: Eukaryota > Metazoa > Arthropoda > Insecta > Diptera > Cylindrotomidae > Diogma > Diogma glabrata. The sequence goes on from OY856186.1 coordinate 388,243,377, forward strand.
CGGTTCACAGATGTTCTGCTCTGAGAATAACATCAGCATACAGAACTGTTTCGGACACCGTAATAATCGTGTTCGCCGGAACGCCACCGTTTGATCTACTCGCAGCAGAAAGAAGCTGTGAAATATTCCTTGATGATGCCACGCTATTGCTTACTAGACGGAACGAGTCTTCATATAATTCTATCTCGGCTTTAACCTTTGAGGAGGACAGTGCGTCACATCATTAAGGAAGTTGCTACTAGCTAGATTAAGGGCAAGCGCCTTTTAGTTTTCTTTAGCTAATTAAACAAAGATCAGGTTCGTCAGCCGTGGTAAAAGTTGGCAAAATATATCGCGATATTGATAGCTTCTACGGGCCAATTTTGTTAGGTTCCATGAAAAAATGATTGAGCAGATGATTGGCCCCAATAAGCGGGGGTAACAGTTGCTATAACGGCCCCTTGGGGTCAATTTGGCAAAAATTTGACGAAAATAAATCATAGCTCCCACAGGGTGACCCCCAGAGGAGTTAAATGTATAAACAGGTCCTATATTTTTTCCTCCTTAACATTTCTTCTGAACATACCTCTATATGAAACCCTACCGGGAGTCCCCTACAAAAGTTGAAAAACTGATTTTTCGTCCCAAAGTGACCTCTAGATGAGACAACTGTATGATCAGTTAGTTCCTAATATTTTATACATTTCCCTCCAACACCCCTACTTCCTATGTGCCACCCTTCTGGGGGTTCCCATACAAAAAAACTCAAAAAATGAAGAAAAATGATAAAAAATAATTCATAGCTTCCACAGGGTGACCCTAGAGGGATCAAATGTATGAATAGGTCCTATTAGTTTTTCATTCCCTTTCATCTGCCTCTCCTCTAGAATTCCCTACAAAAACCCCAACATTTAAAACACCCACAGGCCACACCACAATACACCTACAATAATGCACGAAAGTGCATTATTAGTCGCCCACGCAGTGTCAATTTTTTGGCTTCAGGCTCAATCCCTTCAAACAACTAACGCCCAACATTCAAAATAAAAATTAAATTACAGGATATGTATCGTAACTTACAAAAACAAAAAAGTACAAGACGGCGCTGCTCATGTTACTAGAAAGGCTGAATTCATCGACAAATTGGATGATATATTAGACATCGCGAGGGCCAATGCTCTTACAACAACAAAAAATAAAGAAATTTTTCAAAATGCAAAGATTGAAAGGCCGCGTCACTTGTGGGATCGGAAAACGACGGGCTAAAAGCAAATATGCTAAAGAATCAAGACGCAAACGCCAAGCTAGCGATTTTGCAACAGCTGGTGTTTGTTATCAGATGCACTCTAATAAACTTTTTTAGCATTGATTACATTGGTGCAATTGTAGTTGGAAAAACTTCTTCAACCGAATCGAGTGACACCCACCAAATGGAAGTTGATGATATTGATTCGCTCCGACCCCTCAAAGGAACAAGAGACTCTGTTGAATGTATCACGGTACTTGATACCACGGAATGGTATCTTGTTTTGACAAGTCCAGAACAATTCACCCAGAAACATGCAAGTCCAGAACCGCGATGGAATTTACACTATGATAGCCACTGCAGGAGGTATGGGACACGATCCAAAGAAACTGATTACAAATCACTAGTCATTATGGAACATCGCAATGAATACGGAAGAAAATCGCAGAGTTGGGTAGAGAAAAACCCACAAGTAACATTAATCATTAATCTAATATGTTTGAATATTGGTGTAACATCGAAATTCTTCTTTTTCAGCTCGATACAGAGAAATTCTTCGTGGTGCATTGGGACGTAAAAATGATATCTCCAAGGCAAAAAAAATTGATCGGCTTTCAATTATTGTATCGTTTGATGGGAAGGTGCAATTCGGTACTTCAAAGATCGAATAAGGACAGGAAGAGGCAAACGTATTGCAGTAGCTGTTGGCAACCTGCTGTTTGAGTGGCACATGTTAAATTGAGTACAAGGTTTCTCATTCGACCCAACAGCGCCCAACACCGGGAACATAACGTGCCCTTGGACAAATGTTGGAAAGAATCGTACTTTATGTGCTGCGTCGCCATCAAATGTATGAACTGGTTTTACAAGAAGTATTTGAAACTTATTATTTTTCGATGACTTTTGAAATAAATGCATTTAATGCATGCAAATAGTAGTTTTTATATAGGTGAACTAGGGATTGCAATCCCGTGGTGTTTTATGAATCGGATTCCCGGGATTTTTAATTTGTGTGGCAAACCATAAATAATTAAGGAAAACCACAATTTTCAAATAAAAAACACATTATTCATTTTTTAGTGTTGAAAAGAATAAACATATAAAACATTAACTTACTAATTCAACTTCTTAAATAAATAAAAATTGAAGAACCAAAATAAAACTTTATTAATATTATTTTATTTATTTATTTATTTATTTATTTAGAAAACATATTTCGTCAAGTCAAACTGATTTATCGTCAAACCTGTTTGTTAATTTGAAATAATATTTACGAAGGTTAAAAAAGCCCGTTCCGATTCCACAATTCATGGTGGAATGGTTAAAAAATTATTATACATTCGCTGCACATGGGGTCCTGTATGACGGCTTTGCCTACTTATTTTCATTTCTCTACCAATTGCGGTGACCTGTTTAATATTTTATGTTGTTCCATTCTGACCAAAAAGGTTTTTTATAGGTATTAAGCGAGAACTAAATTGCCTTACAGTTCATCTTCCAAATTGCTTTCCTCTACTAAATCACCTGAAACCTTATCCTTAGTTACATATTCGTTGTAATCTCTGCTCGATATGTTGCAGTGTGAGTAGCTGAATCACCTGTTTCACATCCCACGTCTGCTGCTGCTGATGTAACGTTGAATAATCTTCAATAAAAACTTTTATGGATCTTCGACTTGGAACAGTAAATATGTTCGATGTATCATCAACAAAAGCAGGGTTTCCATTCTGCAAATACTTAAATACTCAAAGTGTTTCGGTTTTCCTTGCCTTTATGCTAGTTATTGAGACATTCGTTAACTCGCGAACTTATGGTTGCTTTGTTTTTCTAGCTCAGTACAACCTGAAGAGTGCATTAGCCAATATTTCATGGTAGAGTAGAACAAGATTGAAGGCTAGCGTTGACTGAATAGAGATCATCATCTAGCACAGCCAACCTTAACAGGTATTTTCACATTGCTATTGCCAGTGGTATATGATCTCATTGCATATGACCAAAAAAAAAATACAAACCAGAACAGGATTCTGGGTTTTCATTGATTAATCCCGGCAAATATGACAATCCCGTAATCCCGGGATTTTCTTTAATTAATCCCGGGATTGCGGGATCATAAAACCCGGGATTGCAATCCCTAGCTGAAACCTTTTTGAACTTTTAGGTGTTTTGTAGGGGACCTCCAGAAGGGAGGCACATAGGGAGTAGGTATGTTCGGCAGAAATGTTGGGTTGGAAAAACTAATAGGACCTATTCATACATTTGACCCCTTTAGGGGTCACATCGGGGGAACTATGAATTATTTTAACATTTTTCTTCATTTGTTGAGTTTTTAGTAAGAGAACCCACAGCAGGGTGGCAGGTAGGGGGTAGGTGTTTGGGAGATATTTTGAGAATGAAAAAAAATATTAGGACCTGGTCATACATTTGACCCATAAAGGGGTTACTTTTGGGCTGTCACAGCGAGTTTAGACAAAAAATTAATTTTTCAAATTTTGTAGGGGACCCCCGCAGGAGTGGCAGAAAGAGGATAGATATGTCGGAAGAAATGTTGGCGAGGAAAAAACAATAGAACCTGTTCGTTCATACATTTGACCCCTCTAGGTGTCATCCTGGGGCAGCTATGAATTATTTTCGTCAAATTTTTGAACATAAACGATATCGGGAATATCACATACTAGTAAAAATTTAAAAAAGCTGGTCTATCTCACAGTGAAATAAATAACTAAAACAGAAGCACAATTTAATGATTACGTTGCTTGTAACCGATAATGCAAGTAACATGATAAATATGCTACAAAATATATCAAGAGACAAGAACCTCAGAAGATCTTATATCTTTCAAAAGCGCAGCTTATATTTTAAATCCGTTGATTTAAGATATCCTGGTAAGTGGTAAAACCATCATTCAACAACTTACAAAGACAATTAAATATTTTAAAATTCATAATGTTCCGAAAAAGCAGGTGGATATCTTGCTCTCTATAGTGAAGTTCGATGAAATTCAAACTACGATTATCTTCATTCAAATCTGGCAAATAGGTGAGTTCTCACAAAAGTATTAGAAAAAAAAACCTTAGTTTGACAAAAATTATTGTTATGAATTTTCTCGTTAAACGGGGAGCTGAAGAAATCAAAAAAAGCGCTAAAACCTATTGCAAGAGCTGTAAAAATAATAAATCGAAATAACCAAACCTTGGGCATGTTGTAGGCTAGTACGCAAGAGTGAGCGACCGGAGGTAAACCACGATAATATTGGAACAAGAACGTAATGAACGACATTAAAAAATTGTCTATCATGCTAATTATAACGTTGTTGCGAATGACAGTGGTGAATATTCGAAGCTGGTTAACTTCGTAACGCTCCTTCATGGATCATGAACGACATAAAAATAATAATAGAAGATTTATATTTCTTACCATTTCAATTTCATCATTGAATTGATGGAGTCTTAAATGATTAATTAAAAGATATTTATAATAGTATTTTGCATCGCAGTGTGCACATTCAAAATTTTTCTCGCCATGATGCACTCTCTCTATATGAATTCTTAAGGTCTTAGAATTTTTAAGTGCTTTACCGCAATTCTCACAATCATATGGTTGTTTCTGCAAAGAAGTAGAATTTCGTTCCTATAATAAAAATAAAACCAAATCAGTTCTTAGTCGTTCACTGTTCTAACTATCAATATCACTGATATTTTTTACAAGTCTCCCTCTCTCTCTCAAAATTATTTTACCTTATCAAATTTAACTTACCCGAATTGAATTTGGTGTCTTCTTTTTTTCAAAAGAAGCGTCGCCGAGAACACCATCCCCTGGACCACTGGAACCGGAATTGTTATCGCTTAAACTATGAGCACTTGAAGTGCTATAGTTTTGTTCCTTTTCATTTTTCATCTGTGAATTTTAAAATAAATATTAAAATTGTCATGGACTTAAACATTTTAATACATATAATGTGATCAACAAACTCATCATTAATATACATAATAAAGAGTGGTCGTTGCAATTGTGTTGTTATAGGTAAGCAAGTTAGAGGTAAGTAAAGAAGCGTTTAACAAACTCTTGGAGTTTCAGGCAATGCATTAATATCAATATTTTAATGCTGAACCTCATTCAGCTCAAAACTAACAACAAGCACTTTGACTGAGATTTAATACGAATCTTTCCTAAACAACTTTTGGGAAACTATCATGGAAGCATGTTTGTTGAGTGATAAACCGATACTTAACTAGCAGATGACATTTCATGTTGGTTAATCCAGATCGACTACTCCTACTCACTTTCATAACTGTATCATCTGGAATCAAAGAACTGCAGTGCTTCAATATTGATTAACATAATGAAAATTAGACTGACGATAAGTTTAATTGTTTGACGAGATTGTTTAATTGGTATAAGCAAGTTAAAACATATTTCACGCACAACCTTACCTTTCGAGTAGAATCAACAGATTTCGTATTAATTTCTGCTTTAACTTTTTCATCTATATTCATTTTAGATTATATTACCGCTCACCGCATTGCTTTAAAAATGACACAAATCATAAAAATAACAAACAAATGAAACCGTAAACAAATTTATCTGTCAAAAACTGAACTACTAGTATGATTACACTGTACTTCTTACCTTCGTCAAATCCCAGTTAAAAATACAAAATCGATGACATGCGTTATGGGCTAACTATAATAAGCAAAAACTTAAGAGACGTAATACAATTTATAGAAAGTCAAAAATCAAAGACAATAACTAGCGAAAACTTAAGAACTTGAAATATTTATTTACATATTTGGACTGTGTTCCAATCCATGCTATTCAGTACCAAAATTCTAAATTGTACTAAAACTGTCAAATTGGCAATTTCATCGTTCCAATTGAAATATATTCTAAATTGACAGTTAAACATTGTTTTGTTTGTTTTTTCATTTAATGTTAAAAACTAGAATTATATACGGTCTGTCCGACGAGGAGATTTCAATATAAAATATTGAGTTGCTATATTATATGTTTATATAAGGCATAAAAATTTAGAATTAAATGGCGGAAATAGTCAACTAAATTTTTGACTATTTCAATTTAGAATTTTAGTACTAATTAGCATGGATTGGAACACAGTCTAAATAAATTATTTAAAACAAATAAAGAATTATATTATTTTTTTTTTTTTTTTTTATTCAAAGTTAAGCATGTTTAGTGTTAATTATAATAAATTATAAATTAACGTCTCTGAATATCCGAAGATACCATGCCAACTAGGGATAAGAATGGATGGCATGGTATCTTCGGATATTCATTTATTTGCATATTTTATTTAGTTTTGATATAAATTGTTATACATACAATTATACATTTAAATAAAAATACTGATACAAAAATTACAAATAAATAAAATAGCGTTTGACAAAGTTTTTGAGTTCCTGCAAATAAACAAAATAAAAATTATTAAACAGAAATGAACTGAAAACTAGTTTAATAAAATTTTAGTTTTGTAATGTAACATAATTTAATTTAAACTAAACTTAAATTAAATTATGTTACATTACAAAACTAAAATTTTATTAAACTATTTTGATCTTCCACATAAATTTTATTTAAAACTTTCACTTGGTTGAAACCAAAGAATTCACATGATTGTTATTTTCGTTGTTTTTTTTAATATCGTTCTACAACAACAAAAATATGAAGATATCGTTTAAATTTTTTCCCCTGCTAAATTTGTCAAAATACTTACTATTTTGAAGAGAGAAGCCAACGCTTTTTATTATTTGATTATTTATTTAAGTTGTAAATAATTTAATAAATAAGATTATCATAGCTAGTAAACTTTATTCATATTTTGGTTAGAGGCCTTTAAATTTTTCTAGATTCGTAAATACTCTACTTATAAAAAAAGATGATCAACCGTCCTCCTTTATGGAGGACAGTCCTCCTTTTGCAGGCTACGTCCTTCCTCGAAAAGTGTCCTCGTCCTCCTTTTCGATATTTTGAATCTAATCTGTTCAGAGATGTTTTTATTAGTACGCAGTCATCAATTCAAGTTCCCAAGTATAACAAGATGGAACTCAAATTTGAGTTCCATGTTTTTCTTCCGTTTTTGAGCAACAAATTTGAAGTCAACTTCATTGTACAAATGAGCTCCAGATTTTGGCGACAAATTTAATACAACTTATTAAGTTAAGTTGGATCTTAGTTAGGGATTAAGGTCCGAAAAATTGAAAAAAACTGGAAGTAGTGACACTTGGGTTATTGTATTTTAACTGTTTTCTTCCACTAATTATGTTTCTCATGACAATTCCAGACCACAGAGCACACACATCTTTGATGTGAAAAATTAATGAACAGGGTTGGGAAGTTTTGATGTTCGGAACTATTGTCATCTGACTACGATTTATCTCTGCAAAACGCCTATGATGAAAAAAAGTTGTCGACAGAAGACCCACCGAAAATTACTTGCCTAAGTTTTGAGCTTCACAGGTACAACACCGATGGAATCATGAAACTATCCATAAAATGGCAAAAGGTTGTTAACCCAGTAAAAGTGTTATACCAGATTTACTAGCAACATACTATTAACGCGTTATAGTAACAAGACCAAGACAAACCCAAGACCGCTCGAACAAAATGTCCCACCTCGTCTTGTGTAACAAGTCTAGGGTTTGTCTGGTAAGACGTGTCTTTAGGTTGTCTGGTCAGGGGTGCGTTTCGAAATTAACTATGGTTAACCGCGGTTAACTTTACTATACCAAATGTCGTTCCATAATTAACCACAAAATAAAAAATTTACTGGATGACAGATGTATTATCGTTCCAAAACTATAAAAATTAGCTGTCATAGTAAATTGTGACGTCACTACTTTAACTTTGTTACTCAAGTCTAGAGTAGAGTTTGTTGAGGTTCTAATGTCAAAACGTATAAATATTCAAAACGACATGTCAACCGATTTATAAAACACAATATAACTTTTTAATAATAAAAGAAAATTTTAATTGTTGTGGAAAAAAAGTTAGAGAGATTATAAGAGATATTATTGTTTTGTGAATATATCGTACATTTAATTATTATATACTAAGTATTTAATAATTTTTAGTGAAATGTGTTATTTTTATTCGATTCTGAAGACTGAAAAATAATTTATAGAAATAAAAACATATACTACATTTTTAGTTTTATTTATCGTAATTAGAATATTAGTTTTTATTAATTTTGAATTTTTAGCGGTCTTTTACAGTTTAACTTTGACAGCTTTACTATGATAATTTAAATTTAATATTTGACGTCACTATTTTGACTATGACATTAGTGACATTATTACCTTATGGTTAACCGTGGTTAATTTCGAAACGCACCCCAGACATGTCTTTAGTTTGTCTTGGTTAACCTAGACCACAAAGCAACCTTGTTATATAAATATTGATTTTTGTAAATAAAATACATTTTTATAATTTTAAGTTTTTATTGACTGTAAATAAATTAATAAATATAAATATATATTATTTCTTGAAGAACTAATTAAAACACTAATGCAACAATTAATAATAATATTAAACAATTCAATATTTTATCAAATAATATGATCTGCAAAACTAAAATGGCATTAAATCAAACTAAAAGAATTACATATATAATTTTCTTAATTTAAAACATATCAACATTTAATTGATTTGAATACTTACTTTTATAGAAAAATACTTAGAACTATTGTATATTTTCCTTATTAATTTTTAAAATAAATTTGACTTATTCAATATCAAACATAAACTTTAACATGATTTAAATGAAATGGCCGACATATATTATAAAGTCGTAAAAAACATTGGTTCAAACCATATATTCTTGAAATTAGTTTTGATCTTTTTCAAATTATGCGATGGCACTATAAGAGATATATGTCTATCTCGCTTCCTCTAATGCACTCTTATGAATGATAACAAACTAAAGACCTGTTACTATAGTAACAAAAAATCTAGTGGGAATATAATAATTAGTGGCACATATATGTACTTGATTAAAATTGATTTGAATAAAATAAAATTCGGTTTAATATAATTAATAATAATTTTCCCGATTATATGATTTTCGGTGATGTGATGTTTCGATGGAATGACTTTTCGACGAAATGAATTTTCGGTGATATGATATTTCGATCTAATGATTTTTCAATTTGAAAACCATTCGATGATACAAAGTTCGGTGGTTTTATCTTTCGGTCTACTGATTTTCGGTTCTATAACTCGATTTGATGGTTTGATTTTTCGATGCTATGATGCGAACCCGAAAAATTGCATTTAAAGTTGAACAATACGGCGGATACTTTTTATATAACCTAATATTTGCATTGTACTTTTTCCTTAAATTTTTTGTCCTCCTTTTGATTGAAAAAAAATTGGTCACCTTATATAAAATATCACCCTTATTCTTAATTTTAATGAAATTTCAATTTAAAGATAAATAAAATATCAATTTAACTAATCGTTACAACATTTTTAAATATTGACAATAATTTAATTGATAAAAATGTATACATGTCGATATAAACTTATCGACTTTAGAGAAAAACAACGATAAAAAACAACCAAAATTACTATGGTTGTTTATTTATATCTTGTTTTTTTGGTGAACTTTAGTTGTGAGATTGAAATAAAGAGGCGATACTTTCTATGTGTTTTTGTATGGAGAAAACAACAACAACAACCAAAACTGAAAAAAAACAATCATGTGAATGTAGACTAAGGAAATGAAACTACTGTATATATTCACAAAAATATTTGAAGTATTATAAGTTTTGATGTTCAATGTATACACCTTTGGTACATACACAGAATCTGATCTACTCAATGAAATTTCCTATCGTCACTGGTTTTATTGGTAGTAAAATTTCACTACAGATCAAACACCAAGCTTCAGATCATAAATATCTTTTTTTTTTTTTGTCCTTTTTGGGACCTTCCTTATCGTGGTAATATTTTGACGAGTTTATAATAAATATAAAAAATAATAGTGATTTTATTATAATTTAAAAATAATTTTAAAGAAAAATTAAATATATTAAGTGAAATTTTGGAATAAAACATTATATATGAAGTGTGTGATAATGACCTAAAAATTAAACATATACGAAAACATATACAGGATGGGATTTCTTTTCATAGATAACTAATATTGATATTATAATTTACTTTTCGGTTAATAAGTCTTAAGTTTTTCAAATATTTTCGAGAAAAAAATTTAATCTAAAATCAATGTAAACAATAATAGCTTTTTAACTGGCAAATTTTTTTTATGTTGTTTTTCTATGTAATGGCGTCTCTTTTTTTTTATTTTAATTTTGGGGGCAAAAATATGCTTAAATTTGGAATTCAATGCAATAATAGAAATATTTACGGCGCCTCTACTAAAACGCAAATGTGTTAGTAACAATTTATTGGTGTGTAAAAAGTACTTAAACTTTAAACATCAATTTCACTTCCTCTATTCTCTTTTTTTTTTTTTTATTGAAAGTTAGGCATGTTTAGTGTTAATATAATTAATTATACATTAACGTCTCTGAATATCCCAAGATACCATGCCAACTAGGGATTATAATCAATTGAGAATTAAGTTTCTTTTAGAAATTTATGAACGCCGACTTTGAACTTTTGAGGGTTAAAGTTATCAGGGAAAACCCACGAAGGTAATGAATTCCAGAGATGAGACTCTATTGAAAAAGTCGCGCTGGAAGGCTGCAGTTCTACATCTAATTATTTGAACCGTAAAAGGATGGGCCGCTACCGATGCTCTGGTATGACGCGATAGGCTTGCAGACTTAGGTAAAATCGATTTGATCTCTTCAGAAACCCGTTCATCTATGATATATTTGTAGAAAATCGTCAAATCAGCAACATTTCTTCTATGCTGCAAGGAATCAAAATCATTAGTAAGATTTGTGTTACCAATTAATTTAACTGCTCTCCGCTGTACAGAATCAAGATACTTCAAACTACATAAGTATGCTCCACCCATATTCCATGCAGGGACGTATAAAAGATTTGTATATTAAAAGAAGCTGTTCGCTACTGAAAAACTTACGAAACCATCCTAAAAACCCCAATTTTTGAACAGCGCTCTTTGCTAGGCTAAAAATATGAGAATTCCACTTCATATTATTTTCAACCTCAACTCCTATAAGTTTCACGGACTCTTTCTCTATTAGAACGTTGGAATCAAACTTCAATGGCAAAGGGTTAGGTGTTGATAATCTTGAAAAATGGCAAATTTGTGTTTTGGATGTATTGAATTCAACACTGTTAGTAACACCCCAATCAAAGATAGTTTTAAGATCAACGTTTAATGAATCTATCAAATTAGATCTACAGTTATTAAGCGCTAAATGTGAGTACGATCTAGGTGCAACATGAGATGCATGAAGAGTAGTGCTATCGTCGGTAAAACTATGGATAGGAATAATTGTTGACACCAACAAGTCATTAATATAGATAAGAAAAAGAGTTGTGGACAAAGCGGAACCTTGAGGAACTCCTCAGTTTCATCAACCAGAGTTAGACGAAAAAGGTTGTCTCCTAAATTTTATAGGAAAAAAAACAAAAAAAAAATAATCGAAAATAGAATAATAACTGTATGTTATAGTGTTAGTGTATGAAAATAAAAGTGTTGAAGAACGGAGGCGGAGACAATTATATAATTGGTGAGATTGTTCTTTATTAAAAAATTATTTGGTATTTTATATTTGTTGTTACCAAGCAGTAGGCAGGTAAAATTTTACCTTTTATTGCTTTGATGTAATAAATTTATTTATTATTTTAAAGCATAAATTTGTTTTATATTGCTTGGTAACAGAAAATGTAAAGTTTCGTTTTAGTTGTTAGTAAGAATTTCAAATTTAACCCTTTATTTGTACTCTTCAATTTTGTTAGAGTCTTTTGTGTGCCCATTTTTTTTTTTGCTTTTCTCTTATCGTGCTACTGTTGCATGACGCCTGCTATCGTGTTTTCGTGGCAGAAATGCCCAGTTTCTTTTGTACTGTGTAGTGTTGAAATTTAGGCCTGGCCGAATTTCAGTATCTATACCTGCAATGTCAAAGGGTAAGTCTTTGTCTCAACAAAATGGCAGCAGAGTGAACCAACAGCTTAGCATTGACTTCACCAACATAAGAGGTCTCAATTCGAGTCTAAACGAGGTTCATCACTACATTGAAAAAAATAAACCTGACATATTGTTTCATACCGAAACAATTGTTAGTGGCAAAGCATCGAAGTTGGATCTCGATAAATACCGGATACCTAGTTACGAATTGGAACATTCCTTTTATAACAAGCATGGTGTCTGTGTATTTGTTCGAGATTCACTTTCATGTATGAGAATTAAGGCCTATGAGTTGAACTCTAAGCACCATAATTCTATAGCACTGAAGATCTCAGTTGTTGATGAAACTATGTTTTTAACAGGATTATACAGATCTCCAAATTCTCCCCCAAGATGTCCCTTTTTCGATCAAATATCGGCTAATCTAGACAAGATTACCACGGACTACCCCAAAGCAAGACTGGTCATTCTTGGAGACTTTAATATTCATAATAAAGAATGGCTTAAGTATTCATCGCGCACTGACGACGTAGGAAGACAATCCGAACTGATACTCGCAGATTATCACGGTTTGACGCAAATGATAGAGTGTCCCACTAGAATCTCAGACAATTCACATCATAACAATAATTTGCTGGATCTGTTTTTGACAAACGAGCCAGATACTACGAAGACAAAAGTTGAACAACCCCTCGGAACATCGGACCATTTACTAATATCAGCAATAGTGCAATTTACATCACCGACACCAATTAAAGCAAATCCTCGTCGCGTTTGAAACTATAAACGCGCTGACTGGGAGGGACTGAGAAACTTTTATGATGAAACACCTTGGAAAACTATTTGTTGTGTTGATCAAAATCCTAGCACATCGGCAATAAGAATCTCTGAAATCATAAAAGATGGAATGCGGCGGTTTATTCCAAATCGATTAATCACTCCTAAGACTGAGCCTTGGTTCACCCGGGATGTTGATAAGGCAGTGAGGAATAAACGCAAAGCATTTAAGACGTATAACGCTAATAAAACACCTGAAACCCATAGCGCCTATAAGAAAGCCAGAAATATTAGTAAATACAAAATAGACTTGGACAAAGACGCGTTTATCCAGAAGAAAGCAAAGAAATTCGCCGAGCAACCATCTGGCTCACGTAGTTTCTTTCAGGCAATTAAATCAGTCCAGAGCAATTTTACTCGATCCTCTATTCCAACCTTAGTTCTGAATGACATTCCCGTGAGCGACTCGAAAGAGAAGGCGGATCTTTTGGGTCGTATTTTCGCAGAAAAATCAAACATAGTTGAACCCCCCCATTCTCCTACACTCATTCCCTCAGTTGCAACGAAAATAAAACCAATTATTTTTCGTTGCAATATTGTACGGAAAATGCTTCTTTCTATCAATATTAACAAATCTACTGGCCCCGACGGTATTCCACCCCTCATTCTTAAAAACTTTGCTAGGCAACTAGCTCCAATTTTAACAAAAATTTTCTATTTATCTTATAAAACCGGAATATTTCCCGATTCTTGGAAGCTGGCCAGCGTTCAACCTATATCAAAGAAAGGCAGTAGGATGGACCCTAATAATTATAGACCAATTGCAATTCTGTCGGTTTTAGCTAAAATATTTGAAAAATATGTTAACTACAATTTGATAGATTATTTGGAAATGTCGCGAATTATTGATGATAGCAGTATGGTTTTCGTAGAATTCATGCAACAGGTGATCTGTTAGCCTACGTATCCCATCTCTGGAACAAATCGCTGGAAAACCATGGTGAACCATTCAGTATTTCACTTGACATTTCTAAAGCATTTGATAGAGTGTGGCATAAAAATCTTATAGCTAAATTAAAATCTTATGGCATAGACCATCTTACTGTCTCATGGATTCATAGTTTTCTTACAGGTTGCCAATTTCATGTTAATTTAGATGGTATCACATCCAATATTTTCACAACCAATGCTGGGGTTCCCCAAGGTTCTGCACTCTCACCCACCTTGTTTCTTCTATACATTAATGACCTACTTATTTCCACAGTGCACTCAATCCATAGTTTTGCTGATGACAGCACATTACAAGCATCACATGCATCTCCTAAATTTCGATCTCATACTGCAGTTACCACTGATAGAGAGCTGCTAATTGATTCTATAAACAAAGATCTGGAGCGTATAATGGAATGGGGTGATCGTAATCTTGTTTCATTTAATCCAACCAAAACCAAATTATGCCGTCTTTCATGAATAGAGCGACATAAAAATTTCCCTATTGAAATAAACCATGAGGAATTGTGTGAGGTTGAATCAGTTAGACTTCTTGGAGTGGATATTCAAAATACCCTGAAATGGAATAAACATGTGTTCAACCTCGCTAAATCTGCAATGCAAAAATTAGGATTCTTGAGTCGATGTAAAAAGTAATTCAATCACGAGCAAATATTGCTAATCTTCAAGTCCTTTATTCGTCCCTGTATGGAGTACTGCTGTCATGTTTGGGGAGGTGCTTGTCAGTCAACAATAAAATGTCTAGACTCTGTACAAAGAAAAGCAATACGGTTGATTGGTAATACCGAGCTAACGGACCAGCTTGATTCACTCCAGCACAGAAGAAATGTGGCTGAATTGTCAATCTACTATAAATATCACTTTAGCGAATTCTCCTCTAAGGAAATTCAAAATATCCTTCCATCGTGTGCGCAGTATAATCAACAAACAAGAGCTGCCGAGTCATCCCCTCTATTTGTTGTACAAATACCTCGTTGTAGAACTGTGTCCTTCCAGAACGACTATTTTAATAGAGTGGCCAAATTATGGAACTCAATGCCTTCCTCTGTATTTCCCGATGAATTTTCCCCTCAGGCATTTAAAGAAAATGTCCATCATCATTTAAAAAAATTAGTATAGTTATCCCTATATCCCCATTCCTTCCATTTTCCTCAACTCCTTCCTTTATAGTTGACATGGTATCTTCGGATATTCAAAGAGTCTAAATAATGAATATTTCATATTTAGTGTGCTAAACATGTCTAACTAATTAATAAAAAAAAAAAAATTCCTGCATTAGTCGAAAATACTTCCGATGAAATACCGTCAGCATTGACTCGAAATTTTCGCTCTGATATAAAGCTTTGCATCGAGGAAATTAGTGGTTCATCTAAACCATAACATCTCAACTTGAGAATAATTCTTTGGTTGAAACACAATTATTTTTTGGTTATAAACAGAAACTACATAATAATAATCGATTTCTGTTTTATTTATTTGAAGCTAAATTTTTTAAAATAACTCAAAACCACAAAATTCACTCAATTATGTTATTATGGAATCATAAAGTAAAAGATTGTATTTTGACATTAAATTACAAATATTTTATTATTGAAAAAACTTTTTAAAATATCATACAAATTATATATGTAGGTTAAAGAAACTAAATATAGTTATTAAAAATTATTTACTTATTTTATATTTAAAAGTTTCTTTTGAGTTGGAAAACATTTTTGCAATTATTATTATCTTAGTATTTAATGGTACAAAAGAATGAAATTTTTGAGTTCCTCTCATAGTATTCGCATTTTTATATCGATTTTGTAATTTTTCTTTTGTTAATTGATATTCATTTTTATCGGCGTATCCAAAGTTCATGGTAGATTCCCATTTTAAAGCCCATTCGAACAGTTCTTGTAGTGTTCGAATAATATTTCTGTTCCCCATACTATAACGGTGTGCAGCACGCTTCAGTGTACCACCAATCCCATTGCAAGGTCCCTTTCCATGGCTGGTAGCATGAAAATGCCATTCTGCATCAACCTTAAAATCTTTTTGATGATGGCATAAGTTAATTAGGTTATGTTTATTTTTGTATTGAGAAGGTGCACCGTCGGTGTTATAAATTATTTTCATAATATTAGAACTAATATGCGTTTCATCAGAATCAATAAGTTTTGTAATGAAAAGATAGACTGTAGTACTGTTGTGATCGTTTATATCCGAAATGAGTATAAAACTTCGGTGCTGTATATATTCACTTGCGTCACTTTTAAAATAAATAACGAATGGATGAATAGTAGCTTGTGCATTATTATAATGATAGCCTTGATTCGAATCCTGAATTATGAAGGCGTAGTTTTCAGATAAAATCCCCTTGAACGAAGCACTCTCTTGGTTCTAATTTTTTTTTCTTTCCTCAATGAATGTAGATTGCTGTTTTGCTATAAAGTTGTGTGGTATCAAAATTTGTAAACGGTAAACAAATTTTTTCATAAATTCTTCTGCAGTTTCTATTAAAGTATCCAAATTGCATGGATCAGTGGTATTCCATTAAATTCCGAACGAAGCCCGCGGGATACACCCTAGTTTAATAATAAAACATTCGATATTTAACATAAAAAAAAAATCTCTTAGTTTATAACGCCATTTTTATAATTTTCCTTCAGAAAAAAAAACTGATTCCCGACAGTCGATCGAATACACAACGAATTTTATATTTAAAACAAAAAATAACACATGTCCTAAACTTTCACAAGTAGTAAGATATAAAATAAGCTTCAATTTAGTTAAAAAAAAAGAGGCCGCGCCATCTTTTATGTTACACCGTTTTTTTCTTATGTTACACCGTTTTTTTCTCATACATTACACCGTTAAAAATTATTTTAAAAAAACAGTGTACATTTTTAAAAACTTTGTTCTAATATCTATTCAACGACATATCATTTATGAAAATCGATTGAGTAGTTTTTCTACAATCGCTCGTCAAAATGCACTCACATCACAAAATAACAAAAGATTGAGGGGCACCCACCCTGTGAAGACCCCTGGTCGAAAAAGAAAATTCTAAGAGAACTTATATTTTTTATTTATGAAAGACTATCTATAAACAAAAAATAATCAAAATTAAAAGGGGTCAAGTCAAAATTTCCCAAAAATTTGCTGAGCTTGTCTGAAATTGCTCATATAAAGATATCATAAATGGAAAACAAATTTCTAAACAAATTCCCCTCGACCAGTGATAAATTCTCATAATCTTTTGGAAAATTCCTCAAGCAGGTGGCATTGATAATAGCCCTCGGTCTTGTGCTTTTATCTATTGATCTACTTGCTTTCGAAATTTTTGGCAAAAAATTATTTCGAATTATCACCGCCCTTGGGAATTTACAACTGAAATTTTTTGCCTTAGTTTTATTTTAATTTAAACCAGTTGTAATTTCCCAAGGGCGGTGATAATTCGAAATAATTTTTTGCCAAAATTTCGAAAGCAAGTATATTGATAAAAGCACGAGGCCATAGGCCGAGGGATTTTATCAATTTTACTTGCTTGAGGAATTTTTCAAAAAATTATGAGAATTTATCAACGAACGAGGGGAATTCTTTTAGAAAATTTTTTGCCATTTTTCATTTCTTTATATATTTTTTATGAATTATACGTTGGCCTACTGTGATATCAGTTAATTATTTCAAAATTAGACTGATAATTTTTAATATCCCAGTAGGCCAGACGTATAAATATTTGTTATTAGTTCAAAGTTATTGGTGAAATTGAATGATGTCATTACATTTTAGAGAATTTCATTGGTTTAAATTAAAATAAAACTAAGGCAAAAAATATTCAGTCTAATTTTGAAATAATTAACTAATATCAAGGTAGGCCAACGTATAATTCATAAAAGATATATAAACAAATGAAAAATGGCAAAAAATTTTCTAAAGAATTCCCCTCGTTCGTTGATGAATTCTCATAATTTTTTGGAAAATTCCTCAAGCAAGTGGTATTGATAAAAGCCCTCGGCCTACGGCCTCTTGCTTTTATCAATATACTTGCTTTCGAAATTTTTAGCAAAAAATTATTTCGAATTATCACCGCCCTTGGGAAATTACAACCGATAACTGATTTTGTGTAGGAAAGTCCACTACGCCCAATTGGTCCAATTTGTTTTATTTTTCAAAACAGCAGTTATCGATCGATTATTAAAGATAATTAATAAAAAAAATTGAAATTATTTATAACTTATTAATATTTATTTTAGTTTTTAAAAATGTGATATAATTCGTTTAAACCTTTTAACCTAGAAAATAGTGAGTTTGATCATTTGACTGAAATATATTGATCTTGTTATTTTCTCAGAAACTCTAGTCAAACAGAATTAGTTCTTCTTTACAGATTGCTTCATCGTAAAAACTATTCGAAGGCGGAGCGGCAGATTGTGTCTCTATAACATCAGGCTAAAATAGAATACAAAAAGTTATTACTCCATAAATAATAATAATAAAATAATAAACGCCTTATTCTTGTTAAATTGAGTTTTATTTCACTAAATACATATTTCGAAAGATATGCTTGAATCGACAGTAGTATCTAAAAACTTGTTTTAGAAAAATGTTGTAGTTTTTGTTTTGTTTTTTTAGATGTCGGTCTTACACTACATTTGCTAAAGATTTTATCTAAGATAATTGGTTGCAAAGAGACCAAGAGACAAGTTTTATGAGATACATCGTGGTTTATTCAAGTCTAGTGAATCAAAATTTCTAAGCCAGATAATTATGCATAAACATTATCTTTCGCATATACAGAATATAGAATTTTAAGGTTTACACACTCGCTTTTCCCATAGACAAAAATGGAACAAACAAATATTAATTTTATTTAGAACAGAAAATATATTTACCTCTTCTTTTTCAATTTTACCTATCGTTGCCAATTCAATTTGCTCCACCTTTATGTTTTCAGATTTAACTGTTGAGTTTTCTTGCATGTTTCTTGAACTTTTTGTGCCAATATCTGTCGCTTCCTATAATGTAAATATTTAAAGATTAGACATAAATAAAAATTTTAAAGTTATACTAATTTGGAAGCAGGTTTTTGTATTTCAGATCTAGTAGGAAAGCGAGGAGGTTCCTACGGTTCAGATTGGTTTGCTACTTTCGAATATTTTTCATTTTTAAATAAACTTCGAACTCAAACTTAGTGACAGAAATTTTATTAACAATAGTCCTGGAACTTAGTTTTTATGGAGTCAGCTTTTATAGTTGTAACATGTTATATTGAAATACTGGAATTGTATTGGTACCAAGAAACGATACAAAAACTGGATTGTTCCAGAAAACGTGCGATGTAAATTGGTGGTATATGTTCCATCGGAGTGATGCTATACCAAAACTAACTCTCTGAATTAATTTTGTTTAGTTTTTTTCAAACCATTTGATTACCATTATAGCTTGATTCCTGGTTTGGACCGTTGATTTTACTTCTTTTCACCACATTAAAATAAAGGAACATAGCACATATGTGAGTTGTATCTCAAGTTTCTCAATTTTTCGCAAAACGCTTTGCTTTAAATTCGACCGTTTTAGAAACTCTTAAAGAAATACCCCAAATCCAATCTTCAGGGGTTAATAGAAAACAATTACATTTCAAACCCAAAATTGTCGAAAAACTTTTAAGGGGGTTAAACAACAAAAAAGCCTCTGGTCTGGACAACATTCCTTCTGTTATTCTAAAAACATTTTCAAAAGAACTTGCACCAACACTCACCAAAATATTCTATAAATCTTATAGATCTGGTATTTTTCCATCCTACTGGACTGTCCAGTCTGTCCCAAAAAAAAGGAACGAAATGTGATATTTCACATTGTAGACCAATAGACTTACTCCCAGTTCTGTCTAAAATACTCGAGCACTATATTAATTCACATACATCCAAATTTTTGGAAGACAACCATTTGATATCTGACAGTCAATACGGTTTTAGAAACAAAACATCAACAACCGATCTATTGAACTATGTAGCACATCTTTGGAATAGCATACTTGATAAAGGTGGTGAAACGTAGGTGATCGCATAGACATCTCAAAATCATTTAATCGAATCTGTCATGCCAACTTGATCAACAAGGTCGTTGCGTACGGGTTTTATTCCGCAGTCGTGAACTTGATTCAAAACCTTCTGTCTAACCGATACATCTCGGTATCTATAGGTGGCTTTTCATCTGAGTCTAAATTAATTAACGATGGTGTACCACAAGGCTCAGTTTTATCTCCCACTTTATTTTTAATTTATATCAACGAACTGTTGAAAATCACCAGTAACCCAATAAATAGTTTTGCAGATGATAGTACACTGCATAAGTCGTCCCTCCTATCTTCAAAGGGTAAAATGCATGAACGAATAAATCCCGCCCGGAGAGACGCTTCCATAAATGTAAATGAGGACCTAAAAAGTCGCCGATTGGGATGACAAAAATTGGGTCAATTTTAATTCCACCAAAACCCAGCTATTGATTGTTTCCAGATCAAAGACCGAGTTTCTCAACTATATTTCAATTAATGTATGTGACGACCAAATAGACAAATGTGAAAGCATTCGTTTACTGGGAGTCACAATTTTCAATGACTTACTCTGGAACGAACATATAATGAACTCAAAAATATTGAATGTGGTGTTCCCCAAGGGTCGATTCTCGGTCCAATTCTATTCTTAATAAATGTCAATGATATTTTCAGTATTAAGTTTAATAGTACATTACAATTATTCGCGGACGACGCTATTCTGACGTACAGTTGTTTCAACAATGTCGAATTGCAATCCCAGATGGAATCAGATCTTACCACACTGGTCAAATGGCTGACTCAAAACAAATTACGACTTAATATCAATGAGATACACTTCATCAACTTCTATATAAGAAACCCAATCGGGTGTGGCACAATTCAACATATTAAACTGAATGACGAATATGGGAATAAACAGTTTATCTTGGCCTTCGATTAAATTCACATTTTAATTGGGCAAATCATGTTGACTATGTGAAAAATAAAATAGCTCCTATAGTTGGAGTGTTAAACAGAGTAGGCAAATATCTATACCAGAATGTAGCTCTCAATGTTTACTTTGCCTCAATACAGTATCATCTAGTCTACTTGTTACCTATCTGGGGGAGCGCAGGAGAAACTAAAATCCAGCAATTACAAATATTGCAAAATCAGCTATGAAAAAACTGAAATCCTTACCAAATCTTACTCCAACTGTTCGAATCTATAGTGAGAAGATTCTCCCACTTAAAAAACTATTGAATATGAATGCCTACACGCAATCTATAAAATTTCCAATAACTTAATCAAATTTAATAACCCGCTCGTTTCAAATTATTCAATATTATCTCGATCTGAAAGATATGCAGCTAACTTCCGTCATCCAAGATACCCATATGCAGTCTGCCAAAACAGCATATTTTATAAAGGTCTCCAACTGTTTAACAACCTTCAAAACCCAATTAAACAAACTAACATAAGTAAATTTAAAACCACAATAGATCTCAGTTATACGTTAATTTTGTTAATGAGTACAACATAAGTCATCGCTAGTGAAAGAAACTCAACATGTAGGATGTATTAAGTTTGGGGTTCAAATCTTACCTAGTCTTTCTAAATTACTTAGTTGTTCGATTGCTTGTACCTGGTTCATGTATCTTGTGTCTGATTCCGTAAATTTTTAAATTTTGTTTGCATATTTTTTATGTCAAGATAACTTCAAGGGAGAATATGTATATACAATTCATAAAAATGTAACAAAACAAAATATATAAAAAAAAAATTAATTATAATTATAATTTAGTAAAAATAATGTTTTCCACTATGAAATGTATATTTTTTAGGAAAATAAAAGAGTTTAAAAAAAAAAATGACAATGGCAAAAGTGCATCAAGAAAACTCAGTCTTTTCAAAGATGTAAAAAATATTTCACTCCGTATCAATTCCACATTTATAACTCCTATATTCGTCCATGTATGGAGTATTGTTGTCAAATTTAGGGCGCTGCATCTGTTACCACACTGGCTCTTTTGGACTCCGTTCAAAAGCGTGCTATACGAATTGTTGGTAATCGAAATTTAACATTAAATCTTGATTCTCTACAACATCGTCACACTGCTGCTGATCTCGTTGTTTTTTAAAAGTATCGTCACCAGCAGTGCTCGGATGAAATCAGTTCCATCATGCCTCAAACATATTCTTTTCCCCGTTTTACTCGTCAATCGGTTTGTGCAAATAGCCAAACTGTCGAGATTACTAACTGTCATAGTAACAAAATGCAAAGGGATTTCTTTGTGCGTACATCGTGCAAATGGAAGGCTTTTCCTGAATCAAGATTAATACACATAAACAGTATCTTTCGTATATAAAGAATATAGTTGTAATGTTTACACACTAGCATAAACAAAAATGGAACAAACAAATCTTAATTTTATTTAGAACAGAAAATATATTTACCTCTTTTTCAATTTTAACTGTCGTTGCCAATTCAATTTGCTCCACATTTGTGTTTTCATGTGATTTAACTGTTGAATTTTCTTGCAAGTTTATTGAACTTTCTGTGCCAATATCTGTCGCTTTCTATGATGTAAATATTTAAAGATTAGACAAATGAAAATTTTAAAGTTGTACTAATTTAGAAGCACGTTTTTGTATTTCAGATCTAGAAGGAAACCAAGGTTCATACGGTTCAGATTAGTTTGCCCGTTTTGAACATTTTTATTTTTAAATAAACTTCGAACTCAAGTTTTGGTGACAGAAATTTTATTAACAATAGTTTTGGAAAATAGTTTTTATGGATGCAACTTTTATGATTGTAGCATACATATATTGAAACACTGGAATTGTATCGGTGCCATGAAACGATACAAGAACTTTATTGTTCCAATAAATGTGCGATCTAAATTGGTAGTATATTTTCTATCTGAGTGATGCTATATCAGAACTTATTCTCTGAATTGATTTTATTTAGTTTTTTCCAAAAAATTTGGTTACCATTTTGGTTTTATTTCTGGTTAGGGACCTTTTATTTTACTTCTTTTAACCAGATTGAAATGAAAAAAAATAGCACGATATGTGAGTTGTATCTCAAGTTTATAAGTTTAAAATTTATCAGTTGATTGGTATATGACATTTGCGTTTTTGATATAATATTATTTTATACTATCGCAAATCATATTTGGTATTTTTATGTAAAACTTATGATATGACTCCAGAATTTCCAAACAGATGACAGTTTGAACATTATTTCAAGAGGTAAATTAATTAATTTACGGAGTAAAACAAGTTTTCAAGTTATTAAATTTTAAATAAACTTACGGTTGCTTTCTGTGTCTTATGTTTACGTATATAATGAAGTCTCAAACTCCGATTTGAAAAGAACAAACAGGTTTACATTTTATGAATTTTAACGGCCTGAAAACTGCGTAGTTATATTTAATAAATCAAAACAATCCCTTACAAAATTTACGCATTTAGCTTTTCCAGAAGCTCTATTACGAAACCGATCGCATTTCGTATTTTTGTGATTGAGCGCATGCGATCTAATATTCCAATTATGAAATACTGCTATCGCATTGAGTATTTACTTTTATTTTATTTTAATTGAGTTTTTCTTTGTGGTCGAAACACGACATAATTAAAATAGATAAATAGACTAGTTGAATGGAGTGTGACGTTCAGGACTACGACAAGAACTTTCCTGAAAGTTGAAAACTAACCCGTTGCCAAAAACTGCTGGATAAGGTATACACACACACACTGACCAAACGTAATTAATTAACAATATCACCGCATAGAGGATCTTCGCATTTTAACGAGTTTTAAATTGTCATTCTTTAAACTTTTTAAAATAAACTTAAGGTCATAACGTATGTACTTAATATCTTACCTTTAACTTTCTATCACGCGTTAAA
>OY856186.1:388267596-388330166 GCA_963693315.1 Diogma glabrata
TATCGAAAAATGATCGGTCATGGGGGAGCGGTCCGGACTTGACAATCCCCTTCTTGTGTGTGTGCCTGCTCCTCCACTATTGAGACCGCTATGGTCAAACGATACTTAGAGACTTTTATTATCGGGTGCTTAGTTTCGAGTGTGAGCCCGCGCCTCACACTGTAAATGATCTAATAAATTTGGCGGTAATGTAGGTAGTTACTCGTCCTGATTGAGTCGTTGTGGTAGATGATAATAAATGTGGTTTAAAGACAAAACAAATTTAACTAACTCTTTAGCCTTGTTTTGATCTGTAGTTTTGAAGTTTGCATGACCCAAAGCAGAACGACTTAAAGAAGGCAAACTGGAATGAGAAAATTGTTCAGAATGGATAATTTCTAAAGATGAAATTGGATTAGAATGTGGGTAGGAGCTGGATCCAATCGACTGAGTGTTCATGAGACTTGAAAACCAATACTGCTGCATTTGCACATTTTGTTGGTGGGGATTGTCTTTGTTCGTTAAAGTGATCTTTTTAGATTTACAGATAGACGGATTGGCATACAGTCTCTTTGCAACCCTCGAAAAACGGTCAAGGTAGGCAGTATTTAACCGTAGATGAGTTCTGCAGATGTAATTTTGAAATCTTCGCGAAACGATGCGCGAAGACCAAATAACACTGATGGGAGATATATGTCAATTCTGGTCGATCACAGAACATTATCGCTGCTTTGAACGTGCGATGCAACGGGTCAATAAAACCATTCGATTTGGGATAGTATAGATATAATTGTTCTCTTCTTTTCAAACCACATGCAACCTAGATAGTTTCGCAAACAAATTCTAATTCGATTTGAGTTTCTTGATCTGTCACAATTGATTTTGGAACACTAAATCGTGCTTTCAAACCGAATATACATTGAAAAGCAGCATCTTCAGCTTTTATATCTGGTATCGGAATTACTTCCGGCCAATGAGTAAATCTATCAATTATCGTCACACAATATCATTGATTTTCAGACATTGGCAACAGCACAACAATATCGGGATGGATTTCAGAAAATCTTTGAGATGCTAGAGGGTAATTTTCTAAAGGACTTTAGTACGAAAGGAACGAGATATTTTTGTCTTTTTACAAGCCAGACAGTTTTGAGCCGTTTGTCTTACATATTTTTTAATTGATGACCGAATGAACTTATCTGTCAACATATTTACGGGTGAAATAGATTATGTACTCTGTGAAACATGGATTTGCGGTGTAATAAATGAATTTACTTACGGCTGTAGACGTGTCACAGTAGATGCATTTCTTTGAACCAAATGAAATAGAGAATTGTTGAAAAATCAAAACAAGCGTAGTTTTCCAAAAACTTTTTAAGTTCAATATCGTCCGTCTGGTCATCAGAAATTGCGGCATAATTGATTGTTTCTGGAATAGATATAGGGCTTATAACAGAAACTCTCCTTGCGCAAATGATTTTTTTTCCCGAAAAAATTTAAGTTTTTTGCTTTGTTTTGGTTTTTCCCAATTCCAAGATTAGAAAAATTCTTTCTTCAGATTTCTTAAATACTTTAGTGTTTTTTACTGTTTAGATAGTTTACTGTTATAAAAATAAATAAATATAATAATTTGGATTAAATAAATGATTAACTAAATTGTATTAAATAATTGAATGTATAGTTTTCGATTTTGGGCTTTGAATGGTAATTACTAGATGGTACCACTGATAGTGGATAACGGATAACCATGCACGGATAACCCTAAATAACTAAATGAACTATCCTAAAAATCATTTTCCCCCCGTTCCCTTCCGTTCCTGTCACTTACTTTTCTGTGCTTAATCATTGTGCAACAAGTACCGTGCATAGGATTCATTGGATTGGACCCAGTCGGATAGCTCAGTTGTAAACGATGTAATAGTTGATAATAGTTGGCGTCCTCCGGATTAAACTAGCTTTATTTCTTAGTGCGGATCTATGTACGATTTTTTTCTCCGTAACGCCTAAGAACTAAATTGTTAAAATATAAGCACAAAAAAACAAACAACATGAAAAAATTACTGATATCAATTAACTCTTGCTTTAAACTCAAGGATTCTGGCGCCTCTTCCAGGCTGGAATGGAGTTTCTAAGTTAAAGTGATTCCTATAATTCATATTATCCCAATCGTCAATAACTTGGAATCCCAATCGTGATTAAGAAACTGCGTTGTTTGAACGAAAAATAGCAATAAGAATAACCAAAGAAAATAATCAAAACCCGATCGCGAAGCGATCAGAGAAGCAATAAACTTACTCAATTGAGTCAATCAATTTGTTTAGGATGAAACTACGAAGAGGTCTTCACCACTTAGAACTTTTCTCTAGAAATAGACAAAGATCACAAGAGAAGTGGTAAACGGGGTTGAAATGACAAAAGAACATCCTTCACTGGAAGAAAAAATTCGGTCACTCCCTGTTTTATGTGGTCACAATCTCTTTTATGTGCCAACCGAATATTTCTTGTCACAATATCCTCAAATGCGGTTGTCTTATCTTCAAAATACAAATAAGACACAACAACCGAATTGAAGACACAACAACTGAATGTGATGTCATCGTGACCAAATAATCACTGTGCCAATGAATGATCGAATTTTTTCTTTCAGTTTTCAAAAACGTTTAGTGATTTATTAAAACACAGCCTTTGGTAGGAGAAATAGATAAAGCAGACAATGACCGGAACATGAAAAATTGGAGAGAGCGTAAATTGCGTTACTGACCAATTTTCGTTAAGTCTGGACTATCTTCATATTGCAAGAAAACGGCAAAGATTAAGTCTCCAAGTTAAAAACATACGAGAGTTTGTCCTAATCTACAAAATTTCTATCAACTCGGGGAGCGAAAGAGATAAAATCCTCAGTTAACAAAGAGCTGAAACAAAAATGCCATCAAAACCTTCAGATCCAGAAGGCATCCTTGAAATTATTCACCTGAGGAATAAAAATCTGACTAATTTTCACCTATCCGAGAACTCTATAATCTACCTCCACATGGAAAACTGGAAGAAGTTACCCGATCCATGATAATGACACTATGGTGGTGAAGAGACCATCTACTACGCCACTTCAAAGCCACTTCATTTTTGTTCTGTGGTTGAAGCACCGATGAATAAAAACTCCATGTCCGAACTCAGAACTCTCAACTGCTAACTCATTTAAGGGCTTGTATTTAAGCTAAGGCATTTTAATTTAAATCATTTATGTCATCTAATCCTCATAAGGTTATCCCGCTGAAGTACATCGGATAGCTGAAAACAAATTTAAGGATTTGTGTTGAGATGTCTCATATGCCTGCACTAGGACGAAAAAACTTTTAACTGGAACACCAAAGACCTTAACCCCATCACAGTGGAATTGATTCACATTTATTTTCGTTAAAGCGTTGACACAAGCAAGATGTCAATAGTTCAATATGAGCACAGTAAGATAAATTCGTGAAATTGGCTCTGTACAGTCTAATACGCAACATCGAAATTTTTTTTTTTTTTTTTTTTATTAATTAGTTAGACATATTTAGCACACTAAATATGAAATATTCATTATTTGACTCTTTGAATATCCGAAGATACCATGTCAACTATAAAGGAAGGAGATGAGGAAAATGGAAGGAATAGGGATAAAGGGATAACTATACTAGTTGTTTTAAATGATTATGGACATTTTCTTTAAATGCCTGAGGGGAAAATTCATCGGGAAATACAGAGGGAGGCATTAAGTTCCACAATTTGGCCACTCTATTAAAATAGCCGTTCTGAAAGGACACAGTTCTACAACGAGGTATTTGTACAACAAATGGATGGGATAACTCGGCAGCTCTTGTTTGTCGATTATACTGCGCACACGATGGAAGGATATTTTGAATTTCCTTAGAGGAGAATTCGCTAAAGTTATATTTATAGTAGATTGACAATTCAGCCACATTTCTTCTGTGCTGGAGTGAATCAAGCTGGTCCGTTAGCTCGGTATTACCAATCAACCGTATTGCTTTTCTCTGTACAGAGTCTAGGCATTTTATTGCTGACTGACAAGCACCTCCCCAAACATGACAGCAGTACTCCATACATGGACGAATAAAGGACTTGAAGATTAGCAAAATTTGCTCGGGATTGAAATATTTTTTACATCGACTCAAGAATCCTAATTTTTGCATTGCAGATTTAGCGAGGTTGAACACATGTTTATTCCATTTCAGGTTATTTTGAATATCCACTCCAAGAAGTCTAACTGATTCAACCTCACGCAATTCCTCGAGGTTTATTTTAATAGGGAAATTTTTATGTAGCTCTATTCGTGAAAGACGACATAGTTTGGTTTTGGTTGGATTAAATGAAACAAGATTATGATCTCCTCATTCCATTATACGCTCCAGATCTTTGTTGATAGAATCAATTAGCAGCTCTCTATCAGTGGTAACTGCAGTATGAGATCGAAATTTAGGAGATGCATGCAATGTGCTGTCATCAGCAAAACTATGGAATGGGTGCACTGTGGAAATAAGTAAGTCATTAATGTATAGAAGAAACAAGAAACAACTTTGCACCAAAAAAATAATCGAACCGTTTTTTTTCGATATTGAGGAAGCGTTCAACAATATAATACCTAAAGCTATCACAGAGGTTTTGACGGAACTGGACGTAGGAGAGTCTTTAGTAATATATTGATTAAATGCAATTAAAAGGACATTGACTATATTCTTACAAGACTGCAACGTTTCGTGGTGAAACCTAGTCTACCAGATGGGAGCAAAGGTTGCACTTGCTATTGTTAGAGAATGCACAATTAGACTGCATGTGTGTTCGAAAACTGCCCTCGACTTGACTGAGTCGTGAAAAATATCGTAGTTTTTTTTGGCAACCAGAGAGACCTAGAAATGGGCGGTTTTAATGCTATATACATATCTCAATATTCTTACTTACTTCTAAATCTGTTCAATCATGTTCCACCCGCAACTTACTCTTACACCACCATCCATCAAAATTGTGGAGGCCCTCCACAATCCCAAAAAAAATTAATCCCACGATTTAAAATTTCATTTGTTAGCAAAAACGTTGAATTTCATTTATTTAATAAGGAAAAATCATCTAATTTCAGAAAACTGAGTACTTAAGGAGACTTAGAAGAAAAATAATAGAAAAAACTAAAGAAAATGAAATTGGATTAGAAATTATTTTATTCCAGGATTTTAAATTGACTGTTTTTGAATAATAATAATAATAAT
This sequence comes from Diogma glabrata, assembly GCA_963693315.1. Lineage (NCBI taxonomy): Eukaryota > Metazoa > Arthropoda > Insecta > Diptera > Cylindrotomidae > Diogma > Diogma glabrata. The sequence goes on from OY856186.1 coordinate 388,272,834, forward strand.
AATTTACATAATCTACATGGTTTCGCAGTTCCTCTGCCCAATCAGCCCCCCCGAAGTTCACACCCCGAACCAGACATTCGACCTGTAGTTCGATGGGTTCCAGACCATAGAACGGATGGTCAACGTCTAGTTGGTTTGACATTTTGATGGTAAAACCCGTAAAATTATGAACTCGCAAACACCAACAATACTAAAACCAATTCCCAACAAAAAAAAATGTAGTTAGTACGCTGTAAATGTAAAAATAATGAAAAACGCGAAAACGAAAAAAACAACGAACGCCCAATTCAAAAACACAAAAATTTTTGTAAAAACCAAATTCCGTAAAAGAACAAAAAGATTCCTGTCGTACCCAATCTTTGCTTCACCTTTCACAAAAATTCCTAAAATATTGTATATAAAAATATAATTTATTTATTTAATTTCAGATATGCTGAAATTCCTGAATTATTTATATACCTAAAATTAGTTATTGACGATAGCACCCCTAAATAAAATATTTATTTATTTAAATTCAAAAAATAAAAATATTTTAAAAGAAAATGCTTATTTATTGGATGCACCGTCTTACCCTCAAAATATTTATTTATTTTTTTTTTTAAAAAAACAAAAAATATTTATTTATATCTTGACGTTACTTGCTTAATTAAGAAAATTTATTTATTTAGCTACCTAAAATTATTTAATTCTAAAAAAATTATTTTATCTAATAAAAATTTTTTATTTATTTAATTTTTTGAAAAATTTGTTTGATTTAATTTTATTTTTATTTAATAAGATAAGAGATTCCCAAAATCAAGACTCGTCTGGAGACAATTTAAAAAGTAAGTATGGTACAATATCCATTTTGTTTAAATCTAAAATATCGCGTTCGCGAGCCCACTCCAACAATGCATGTGAGAACTGACTAGAAAAGCCCCTAACGACCAGATTCTACAGAACAGATTCTCCCCAACCTAATAAAACAATCACAACTGTCACGATTAGACCCTAGGTCCATTTCTACTGACCCAGTTGTGCTTGTTTAACCTAAAAATAAATTACAACTAAACCTAATGCGAAAGTTGAAGAACGCTCCCGAGCACCAGACTTCAAATCCTAAACTCTATGAAAAATTGTTTTATTGAACAACTAAATGGAAAAATGGAAAAGTTTTTGAATTTGTATGAGGTGAAGCCTCTGATCCTGAAAGCAAAATATAATTGGTTCTTCTCTTCATTACACCGAAGAAGCCTCTGAGCAAAGAATGGTACTACTGGTTTGCACCTAAGTACAAACACAGCAACAAAACTCCTCGTCCCTGAGAACTCCCTCGCCGAATGAAGAGAAGAAACCATTGTTCTTCGATCGCATAACCCTAGTGGCCATAGGCGACCTAGGAACGACATCAATGTTAAAGGCAGAAGCCCCATGGATGGCTTGTTAGGCCTACCGCTAAGAAAATTTTAATTAAACCTAATACAACAAAACCCAAAAAAAAATATTTACAAACATATGTACCTTATATTACAAAAAATATGTACAATAAAAATATTTACAATTTGTATAATAAAATATGTACAATATATACTATATGTACATGGTAGTAGAAAACCCAATCCCTAAAAAAACTACTACCCCCAAAACGGTTTTTTTCAAATTAAAAATAAATATTATTTTTAAAATTCACAAATGACATGTACAATATGTACACAAAATATGTACATAAAAAATATGTACAAGAGAATGTACATTGGTAGTATAAGAAAAAATTCCAAAAAAAAACTACTTCCCCAAAACGGTTTTTTTTCCAAATTAAAAATAATTAGTCTTAACTAATTATACAGGGGGGGACAGGGGCCTCCTGTGGACCAGACCACTCCTCTTCCTGTCGCGTGATCGGTGAGATGGGAACCTCCTCAACCAGCTCCTCTGTTTGAGTACTCTTGGTCGAGGAAGCTCCCAGCTCCACGACCAAGCGACTCTCCTTCTCCTTCTTCCTCCTCTCCTTCCTCTTCAAGTGAGAGCTCCTATTTTTATTTATCCTCCTTCTCTCACGCCAGCTCACATTCACTTCCTCATTCACCACATCCATCTCATCCGCTTCCTCATTCACCACATTCATCCATTCACTATTTCACATATCAGCACATCCAGGAACTCATCATACTGTTCCTCGCAAATATCATCCATAATTTCCAAATAAATTTTATGTTTCACCTCATCCATAACCACATTTATCATTCATTCCACCACATTCATTGCCTCATCCATTTTCTCCTTTCTCTTCACATGCTCTTCCTCCTCCACCTCATTCCTCCACGGTTCCGACCCCCCTGGTCGACACCTCCTTCGCACCCCCTGACCCCTCATGTACATATTATAAAGGAAAATAAAAAAATTCCCCAAAAAAAAATTTCAAACCAGTACCTGGTTTATCAAACAAAATATTAAAATTATTTAATATATGTATATATCAAAATATATGTAATAATAACCAAACCAACCCAAACCGGTTTAACAAAAACCAAATTAATTTCCATAAATATTTTTAAGGTAAACCAATAAGTGGTTTTCAAAAATTATCTACAACAAAATTCATAAAAACCCTAAACTGGTTTTACCAATGCCCAAGCCACACCTAGTTTTTAAAAAAAAAAACCCCCACCGTTATTACGGTAAATGTCAGTAACCTCAAATTCAAGAATATCTAGAACATCTAGATTCAGGGTCCCTGTTTCGGCGCCACCTTGTTGTTCACTCTTGTGAATCCGTTTGGACTTTTATAAACTATGACGAATAAATATATATTCCTAAAAAAAAAATTTGCGGGATGGACGGAATTATCCCCACACGAATTTTAAAAATTTTGGGAATCTCTTAAGTTTTTATACAATTAGCCTATCATCAAAAAAACTAAGTTGAAACACATAAAAAGATATAAATTCAATACTAATATAAAATTAGAAAAATACCTTATCTTAAACTGTTGATTGGTGGACCCCATTCACTTCCAGTATAGTTTTTCCAAAAAATTGATAATTGTTGATACTGACAATTGATAATTTTGTTTTCCTATTTCTTGTATTTATTTTATTTTGTATAGAATGTAGAATTTCCTTTTTAGTTAAATTTGATTTGTAAATTTTATATTGAAAAACACACATGTGTTAGATTTATTATCACACAAATATTTCTGGATTCCACCAAAAATTACTGTAACCATTTATAACTATCGTTATAAACCGCTGATTTTAAAGAAAGATTTCGGAACAATGAAGCTTGTAATTATCTTATAAATTGTGTTACTTCTGTTCACCACCTTGATAAAAGACTAAAATTTGCTTCCGAACAAAAAGTAACAAATACTTCAATTTCAACGATAAATTATTCGTAACCTTCAACAACACAAACTCCAACAAATAGCTTACGTTGCCTTGCTACTTCTTCAGTTTAGATTCATTAACATTTTGAAATGATGCCAATGTTGTTAGGATTAATGCAAATAAACATAAAAATTCTTTACCATAATTTATTGTCATATTTTTGAAAAATTTAATTCCTGTTATATTTATATTATTAATTTCATTTTCTTTCACAATAACATTATTACTAGTATCACAATTTTCTTGATTTTCATTTAAATTCCCAATATCATTAGGATCTATAATTTCTCTAGTTTTCACTTTTTAAAGACCAAAAATAGAATGAATCCAAATTGGAAAAAAAAATGTGATTTTTCTTTTCTGACATTTTTTCTTTTTTTTTTTTCAAGAATCGGACAACACCAAGAATCAGCAAAAGTTGAGTAACGACATCTGTTCGTTAGAAATGAAAATAAAATTGGTACATTCGTTTGTTTTTATAGTATATTCGAAATTTAACTAGCCGTTAAGTATTAGAAAATTTTAAAATTGTTATTAATGTAAAAAAAAATGAACTGAAACTATTGAAATAAATTGTTATTGAATTAAAAAAAGAAGATGAATTGGTTTTATTATTGTTTAGGCGAATATAGCGGACGTTACACTACTCTCCTACATATTATATAAGATTTTTTATAAATGTTTCTAGTAGACCAACCAAAAAACTAACACGTCAGTAGATTATAAGTTATTCAAAAATTTAGCAAATGCGTTAGTAAGCTGCTTAGTTTTCATAATTCTCTAACTTAGGTGGTTTACAGTGGAAATAGTTTAACATGCTTTATGAGAGAAATATATGTAGAAAACTAATATATGCAAAAAAATCTCTTTAATAAGAAAAAACAGAGAGTGTGCTTAAGACCGCATGGCAGAAGTGAAAACTTCATTGGCAATCGCAATCAATTGATATCGTATTAGTAGTATTTGGATCGTATTAGGAGAATAAATGAGAAACAAGTCAGAACGATAAACCGCTAACTACACACACTAACCTCACAATGTAAACCAAATAATTGTCAAAATAGCACTCATATGCCAATAGCAGGGACTAAAGTACGCGTGGTTGTCACACCCAAAGATCAACAAGTTTAAATTTTACAAATCTTTCTGCGGAAAGCTAAGCAAATTCATTGGTATTAATGCGCATTGTTGCCGTTTGCAAATCACTATCGTCTAAGTGCCACCAGTTTAATTATTTTATTTATCATGATTGCCATCCATGTTTAATCATACATAAGCTATGCTTCTTTGTATAGAATTTATGCGATTTCCGTCTCGTATATGTGAGCTTTAAATCGATATAATCGATTTTATCAAGCATTAAAAGTAAAAGTATTAAGTCTTCATTTAATTTTAGAAACATGTATTACATACAATTCCAAACCGACAACATATTTAGTGAAGATGATAAAATTCCAATACATATAATTTTGATATACAAATGCTATTGTTTCAGCCTTCAGGTTATACGTTATACTATCTTTCTTATGTTATTTTTAATTTCATAAAAAAATTATGTTAAAAAAAACATTGATCAAAGCAAACTACCGTTTAATAACTATCGTTTTATAGCTTATTTTATATTTTTTTTAATAAAAAGCAAAAATTAAGTGTACACAACAACTTCATAAATTTTCATGATGATTACTGTATTAATGCATAAAGGAGAAACAGCCATACATACTTTCAATTTTATATATATTCAATATTTATTTAGCATGATGACTCGAATGCAAATTGCAAAAGACAGTAGCAATATAACTTTAAAAAACTGCATTATAGATCAATTTTGTAAAATTCGTAAAAAGAAATTTTTATTATTTTTTATGAATTCATAAATAAAAAAAAATAATTTTAATGGTATTTGATAAAAATAAAAAAAAAACGATAAAAAAATATGTACCATACCAGGAGTTGAACTCAGTACCTACAGCACATCAGTCGAGCACGATATCCACAACGCAATTCGAAACGTTAAGAAATGATAGATAGATTTTAATTTAAACCTTAATAAAGTCTTTCATTTCAGAGCTTCACGGATCAGCCTAACTTAATACCTACGGAAAAATCAGTGTGTGGTGCGCCTAAAGAAGTTTTCACTTCAAAAATCGGATTTATTTGATTTACATCAGTTTTTTTTATTTAAATCAGATTTTTTTGATTTTTAAAAAGTATTTTTCTATTTTGCGTCTAAAATAAAGTCATTTCGATACCCAAATGCGTATCGAAATGGCCTTAATTACGATACGCAAAGTTTTGTCTTTCAAGGTTGGTCACATTGGTCATACAAACGTCAGTGAACATGAAAACGAATAATTATGTAAATAAAATTAATGAGAATATCTAAATTAGTGTTAAATATTTTAATTAATTAAAATAATTAGTAATAATAACAAAATTTCAAATTGACTGTTGTTGAATAAAATACATATTTTTTTAAATTTCAAGACAAAAAATGCAAAATAGAAAAAATAGTATAAAAAACTGGTTTCATAAGACGTTTTATCGCACTTATCCTTTAGAAAACTCTCCGCTGCGCGGGTCGTTTTCTAAACAGATTGCGTGCGATAAAATCGTCGATTATGAAACTAGTTTCTTAATATACTATTTTTTTGAAGCGCAGTGGTCCTGAAGCAGTGGTTTGTATAATTTTTGAAGCCTTGGTCCTATATCCACTTTTTTGAAGAAGTGGTCCTAGCTCCGTTATATAAATCATTAGATTTTGTTGTATTCTTTTGAGAGGCTAGGAAAGATAAAAGTAAAGTAACAGTTTTTAGTTACTAGATTTTTACACTGAAATACTGCTTGTTGGTCTTGCGACATGAAAATGTGTCTTGTCAAACGTCTTGCTAAACTAAGATATTTTTTTACTGCTTTAGAGCGTTCTAAGTGCTTTCATCTGTCATGAATGGTAAAGGCATCTCGCATTTCGACAATCCTTGTCTGAGAATAATCAAAGAACATTTGATAGTGCCTGGGGTAGCTGTACAACCAGGACTTGAATATATCCGGAGCTCTAACATATGGGACAATTCCAAAAAGTAGCTTTTCCCATTCAATGGTTTGGGCAAAAAGAAGCAACTATGGCTGTTCTTAAACTGGTCAGTTCTTAGCTCAATAAATCACATGATTGTATTCTGTACTATTCAAAAGTTATGTTGGATCAGTTAACACAATCGAGAGCCATGTTAGCAGATTTGAAAATATTTTTATATTAAATTGAATTTTTAATTAATTTTGAATTTGCCCAAATTTTTTAATACCCACATTAGACATGACCTTACTTATGAAGTTGTTATTTTCATCCCTCCCACCGACTAATTTTGTTCCTTTTGACTCGAAAATGAAGTGTATGCAGTTTTACTGAAATCGGAAAATAATTACCCACCGCGCAGTGGCGTCGAAGATAAGATAATTAGCAGAATAATAGGATTTTTTATGTTTATCAGATATAATCATCTTAAAATATAATATATCTTTTAATTTCGATTTTTTATTAAAAGCTAATTACTTTACAATTCCAACGAGCCTAAGTATGTAGAAATCGATCTTAGTAAAGAGTTTTTATCGAATTTCTTCTTCTTAAATCCAAAAAAAAAATTTTCTGCGAAAATTCAGAAAAAATAAATTTTAATGTTAGATTTAGACTTTGTTTGAGTAACACAAATTTTTATTTTGGGATACATTGCTAGCAGAATTAACTGGACATGGTAAAGTAGATCGTTTGCCAACCATAGTAACATTTGGTAATATTGAGAAGTTATTAACGGTTCCATTATGCGAAGAAGGGAGCGGCTTATCGATTGCGAATGCGATATATGAATGCCTTGAAGAATGGGATCTTACTGATAAAGTCGAAGCCATGTGTTACGACACGACATCAAGTAACACTGGACCAGAAAAAGCTGGAAAAAAAGATTGGCCACAACTTGATTCGATTCCCATGTCGTCATCACATACAGGAGATTAAACTACGGGCTGTTTATGATCTCAAATTTGGAAAGACCACAGCACCCGATGTTCATCTGTTCAACAAATTTCAGAAGGCATGGGACGATGATAAAATTAATCCAACAATGTTCAAAAGTGGAATATCGGACAAAAAACTGGGAAACAAAACTCCAAAACACTCGTGAGAAGCTCTAGTAATTTTTTGTCATGAAGAGTTGGAAAAATCACACCCACCGAGCGAATATAAAGAATTTTTGGAAGTAACATTGATTTTTCTTGGCGAAACCATTGAGAATTACAAATTCAAACGCCCAGATCCGACAAGTCACGCCGTTTGCATTTTTTCGAGACGTTTGAATTTTTCTGATTATGTTGTATGTAAAAATTTGGTTCAAATGCATAGATGGAACGGCAACCGCAAATCAGGATTTGGATTTCATCAATTGACCAAAGAGTTTCAGAAGAAATGTTGAGCAAAATTTGTTATCATCTTCACTATTTAACGGAAGCAAATATTGGCTTGGCTTTTTTCGACCCAGAGATTTCATTTGATGAAAAACGAAATATGGTTCAAAACCTTGAGGTCCCAGCACGAGACATCCCCATCGCACCCCAAACTCGCAAAAAAGATTTTGACGCAGTCAAACATATGCAACTTTTTGCTAATAAGAACATTAGTGATTTTGTCACAGAAAAAACTCAGAGTTTTTTTAATCGATTGAGAATTTGTATTGATTTTTTGCTAAATGACCCATCGGAATGAGGTTTTCGTCAAAGCCACGTTGTTTTGCCAAAGTTTGTATGTTGTTAATGATACCGCCGAACTCGGTGTTAAGTTGGTGACACGGAATACAACAGCATTCTAACTAAAGACGAGGAAGGTACACAATACACCATTCAGGTGATCGAAAACTACAGATGCAAATACCCATCATACAATAAATCTAATTTAATTTATTGATTTCTTTTGGAAAAATGTTGCTTTTGAATGAAAACTTATTATAAATTTAACCATAAAAATTAATTTTTTTCTTTGCAAAAAGATTATTATGAATTAGTGAATTTTCGTATATGTAAGAAGAAAAATTAAGATAAATCGCTTTTCTAAGATCGATTTCTACATACTTAGGCTCGTTAGAATCTTTAATTAATTAGCTTTTAATAAAAAAAATCAAAATTATGAGATATATTATGTTTTAAGATGATTATATCTGATAAAAATAAAAAATCCTATTATTCTGCTAATTTTCTTATCTTTGACGCCACTTCGCGGTGGGTAATTATTTTTTGATTTCAATAAAACTGGATATAGTTCATATTCGAGTCAAATGGAACATAATTAGCCGATGGGGGCGAAGAAAAAGATGGTTTGAAAATTGTTCATACATATCTGGTCATACCTAACCCACATGGAGGTATCAGTTTTTGTTGATTTGTAAATTATTTTATTTTTGATCGACGGACTTGACAACCTCACGTACTCCAGTCCCTGCTATTGTCATAAGAGTTAGCGTGAAATATCACATATCACTGTCGAAGTGAAGTGAGATATCACTAGCGAAGGTGATATCTTAGGGAGGCTGGCGGATGAGCTGTATTTGATCGATGGTAGTGTTCTCAATGTTAGTTATAGAATATGCCTTCAAGATAGCACGGTATTGATTGCTCGAAAAAATGAGCCTATATAGAAGTACATATCTATTCTTTTATTATTAAGGAAGACAGTGCGTCACATGAACATGGACTATGCTAATGCCACTTACTGACTTATTGACAATAATTTTAGTTTTGTTCGTGCAAATTTGTTTAGACAAATTAATTTTGGAACGGATTGGATTTTTACCCTTTTTTTCTTTATCCGATCATGAAATATTGACATGTCATATTTTATTATGTAATAGGATTTATTGTTTAAGTAGTTCAATTCTTTAAGAAAAACTTAAAAAAAACAAAAGCAAAAGTTACGATGGGACCTTGCTCTTAAAAGGTTTCTATATGTTGTTGTGAAACATATTGAAATTTCTACCACGCAATACATTTTATTAAAAAAAAATTTTTGAATTTACTTAAAATTTTAGAAATTTCTTCAACTGATTTAAATCAATATAACCCCCTGGTTGTTTCTAAAAGTTTTGAGCAATATATTAATTTTAATATATGATGAGCGTCTTAGATTTTTCGAAACTACTTGATGAAAGACAATACGGGCTCCGTAAAGGAAGAGCGACGGGAGATTTACTTTCTTTTGTCGCATATGACGCATATCTGGAACAAGTCGCTTGAAAACAGTGGTGAAACTTACGGTGTTGCTCTTGATATTGCCAAAGTATTTGACAGAGTATGGCACAACAATCTTATATGCAAATTGAGATGCTACGCCTTAGACAAGCAACTTATTTCTTGGCTACAGAGTTTTATATCTAAGAATTCTTATATTTTTAATCTAGCTAAGAACGCTTTTCAAAAATTGAGCTTTTTGGGATGATTTCGTAAGTTTTTTAATATTGGACAGCTTCTCTTAATATACAAATCATTTATACGTCCCTGCATGGAGTACTTTTCTCACATATGGGGTGGAGCTTATTATAGTAATTTGAAGTGCCTTGATTCTGTTCAGCGCAGGGCTGTTAAACTGATTGGCAAATCAACTCTAACTAATGAGCTTGAATCTTTGTAGCACAGACGAAATGTTGCTGATCTGACAATTTTCTACAAATACATTAGGGATGAACGAACTTTTGCAGAGATAAAATCAATTTTGCCTGAACTAGCAAACCTATTGTGGTGTACCAGACCATTTACCATGTACCATGTACCTACCAGACCTGTGCACAAATAAAACACAAAGTAGCAAAGTTTTCTAAAGTTGACTCCGGCACAAGACAGGATGATGCTATTTTCTCTACACTCTTAAAGCCTTGGAGTATGTGTGCAGCAAAACAAAACTACTGACTAACAACAATGTCTTGTCATTGAAATCACTCCATGTGATTCCTACGCTGATAATTTTGTCAACCTTGGCAGAAGTGGATCTTTAAGAAGTGAGATTTCAAGTCGCTTGAGATGGCGATAGACAATTTGGTCTACAAAAAAATTATGGTAAAATCTAACATATGATTTTTTCAAGAGCGGTTGAGGAAAAAGATTTGATGTGCGGCGAAAAAGGAATCAAGTGAGTTGAATCCTTTTAATATTTGTAATCAAAGCTTGACTGAAACAACGGCTCGATTAAACCCCTTCTTATATCATCGTATGTTTCAACTAACACAAAACTCAAGATATATAAGACATTAATTAGACAAGTGATGATATATCGGCTCAAACGTAAGGCCGGTTTAGAGCCTGGAATAATTCAAAAATTACTGTTAGTTCACTAGATAGTGAGCGACCGCGACGTAATGAATTCTAATAAAATAATTACTTCGGTCTGAAAGACCTAAGTATTACATTCATGAGCCAAAAGTGAAATTCTTACACCCACTTTTTTTGGCATTTCTCGACGTTTTAGGACCTACTGATTCTAAAAAAGCAACAAAAAAATGTGCGTCTGTCTGCCGGCCGTCGTTAGGACCTACTGATTCTAAAAAAGCAACAAAAAAAATGTGCGTCTGTCTGCCGGCCGTCGTTAACTCCGCTACAGGGAAAACCGCTGGAGGGATTTCAAAAACTTTTTTTTCTAAACTAAAAATAGGTATAATCACGGGACAGGTCCGATAGGACGCTGTGTTCGATAACTGTACCGGAAGTGTGTCAAAAAAATCATTATGCGTGTCAAAAATAGCAAATTTTCATATTTCTGGCTTAAAATACGTTCATTTTAAGTGATTACGAGTAGGAACATTAAATTTGGTTTGGAACATTAAATTGGTATGTGAGACCAAAAACTAGCTTATTGCATTATAAGCTTGTCAAAAAATGTTGTCAAATGTCTCAAAAGAAAGTTTTTATTTATTTTTTTACCCAATTTTTTGGAAAAAAATAAAATTAATTATTTGTTTGAAATGAAATTTTATTATTATTATTGAGAATTATGGCATTATAAGTTTGTCAAAAAATATTGTCAAGTGTGTCAAAAAATGATTTCATATATTTTTATAGCCAATTTTTTGGGAAAAAAATGTAGCTGTTTTGATGACGTATATGTAATTGCAAATGAAATTGGACATGGAAATTTTTGAATTTGTTATAGTTTTTGAAATATTTTTGGAATTTTGAAAAAGTTTGTATTTTTGATTTTGTAATAATTTTTGCAATATTTTTAGATTATGAAAAATGTTTAAATTTTTGATTTTGTAACAATTTTTGCAATATTTTTAGAATTTTGGAAAAAGTTTGAATTTTTAAGAATTTTTGGAATATTATTGGAATTTAGAAAAAGTTTAAATATTTGATTTTATTCTAATTTTTGGAATTTTGAAAAAAGTTTGATATTATTTCATTTTTAAAATATTTTTGGAATTTTGAAAGAAATATGAATTTGTGATTTGTAATATTTTCTCGAAACGCTAAATGGTGAGGTTTTTGAGTAGTTTGCTGATTGTATATCATCTTTTCACTAAATTATATTAATTTATGATCTGTTTTCCGGCAACGTATTAATGTTTCGTGTTAGTTTTGTAGTAAATTTCTAAACAGAGATAAAAAAATACTTGTTCTTTAACAAAGAGTTATGTTTGATATATATCGCTGCCCAAAGCTTAAAACCATGTCCTCATAAAAGTTTTTTGCCGAAAACTATATCAAAATCCTTAACCCAGACCGAAGTCTTGATATCTCAGAGCTGTGAAGTTTCAGCCCCTCCATATTTTATAATTTTGTTTTATGCGTAGAAAAAAAACCGAAGAAAATAAAAACAAAAAAAAACAGAATATAATTTTCAAATAGGAGTCGGAGCCGACAAATTTTTTGATTATTTTTCCGACTCTGACTCCGACTGCAGTTACTTGAAAATTCGTCCCGACTCCGACTCCGACTCCGCAGCCCTGGTTTGCAGGACGATCTGGTATGCTAGTTTAAGTATTGCAATCGTTCGTAGAACCATGTCGGGGCTTTAAATGTTACCTGAGAAGCACATTTCGAGGCCGAAGGCCTGCAAGATATGCAGGCAAATCTGTCCCCATGACATATTAAATAAGTAGCACTTCTTCGAACTCATATCCAAAAATTAGTGATACAAGTCATCATTAAAAATTACTGGCTCCTTGTTATCAAAACTGACTCCTGTAACTGAAGAAGGAAACCGATCGTAGAAAACGCACTTAAATCGCAATTTGTTACTATCACCCACAAGAGAATCAACGCTCCGACTTTCTACGCACACAACTGGATAATATTAAAATACTCTTGGTTGGTTGGAATTTTATTTATGTCCTATTTAATACACGACTTCAATTAAATAACGTAAATGTAGAACATCGGCATTTGACCACCCCATATGACTGATTAGTTATAATTAAGAAATTAATAAGAAAACGGTTAATGTAATCGTCTGCAAATGAAAAATTCATTTTGAGTTTCTAGTTTATAGACCAGTCTAGATACCTTAAAAACAGGCAAAAAATGGAAAAAATTAGTAACAGTATGAAAACTATTGGATAAATAAGAAAATATTGCGCAAATGATGGGAAACATAAATTAAAGGTGATCCGAGTTAGAAGTAGAAGCAGGTAGAAAATGGTTTTTCATGATTTTCAGCGAAAATAAACCTTCTGTCGAATAAAGTTAAAAGCAAAAGTTGTAGGTAGTTAAAAGGTCTATAACTTTTGTATGTGTCATTTTTTCACATAACCTAAAATTTGCCGTGAAAATAGAAAAAAACGAGAAAAAAGGTCTTTTCGTTTTTAATTTTTATCTCCCACGAACAGATTTTTTTTTCACACAATTTGGTGAAAACGTACTTTATTATGTCCCTAATACGCTGTAATTTTTTGGAATCACAATATTTATTTTTACGTTTGATTTTGATTTTAAACCAAAAGAGTGAGCTCATTTTCACACGAAAATTCTCCTGTGCTGGAAACAGTTTTTTCAAAAAAATCAGTAATCTTTAATTTTGTTGAAACGTCTACTTTTAGATGGTGTACAAAAAATTAACATTACCATGGAAAACATTTATTTTTTTTAAAGATTTCAACGGTAAATTTTAACAAATAATGAATATTTTTAAACAATCATTGAAATTAACTTTCTAAAATCAAGTTTATTCAGTTTTTCGCATTTCCTGGAAAATGTTTCCGTATTTATGTTATATTAATGTTTATTTTTTTACACCATCTAAAAGTAGACGTTTCAACAAACAAAATGATTAATGTTTTTTTTTTGAAAAAACTATTTCCCATACAGGAGAATTTTCGTGTGAAAATGAGGTCACTCTTTTGGTTTAAAATCAAAATTAAACGTAAAAATAAATATTTTGATTTCAAAAAATTACAGCCTATTATGGACATAATAAGGTAAGTTTCCACCGAATTATATGAAAACAAAATTAAACTTTTTTCGATAGAAGCTCTAGTTTCGCTGAAAATCGTGAAAAACCATTTTCTACCCCTAAAAGCTCACCCCATTTCACAATCGTAACTCGGATCACCTTTAATTTATGTTTCCCATCATTTGCGCAATATTTTCTTCCTTATCCAAAAGTTTTCATGCTGTTTTTAATTTTTTTGCACGATCAGGCGATTTTGCATGTTTACTGATTCGTAAATAAACATAGTAAGTTTCGTTTACAAATCACAGGTCGGTAAGTAATTACTTACCGATCATGCAGGCGGTAAGGAAGACCTCAGGGTGTATACAAAAACGATTTTTAGTTAAATAATTGTGTAAATCTATTTCCTAGCTTCAAATTTAAATAATATTCTTTTAAAAATATTGCAATTAATAGATTTTAAAGCAATTTATTTTAAAAAAAAATATTCGATGAAATTAAGTTTTGCAACAAAAAAACCTATAGAATTATGATGAAACGCAAATCTTACTATTTTGAAATGATATTTTAAGAAATTTTCTTTAAAATATTAAAACTTGAATTTTGTGAATGAATTTTATTATTGAAATAATTTTAATTGAATTTTTATTGATCGTGCAAAAAATGTAATAAGCGTGTTGGGCATTAAGAGTATTGCCGATTTCGGATATATTAGAGATCTCGACTTCGTCTCGATCTCAAAACATATATCCTCAATCGGTAAAACACTCTTACTGTCCTTGATACTTAAATAACTATTTCCTCACAAAAAGCTATTTTGACTGGTCTATTAGTTTGGCCGAAGAAAAATAACAGACAATGTAAAACTAAATAAAAATTGAATTTTCTTTTTTTACACAAAAGCATGTTTGTTAATAATTATAGTTAATTTAAAGATTTACTTGTGATACGTGTTATCATTTAGGTAACAGCTAGCTTACGATTCCAGGATCAAGATTTTCCTTTTTATGACATAACGGATCTTGTAATATTTTTTAATCTAACTTGCCACCTCTGATTCTTCCTTTTTTAGTTTTCTACATGCACAATAGTGATTTTTCTAACAAAATAAATTTAGAACTATATAATTTTGTCAAAAAAAAAACCAAAATCAATGATTCTAGTCACACATTAAATAACGAAACTAAAGTAATAGAAAGTATGTCATAAAAATATTGATCAAATAGTAAACAATTCTTTCTCCATTTTTTATATTAAATTATTATTATTTGACCTGAATAACAATCAAATCAATATAAAGTAAATTTCTGTTAGCAGTTGTAATAAAACGAGCCTTGAACCTTCTTATCCTTTTACTTTGTGTAATGCAAAGAATGCTTCAAAGAAAATTTAGCAATAATTCAATATTAAGCAAACTCAATGCATTATGAATATTTTATTCTAAATATAAAAAATCTAAAGACAAAATACCCATAGATTTTCTTCCAAAAAAAAGAAAAGATTTTGCATAAATTTTCTTTTCGTTATTACGTCATTATAATCTTAGTCGTATATTTTTGTCACGCTAATACATATATAAATTGGGATTACAATTTTATTGACGGAGGCGAATTTTGTGACGGTTAACTAAAATCCAAACATTTCAAATGTAATCACGGCATCTAAATAATATTTTCAATTAAGTAAATTTAAATAAATCGATTTTTGTTATTCCAAAGTGTTTTTATTTTTATACAACAATTTTTACACGTTTTATAGTAGACAAATGACGTCAAATAATGATATAGCGTAAGGTAAGTTAATATAATAAAACAATTTTCTATTTTAAATTATATTTATGCGGCGATTTTTTTTAATGGAAATTTATTTCATGAATTGATTTTTATTATAAAAAATAGTTTAGCAGTCAGTCCAGTCGACGGAAATTGTATATTCCCACACCTACGTTTCGAAAAAGGATTTTTACATTAAAAAATATGTCGTATGAAAACCTATTAGATTCTGAAAATAACAATATTGGCGACGCTGATGCATAGGGTGACTTCACGACAGCTCTGGAAACAAAATGATCAGGATATACAGTAACCTTATATCAACTAAAAACTTTAATAGATGGCTACATAAGCAGTTTTTCGGGAAGCCCTACCACTTTGCTACCTTCATTTAACGAAGTCTGTATGCTACCAACAAACTTTTAAAACGAAGTGAGTGCGTTGTGCCCCAAAATCTAATCTACCCAAAACAAAAACACTGAAAAAATGCAAAACAAAATTTTACTGGTAGTGAAAAACCGGAAGTTGGGATGCGGAACTATTGTGAACCGTGCTAAATGCTTGTGTACCAAATTTCATCTAATTCGATTATGAGGATTAAAAACGTTATTGGGCTTTCAAAAAACAGATGCTAGGCAGACTCTCCACCACTTTGTTCAATATCGAGCAGAAACTGATAAGCAAACATATTTGCATCTTTGTCAAAGATTTACCAAAATTAATTCACGAACGAATGCTGTATGCTGCCAACCAACATAAAAACTAGTGAATAAAAGTGAATAAAAGCACCTGTTGTGTGGTGGACTCCCCCTTCCTTGTCCAATGTACCCCAAAAGCGAACAAAATCTTTCTCACATTGATTCAAATCATTAACCAACGTTTTATGAAAATCGATTAGTAGGCTATAAGAGGGATAAACACCTTCAAAAATTTTAGTGGAAGTGACAAACCAGAAGTTGGAAAGAAATATGAGGAACAGTACTGAAACTTTATAGACCAAGTCTAAATCAAATTGAAAGCCAGGGTTAGAAGTTATTTAAGATATTAACAATTTTGGAACGAAGTCAGATCTTCCATTTTTATGTGTAGTCGGATTATATACCAATGTTCAATCAAGATCCGACGGGGTTTTGTCAAACAATAACAATCATCAACAGGCCGGTTTTTTGTTAAAATTTATACATGCTAAAAAAATCTGTGTATCCAAAAAATCATCAAAAAAATAATTTATATGTATTAAAATGTGTAAGGTCATCCAACTAAATTTGAGTATTTGCCCACCTCAAGAAGTAATATTTAAGTATAGATAGTAAATTTGACGTTATTTGTCAGAAGCTTGAAGATGTAGATGCAAAATTGGGATATTTGCCATCGGGTAATTTGTAAAATGTTATGCAATCGATTTGGAACCCGATTTATTTGAATTTTGTGTCGTTACTATGCACACGTTGTTCTGGGCATAGACATTTTCTTTACCTCAAATAACTAATCGCTGTTCAAACAATTGAACATGGAATACCGCTTCAATTCGGTAAAACTTAGTTAAGAGGGTAAAGGCAAAGTTATTTCTATATATGGTATTTCTAAATTTTGTCCAACACAACAAGCAATTCTGGATGGATCCAAATCTTTGAGACATTTCTTTCCGAAAGAGCAATTTGTGCAGATTCGAAATGTCTTCTAAGAATTCGCAAAATTTGGTGAAATCCGTTAGAAGTAAAGCACGAGCCAAATCAACCGGTTTTATGTAAAGCAAACATGCTAAATTTGTTCTGGTTTGACATCTAGGTTGCAATCGGTTGAATATGGAATATGATTCGTCTAGCCGAATTCGCATCCGTTCAAAAGGCCTTTTAAGTGGGCTGCGCATAAATTTATATATTTTTAGACCTTTCAGATGCCGCCGCAATTGCTTTTTAAGGTGGAAAAATCGGTCACGCGAATCACATTCAAAGGATTGCAATAAATTTAACAAATATCTTTAAACCCCGAAGCTATCCAAGTGCGCTTCTTGTGATGGCGAAACTATTTAGAACCAGAACAAATTTTATATGTTTATATGTTTACATAGTACCGATCAGAAAATACCAACCCATGCAAATTACTTTCTGTGGTTGACAAAATAGCAAGAACTAGATAACGGTTGTATATGCTCCAACCAAATTTAATCATATTCCGACAAATTTCGCTAAAACTTCACAATCTCTAGATCATGTGGATTCATCAATCATTGGGTTTTGTTGATTTGGAAAAAATTTCGAAATTGAAATAAACTTGGCTTGTGCCCAAGCACTTTCCAATAAAAGAGGTGTTCCACATCTAACGGTATGCGTTAAATTTTACAAATCATCAGCAGATATTTGCTTTTTAGGTAGAGGAATTATTCAAAACCAGAGCAACTTTTACATGTTCAGTATGCAAAACTTCAATAAAGCAAACTATGCTTCACATCCAAAGAATTGTAATAAACATTTCATGATTTGCAAATGTCTAAAAGTTCGGTCGATCTAATATTACTTCGGTTTTGAAAAAACCAAAGTATTGAATTCATAAGCCCAAATTGAAATTCTTACCTCCACTTTTTTGGCATTTCTTGACGTTTTAGGACCTACTGATTCTAAACAAACAAAAAAAAATGTATGTCTGTCTGTCGGCCGTCACAACCGACGAAGTATAGAAAACCGCTAGACGGATTTCAAAAATTTTTTTTTCTAAAAATAGGCCGAAAGGACGATGTGTTCGAAGTGTGTCAAAAAATCGTCAAGTGTGTCAAAACAAGGAAATTTTGTTACGAATAGAAACATTGAATTTGAAGAAATCTTGATGGTTAAAAAAAACTAGACTATTGCATTATAAGCTTGTCAAAAAAATGTTTTCCGGTGTGTCAAAAGAAAGATTTTTATTTACTATTTTACCCAACTTTTTGGAAAAAAATAAATTAATTATTTGTATGACATGAAATTTTATTATTATTATAGAGAATTATGGCATTATAAGTTTGTCAAAAAAATAGTGTCAAGTATGTCAATAAAATGATTTCATTTATTTTTTAGCCAATTTTTTGGGAAAAAAATTTAGCTGTTTGTATGACGTAAATGTGACATGGAAATTTTTGAATTTGTTAATTTTTGAAAAATTTTTGGAATTGTGAAAAAGGTTTGTATTTTTGATTTTGTAATAATTTTTGCAATATTCTTAGAATTTTGGAAAAAGTTTGAATTTTCAAGAATTTTTAAGAATTATTGGAATATTTTTAGAATTTAGAAAAAGTTTAAATATTTGATTTCATTCTAATTTTGGGAATATTTTTGGAATTTTGAAGAAAGTTTTAATTTTTGATTTTGTTTTAATTTTTGCAATATTTTTAGAATTTTTGAAAAAAGTTTAATCTTTGATTTTGTAATAATTTTTGGAATATTTTTTGAATTTGAAAAGAGTTTGATTTTATTCAATTTTTACAATATTTTTGGAATTTTGAAAGAAATATGAATTTGTGATTCTAGGTAGATTTCATATAAAAATCTACCTATTGCAACGTGTTTCATCTCGGAATTTCGGAAAAATTTTGGTGCCAAACGACTATATATGATAAGCGGAGACGGAAAATCAAAATGAAAAACAAAATTTATATATATAAACTAGCGGGACTCGGCGTGCTTTGCTACGCCTACAAATAAAGTTTGTGTGTATACATTATGTTGACGTAGTAGCAATAATTTCAAAGATTAGTAATGAGAAATGATTTTCTATTTTTATTTTAAATACGAATGTAAAAAGATCAGCACTCTAGTTGATCAGTAAAATATAAAAAATTAGTATTATATATAAAACAAAGGACATATAAAAAATACGCGATCAAATAAGTTTTCAGGTGTGTAAGGTTTCAGGTGTGTCTCTATATAGAGCACTATACGGAACAAAAATCGATTCCCAAATTTTCACAGTGCTCATGCGGTTTAATATACGCTTTCTTTACCGGTAGGTTACTAAAAAAGTTGCAAAAAATTTTGATCGTTATGTCAACGTTAGTCAACATCCTAAGTAATTTTACGGTCATTATTGATTGTTGCAAATCAATGCAAAACTGATATCTTACACACGGTCAATATATTGGCATATGTTCCATATATTGACAACATTAATTAAATATATTAATTTTTGGGCGATTTTGTGAGTAATTATTGAAAGTATTATTACCGATAATAAGTAATTGTTGTCGGGATTGAACTCACGCTCATCAGAGACATCATAGTTCAAAGCCATCTTACAGACTCAGCCACAGTGGATGAAACAACAATGAAACATATTTTAATTTTCATGTTCAGATAATTTCTAAATTGAAACTTCATTATCTCATATTTATTTAAATTGAATTCTTCATCTGTGATTTGATTATATAATTGTAAATTTTATTTGTTCCCGACACGAAACACACAAAAACTGTTTTAAAGAAGTTTTTCTGAGAGAAAATAAAAAATGCTTTAAAATTGCAAAATTCATGAATTAAAATAATTACTTTACGCTTAATCACTCTAAAAATCTCTCAAAACTTTATTTATTTTACACCAAATAGTGTAAAACTTTTGTTTATTTAACATTATACCCGTCGCGTATTGTCGGTATCTCAGAAGAAAAGAAATTCAAGAAAACTCGTTTTGATAACATCCGTGTTCAATTTGACTGAAGCATTTGAAACAACGAAAAAGTTAATACAATTGTTGTTGTTTTTTCAGTTGTTTCAGTCAAACTAAACGTACCTAACATTCAATTTACATTGTATCATTTTTATTGCAACAATTATTTATTTTAATAAGGAAAAAATTTCAAAATGTCGTTTTAATTCTATTTCTTTATTCGTGTGCCTATGGGCACACATTATATTTTGTGTTTTTCCGTCTAGATGCGTAAACGAATAAATCAGAAGGTATTTCGACGTTAGCTGGCCACATACAGTTGTCCAGATGTGAGAAGTACGGATTCTCCAAATCTACCAAGTCCACATCCTTGCAGCAATTGTCCTTGTGCTTTGTTGATGGTCATTGCAAAAGCGAGTCGCACTGGAAACTAAATGTTTGAATTCAAATGCCATATATGTTGGGATCATTGAAATGCGTAGCAACAGTACATCTTCCCCTCTGAATTTTCAATTCAAAATTGTAGCTGCAATGACATTGTTCATCATCTTTTTCACCTAAAATTTCAAAAAAATTTTTGCTATTTCAAAATATTTGACATATTTTTTTAATAAAATGTGTTGTGTAGTTGGAATTACAATATATGTCACAAAAATACATAAAACCCTTTGAGTCCTAGGTTCCACAACATCATGTTTTTTAAGATGATGGACGCAAATTTCTTATATTTTGGTTTTTTATATTCTTTTTAAAGAATGGAAAACTAAATAATAAATCCTTTCACATAATAATAAACGACATAGGGCAATATTTCATGATAAAATGGAGGAAATAAAAATAAAATACTTTTTTTCAAATTTGTAGGAACAAAGCTAAATTGGGTAACCAATTATCCTTATAGTGCTAGAAGCATATACCAAGATCAAGAACATAGTTTTGCTCAAGGATTAAACCCGGCATATTTAATTGTTATATGGAAGCTCATTTCTTCGAGCAAACGAAAAAGTTCATTATTTAAAAAAATATAACAAATAAAAAATTTGCGTCCATCAACACCTTAGAAAGCATGTTGTTGTGGGACCTTATTCTTCAAAGGTTGTTATATGTTGTTGTTGCACACATTGTAATTCGTACTACCCAACACATTTTATTTAAAAAAAAATAGCGTGTCAACATCAAAGAATATTCTATAACTAAGACTATCGTTGATTGAAAAAAGTTCATCCGCCAACATCCCTAAGATATCACTTTGGCTAGTGATATCTCACTACTATTGCCAGTGGTATACGATATCTCAAGCTAACTCATATGCAAATAGCAGGGACCTAAGTACACGGGGTTGTCACACCCATAGATCATATTTTATAAATAGATCAAATTTTATAAATCTTCCTGCGGGAGTATATATTTAATTCGTTAATGAATTCTTTAATTCATTAATGCATAGTTACCGTTTGCAAATTACTTTTGCATACGTGTTGCCAGCTAAGTCCCACAATTTTTAATTAGTTTGGTCATTAGTTGTTGATGATGGGTTGCAAATAACCCGAAATATATTCAATTATATAAAATAAAAAATAATTAGAAATAATAGTAAAGAAATTTTATTTTTTAAGAGTGGACGCAATAAGGTGTTTCGTAAATTTAAAATTTATAACATGATGTGTTAAATTCCAATATGTATAATTTTGTCATATAAATGTTATTCTTTGTCACATTATACAATATACATTCATTTTTCAATTTCATAAAATTATGTTCAACGAAAAAAACATTGATCAAAGCAAACTACGCGTTTTAACCGATATTTAAAAAAAACCAATTAAAATAATTATCACCAATCACCAAAGAAAAAATAATACATGACAATTGGAAAAAGCAAGGCGTAGGGTATTTGCAAAACTTTAACATTAAAAACAACGTTTTAAATACAAATACGGTACCATCTATTGGCTAACCCAAATTTATGAGGCGCATATCACACTATCAAATATATTGGTCAATAAAAAAAATTTGACATGAAATTGGAGAGTGTAAAGGTTGTAAAATAAACTTCGCTAGTTTTTCATCCCGTTTTGATGACAATTTTTTTTGCCTCTAATCGTTCTATTTTAATTAGCAATACAAATAAGAGTATTTTTCAATTTGATATTGATTTTTGTAAATTAATATTGAAGATCAATGAAAAATTTAAAAAATAAATAAACAAATTTAAATTATTGTTTTCTTTAATTTTTAATCTTATTTTTATTCAAATTTTATAAAAACCAATCCAATACAATAATTTTTTTACAGGTTTTGATACTTTCTAACACTTCTATAATTAATATATCACCTCCACAAAATTATCAATAATCTTTGGTAACGTATGTGACGTAGCATAATATGCTTTTCGTTTATTATCAAATAAAACAAAACTTTCTTTACTAAAACATATTTGATAGTCTAATAAAGGCCTTATACAGATGTTGAAGTTTACTATCAATTGAATAAATTGATTAACGCTGCCATCTAAAAGTTGGCATACGAACCATTCATGTTTAACATTTAATTCGCAATTAAAAAATATTGAGGCATTTAATCAAGATTAAACCATCATACCATCAAGATTAAACCATCATACCATCGGACCATCATACACACATTGTACAAAATTTCATTACGATTGGTTACGTTGTTGCGGAGATCATCGCGGACAAACATCGTGACACGTGATTTTTATATATACAAGAAGATTGTAAATTAAGATCAGTAAGTACTACATTGCTGCTCGTGCATGAAAATTGCTGGTTGAGGCGCAGCCGAATAATAATTTTTAACGACAAATACGATTACAGTTGCCAAGGAGGCATTCATTTGTTGTTTAAAAAACGTATCGGACGTCAAGTTAAAATTTTAAATTAATAAATTTAAAATTTATACAGAGCTTAGATCTTTTTTTAAATAAAAATAATTTAAAATGAGCAGTAGTGATGAAAGTGATATAATTAGCACTTCACCTCATATAATAGAAGCAGCCAACGATATCTCTTTATATCTGTTGCCTGAAAAATCTAAAGTCCGGTATGAAAAAGCATACCTATTATTTATCAATTGGTGTAAGAACAAAAAAACAGGAGATTTTTATTCTGAAGATGTGTTTTTGGAATATTTTGGTGAACTATCGCAGACAAAAAAGTCTTCAACAATGTGGTCAAATTATTCAATGTTAAAATCAACATTCATCGTTAAAGAAAATTTGGATATTAGTAAATACTAAATATAAAAGATTAATTCCTTTTTTAAAAAAGAAGTCCTCGATCCTTATAGAGCCAAAAAATCAAAAGTGTTTTGGAGAGAAGAAATTAATAAATTTTAATATTATGTTTTTGTCCATTATGTCTTTTGTTTTACTTGTGTTTTTACTTTCCGATTAAGAGCAGAAAAAATTAAAAAATGCTCGCTAAACAGCAAAAGCTAACTTTCTCTTTTAACTTGACAGATAGAAAACATTATTTTCTATAACAGTCGTTAAAAAATATATGTATATTGATTACGCATTTACAAAAGTTTTCCTAAATTGATAGTATTTGTATTATATTTGAGGTGTAAAAGTTTTTTGATGTTGTTGTTGATTATAAATTATGTGTGGTAGTGTTGCAGTTGTGACGTAGTTAGAACGTTTATCCACCAAAGGATTTAATATGTTATTAAGGAGTTTTAACCAAATTAAACAAAACTATTCGAAATTGCATTGATAAAGTAGTTTCTGTATTTAGTTTGGTTGGTTTGATAAATTTTTGGGATTATTCTGTTTCTACTTAAATTTTTTATTTAAACTAATCTGACACATCCAATTCTATTTGTACACAAAGCTGTCTGGTCTCGAAATCTACCTATTTCTAGCGGATATACGTGCCGCTTGGACTTTTTTTGTAATATGTTCTCGGAATGCTAAATGGAGAGGTTTTTGAGTAGTTTGCTGATTGTATATCATCTTCTCACTAAATTATATTAATTTATGATCTGTTATAATTTTCCGGCAACGTATTGATGTTTCGTGTTAGTTTCGTAATAAATTTCTAAGCAGAGATAAAAAAATACTTGTACTTTAACAAAGAGTTATGTTTGATATACATCGCTGCCCAAAACTAAAAACAAAGTCCTCATAAAAGTTTTTTGCCGAAAATTGTATCAAAGTCCTTAACCAAAACCGAAGTCTTGATATCTCACAGCTGTGAGATTTCAACCTTTTCATATTTTATACTTGAAGAGAAGAAAATTTTTCAATTGGGATCATGTCGTTATACATCGAAAACGAGTATGTAATTGAATAGGGATTGAGTTATGTTTCGTTCTTTTCCGATGTTTCCACTAAGAAATTTCAGGCTCGTTTGGCAGTAAAAATATAATTTTCAGAAAACTACAACCAGCTGCCGAACCCTGAAAGCCTAATTAGAATAACAATTAAGAATAAAATGTAATTACCCGAGCAGAAATTTGTCAGGGCTCAAGTAAGGCCCTGATCAGGTTTGCCCTAATCCAGATGAGGCATTGATAGGGCAGCCTGATTGGGCCCTGATCATGAGTGTTACGCTTTTTCCCTATCAGGTCCTGATTGGGATTACCGGATCAGACCTTGATTGGGATATCCGGACCAGGCCCTGATATATATTTATATATTATATACATACATACATTAATTAAATTAAAATAAAAAAATTACAATGGAAAAAATTAAAACATACATACCACCTTAGGGATTGCCCTTGTAGAACTGACCAGGCCCTGACTACGCCCTGACTGTATTTAGGTTTTCCCTAACTGATTTCTGCTCGGGTACACTCGTCAGTGTGTGCAGGAATTGCTGAACATTCTGGAGAAAAACGCTAATAAAGGATATGATAATTCCATATCGGTTTTGGAAATTATCACGCTACACCTGTATTGAATGTCCTAATTTTTCGTAGTTTTAGTAACACTAACGTGCGACTATCTTCTCTAGATATAAATTAAGGTTAACATATTTTACTATTAAACTTGAAATGAGATTGGCTTTTGGAGACAAAAAATAAAACAATTGTGAGAATCAATTTTTCCATTTAAAAATATTTAATACCGGTACACCGATAAACTTAGTTGACTTCAATATATGTACCTAAAATCCGGTATTTAAGTTTTGGTCCGGTATTAAAATTAATACTAAGGTATCAGGCACAGTATTACTATAACAGAAACATAAGACTTTACGTTTAAAATTTTGTATAAAGTTTAGAAAAGTATAAAACAAGCTGTTTAGATTTTAGGATATTAACTTCAACGTTAAGTATGTGTTATTTGTTATGTGTGGGCACCTAGCCACACAGGAATACAAGGAAATGCTATCGCTGACGCTTTAGCAAAGCAAGGTGCAAATAAAAAGTTTTTTGGACCGGAACCATTCTTCGGAATGGCCAAGAGTTCGCTCAAAAGCACAATCCAAACATGGGAACAGGAACAAAATGCTAAATTATGGAGAAGCAGAGAGGGACTAGTGCACTTCAAGAAGTTTCTAGGCAGCCTCACTGTTTCACCCTTAAAAACAATCGACTTAAATAGAGAGTCTCTAAGAATTTTAACGTGGTGCGTTACTGGACATGGTCCTTTAAAAAACCATATTAACAAAATAGGCCTTGTTGTTTCCGACAGGTGTAGATTTTGCTACTTGGACGCAGAAACGATGGAACATGTCATCTGCAGCTGTCCTGAACTCTCTTGGCACAGATACAACCAACTTGGTCATAGAAGACTAACACTTCCATGACCACAAAACGTCACTCCAATTCAGCTAATTAATCTTATTAAAAGTCTCAACTTGAATGACAGAATACAACCAGTAACGGCACAGACGACGACTGACTAATAGCACAATCAGGATAAGCAGAATAGACCTTCAGGTCGCAGTGCTACTTGAACTGTAAGTCTCAAGGCCCTCCAATAAAAATAAAGTGTTATTTCGATTATTTAAAAAATCAAAACTTTATTACAAAACGTTCACAATCACAGTAAATGCAAAATGCTGGTTACACTAAGCATTCATTGGCTGACTTCACCACAAGTTTTGAACATATATATAGTTTTCTCAAAATAAAGTCTACTATACTATAAAGTAAAACTCTTCAATTCGTGACTGTTGCCATAGCCTTTTTTAAATATAATTATAGAAAAAGTTATTACAGAATATAAATCAAAATTATTTTCTTCGAAAGTGGAAATCGAAAATTTGATGGCAAATTGTTCTGAGCACACACTAATTTTTATCAAAATGGGTTCAAAATTATTTCAAAATTTTCAAAATTATTGAAGTTTCAATTTCTTCAGAGCTTTCTTCAGTGCTAGAACATAACCATGAACGAAGAATGTAAGTCTCTAAACAAAGTTAAAGTATAAAACAAATTTAAATTTGTCTAATTTTCTATTTTCTACAAAATTGACTCATAAACAAAGGTTATAAAAACGAAGTAAAACAAATCAGCAGTTGTATTGTCACCGTCGTTTGTTCTTTCCACAAATTTATTACCTGATAAATCTATGAAGATTTACAATAACGAGTATATGAAATTTCAGGAATTCATGCGAAATAAAAATACCAGTAGCATATCAGAAAATGTTTTGATCGTGTACATGGCAGAACTATCGAAAACAAAAAAAAAATTCCACGTTATGGTCTGTATATTCGATGTTAAAAGCTACAATCAATTTAAAAAATTGTATAGATATATCAAAGTTTATGCAATTTCGGGCGTAAAATAAAAAATTGCTACGGTCTTTTGCAATTCGCATTCGAGTCATCATGCTAAATAAATATTGCATATATATAAAATTGAAAGTATGTCTGTTTGTCCTTTATGCATTTACACATTAATCATCATGAAAATTTGGGAAGTTGTTGTGTACACTTAATTTGCTTTTTATTTAACTATCGCTTTAAACGGTAGTTTGCTTTGATCAATGTTTTTTTTTGTTGAACATTATGTTTATGTTTTTTTATGTAATTAAAAATAACGTAAGAAAGATATTATAACCTGAAACAATTACATTTGTATATCAAAATTATATGTATTGGAATTCAACACATGTTACAAATTTTATCATCTTCACCAAATATGTTGTTGGTTTGGAATTGTATGTAATATACATGTTTCTAAAATTAAGTGAAGACCTAATACTTGTAACTTGATACTTGATAACATCGATTATATCGATTCAACGCTCACAATTACGAGACGGAAATCGCATAAATTCTATACAAAGAAGCATAGCTTATGATTGATTAAACATGGATGGCAATCATGATAAATAAAATAATTAAAAATGGTGGCACTTAGCTGATAGTGATTTGCAAACGGTAACAATGCGCATTAATACCAATGGATTTACTTAGCTTTCTGCAGGAAGATTTGTAAAATTTAAACATGTTGATCTATGGGTGTGACCACCACACGTACTTTAGTGCCTGCTATTGGCATATGACTTATCTTGAGATATCGTATACCATTGGCAATAGCAGTGCAATCTCATTAGCCAAAGTGATATCTTAGGGGTGCTGGCGGATGAAGTCTTTTCAATCAACGATACCATCCCTTACTCTAAGTTATGGAATATTCTTTGATGATACGCTATTTTTTTAAAATAAAATGTGTTTGGTAGTAGAAATTACAAGGTATGTCACAACAACACATAAAAAACCTTTAAGAACAAGGTCCCACAACAACATGCTTTCTAAGGTGTTGATAGACGCAAACTTTTATATGATATGTTTTGATTATTTTAAATATAAAAATGTATATAATAGTTGCTTGGAATGCTAATAGATGTGAAACCCAGAATAATTTTAATGATTTTAGTTTAAACATTCTGAAATTTTAATTTGCAATGCTACAATAATTGGAAGATACAAAAAAGTCAGACAAGTGCGAATAAAATTCGTTCGCCAAGGGTTCCTTTTCGGTCAATCAATTGTTGAAATTTAGGGGGGTGGAGAGACTACATACTAAAAATATTTTTTTACAATAACACAAAAACTGTGCATTGCAAAATTCTAAAAAAAATTGTAATGTTTCTTAAATTAAGTGCTCCTTCATAGGACACCCCACTCATTTGGGTTATATATAGTTTTTTTTACATTCCCCACACCCATTCCCTAAACACACAGAAATATAATTATTTGAGACTTCGCTATGATTTTTATTCAAAATTTACCAATCTTCCTGTGTCTGTAAATTTTTTCAAATGTTTCTGTCAATCATCGTCGAAACGTAGGGGGCGGAATGGTATGAAAGTTGCATTTTTTTGACAATAACTCAAAAACTGTGCACCGCAAAATTCTAAAAAAAACTGCAATGATTTTTAAATTAGGTGCTCTTTCAAATGACACCCCACTCACTTGGGTCAAAATAGATTTTTTTTACCCTCTCCACCCCCGTTCCCTAAACACCCTGAAATATCAAAAATTGAAACTTTTCCTGAATTCCAAATATATTTGAGAAACTATAACAAATTCAAAAACTTCCGTGTTCCAATTATATTTACGTAAACAAACAGCAAAATTTTTTCTCCAAAAAATTATCTAAAAAAATAAATGAAATCTTTTTTTGACACACTTGACATTATTTTTTGGACTAACTTATAATTCTCAATAATAATAATAAAATTTCAGGTCGTACAAATAATTAATTTTTTGGGTAAATAAAAATCTTTCTTTTGACACACTTGACAACATTTTTTTGACAAACTTATAATGCAATAATCTAGTTTTTGATCTCACATACCAATCCCGACCATCCAGATTTCTCCACATTCTTTGTTCCTACTCTTTATCACTTAAAATGAACGTTTTTAAGCAAAAAATATGCATATTTCCTTGTTTTGACACACTTCCGGTACAGCTATCGAACACATCGTCCGTTCGGCTCTAACCATTGTGTGAACCCATCTTTAGAATTCCAAATTTTTCAAATTCCTTCAGCCACTTTCTAGATTTCGTCGGTTGTGACGGCCGGCAGACAGTCATACATTTTTTTTTGCTTTCTTAGAATCAGTACTCAGTAGATCCTTAAACGTCGAGAAATGTCAAAAAAGTGGGGGTAAGAATATCACTTTTAGCTCATGATTGTAATGCTTAGGTCTTTCAGACCGAAGTAAAAATTGAAAAAATTGAAGCTTATAGGAAATATTGTAAAGATAAGATTGAACCAAAACTATAGCGGTTGGCCAATCTTTTAAATTGTTATGTGGAGACTGGAGGGGGTTGAAAGAAAAAAGTTTTGAAAAATTTATTTTTGACCTTGACTAATGAGGTATCATGTGAAAGGTTATTTTTTCAACCGAAAACATTTTTTTTGGAATTTTCGGAAGCACAGTTTTCGGCTTACTTTCAAAAATGTGAAATTTTTTCCCCTTACAAACAGAAGCAAAATTGTTAAATTCACGGTTGTAGGAAATGTTTTAAAGATTGAATGAAAACTATAGTGGTAGCTCATCTTTTCAATCGTTCTTTTAAGGCAGTTGAGTGGGAAAATTAAAAAAAAATATTTTGATCTTGACGAGTGGGTGTCAGATGGAAGATGATTTTTTTTAGTAGTCATAAATAATTTTTTTATAATTTTTTGAGGCACCGTTTTTGAATTATTATTAAAATTGTTTTTTGTAAAGGTCTGTTCACGTAGAATAATCTTGGAAGATGATAAATTTTGCTACCTTGCAGCAAATATATATTTTAGTAAAAAATTAAATCTAACGAAATACAGAAACTAAAAATAAAATAAATAATCAAATTTTTTAATTTTAAGGTTCTGAGATAGACTATGGCTAGATGAACTCGGCTTCGGGTAACCCGAGTTCAAATGCAGGGTTAGGTCGAAAAATTATGTGACTTGCGATAACATTACCAAGTATGCCGGTTTGCTATTCAATCGATTGTTACTCAATATGGCTATGTTCAAACTGTCCTCCATGAACTGAACAATAATTCTAAAAATATTTGATTGACTTGATTCAAGTAGAACTCGACGACCAGAAAATTGATTGAATTATATAAGGTTTGAGTTGATAAAAGGAGGCAGTTGATAAAGGTTTGAGTTGATGATTATAAATCCATGATTCATATTTGAATTTATACTACATTTTCTAATTTAAATTACTTACAAGCTGGTGTAACTAAATGTTTTTTTATAATTACTATAAACAGCTAAGGAAAAGATTTAAACAGATGTAACTTTTTTTGTATCAGTTCAAACAATTTTCGATTGAAATTGCTATTAACATTTACGAGAAAAAATTCATTATGTCGCATGGTATTGATGCTTTACAAGTTTATGTCAATTATTTATGATTATTTGAGAGAGGAACATACAAATTAGTTTGAATTTATTATTTTTTATATATGTCATTTTAAACGAGAGGAAAAATGTTTTTGCTGATTTTTTATAAAATACAATCATAAAAAATTTATTTCAGAGTTCAAAAAAAATTTAAAAAAATTTGTTCAAGTGTGTTGCGCTGATTAGTGCAACAGAATAAAATGAACAGCTGTTTATTTTATTCTGTTAAACATAATAACGTTCACAATCATAGCTGTAAAAAATCAAAATAAACCTTTTGTTATAGAGTTCGGGAGGATAAACAAAACTTATTGAATTAGCGACTAGCGTATTAAATTTGGAGCTAGATTTGAATTGGGAATCGCTTTGTGTAGTGTCAACTCAGACGGAGCAAATACATCAGCAAATTTCTATGCATAATTGGTTTTGTGAGGAACATGATTTTGTTTTCCATCTGAAAATATTCTCCATGTGAAAAGTTAGGACTAAATGGATTCGAAATAATCTCAAGATTTATAACATTAAACATAGTTTGCTTAGTGTGGAGCATGGCTCAAATTTACAAGTTGAATATGGAAGATGATTAGGCTTAATTGAAGTTTTACAAATAAATAGTCATAACACAAAAATGATTTGTTTTGTTTGGAACCGTCTCACCATTTAAAAACTTTTTGCGTAATACGTTAGTTACTTGATGGACACGAGATTCCAAAAACTAAACTTGAAAGTTTTTTTTTTTTTATTAATTAGTTAGACATGTTTAGCACACTAAATATGAAATATTCATTATTCAGACTCTTTGAATATCTGAAGATACCATGTCAACTAAAAAGGAAGGAGATGAGGAAAATGGAAGGAATGGGGATATAGGGATAACTATACTAATTGTTTTAAATGACGATGGACATTTTCTTCAAATGCCTGAGGGGAAAATTCATCGGGAAATATAGAGGAGGGCTGTTGATTTTAATCCGGAGTTATTATTTTATTAAAGATAGACAAAGTGCTTTTCCTTGGTCGTGAGTTCAGTTTACTTTAAACGTCGCAAAAATCTTACTCCCTCCCATTCCAGTTACCATGCTGTGCTATTCATGCTGTACGAATAATCAGTCATCAATATTTAATACATTAAAATACAGAAATCTGTATTTCTTTTGTTTAAGTGGTAACAGTAAAGGTTTGCGTGATTGGGGATATAAAAATTCAAATCAATACAAAGAAATTTTAAGTTCCATTTTTGTAAACATATTCATATGTATTATTTTATTTTTAATTAATTTCATATGTGGACATTACAAAATTTAATTTTTATTCTATTTCATAGTTATAATTTTAATGTATATACAGTTATATTATAATTTTTTTTGTATTTAAGTTTAATTTTTTAAAGTACATAATAGTTATTCGTTGTAATAAGTTTTGTAATTTTGGTGAATTTTTAAGTTAATTCATAATATCATAATTTTCAGGATTAATTTTAGTACGGATTAATTTAGTTATATTAACAAAAAAAAAATAATTTTTAATTTGATTTACTTTACAAGAATTTTTTAGCGTTTTAACAAGTTCAATGTATACATAATTTGATATTGACTAGAATATATTCTAAATTTGTGAAAATTAATTTAAAGTTCAAATAATGTGTGCGCCTGGTGTTTAATAGTTTTAATGAAAATATTTTAATTCAACACTTTTTCGTATTAATTTGTAATTTTATTTTGAAATAAATTTTTTATAATGCTAAAAAATTTAGTTTCCTATTATTACTTTGAAAATTTTGTGGTTTTCGGTTATATTTTAAATTTTATCCTATTTTGTTAAGAATCCAAAAACCAGAAACCACAAACCCATTTCAGGTTTTTAAGAACGAATAACTTTTTCTCATCGATCAAAAGGATAGATAAATGAAGGAAAAATACAATTAAAAGCAGTGGCGAAGCGTCGGTATAGACACACTAGACAGTGTCTACCCAAACATAATATAAATGTGAAACTTTATTTTCATATTGTTCGCATAATGTCGACTTAATACTATTTTGTCAAACGTTCTAAAAAAATCATTAAGTTTTAATACAATAATTAGAACAAAAACAATTCAGCTATGTTCCCGAAACTTTAATACAAACGTTTCCCAGTTTCATGTACAAACAAACAAAAATGTTTTTCTCAGTGCAGTAGACGTTTCAAATTATGACTACCATAATAAGCAATAGCAACAACAACAAATTTTCAACTTTTGTTCCTTCTTGGATAGACAGTTTTGTTTCTGTCTATTTTTGTTTCCAAATTTGTTGAGAAACATCAGTAGACGTTTCAAATTATGACTACCAAAATAAGCAATAGCAACAACAACAAATTTTCAACTTTTGTTCCTTCTTGGATAGACAGTTTTGTTTATGTCTATTTCTGTTTATATATTTTGTTTCCAAATTTTTTGAGAAACATATTATGGGAAGCATTTTTGACAAAAATTGTAATTATTAGTTAGATGTTTCTTGAGCAATTTTTTGTGTGATTGTGTGATTGTGAATTCGATTCTACGACTTCTGAAAAACAGGAACAGTTGGAAAATAAATTTGAATCTTTGATTTTGGATTAATTTTTGGAATATTTTTAGAATTTTGAAAAAAGTTTCAATCTTTGATTATGTTATAATTTTTGCAATATTTTTGGCATTTCGGGAAAAGTTTGAATTTTTAATTTTGTTATAATTATTGCAATATTTTAAGAGTTCTAGGAAAAGTTTGAATTTTTGATTTTGTTATAGTTCTTGCATTAATTTTGGAATTTTGAAAATAGTTTCAACTTTTGATTATTTAATAATTTTAGAAACTTTTTGGAATGTTGATGAAAAAGTTTAAATTTTGGATTTTGTTATAATTTTTGGAATATTTTTAGAATTTTGAGAAAGTTGTACGTGTACTTTTATTTGTACTTTTACAAAGAATTTTATGTTTAATATTCATCGCTCCCCAAAACTTAAAACAATGTTTTTGTTAATTTACAATATCCTTTATCTTTTGTACAAAATATTTTTATTTCAATTTTTAATTTTGATTTAGATTGAACAATCTGTTTTTAAATATTTTGCTTGCGGCGAATAAAAAATATAGTACATGATGCACGGACGTAAGTCATTTTAAATGTGGGTGCAAATCTCGGTTGGCGCTTCGACTCACAAACTTCACATACGTCCAAAACCTTAGCTTTCTATCCTCTCATCTTAATGTACTATAATTAGTTTCTACAGGCAAATCAATAAAACTTTTGAATATGTCTACCCTAGTTTCAGAAGCACGCTTCGCCACTGATTAAAAGTTCTATAAGAATAATTTTATAATAATTCTAGTAAAAGAAAGAAAATTTGTTTGCAAAATATATTATTGGTACCACAACGAAAAATTCTCAAAAAATTGTCTAATTGTTACTTAGTTCGATATTTGTATTACTACGTTTCTTATGATTTCAGAAAAAAATTAAATACTTAAATGTTGTTTATTTTAATCTAGCAAATGTTAATTTTTTTCATAATCAATGTTGAAGATTGTAGTAAGGAATTGAAAATAAAACTGTTATAAGTGTTCAAAATAATTTATGTGTTACAAAATACGTATATCAATACTTTTTTTTATATACATAAAACAAAATTTGCCTTCATATCTACCTCTCAAAAACAGAACATCTTTTCTCTAACTCCTCATTAAACGAATTATCGAAAGTCTCATCGTCGACCCATGTCTCAATTGTGGACGAACTCATTTTATGATTATTCCAAAAATATGTGTCCTTTTCTAATGTTTCTAATGAGCTCATAGATGTGTCACTCTTTTTAGGATTTTTAATGACATGAAAAGGATTGCTATTGTATTTCATTGAATTTGATTTATTTCCTAAATCAAAATTTGTCCATGAATCCGAGTACAAATTTCTTTCTCCTCTAATATTCACAAGACTCGAATTAGGACATACCGTGGTTTTTTGTTTACAAATCGGAGTTGATGTAAAACCCTGAAATAAATTATCAAGTTGATCTGAATGCCACGAAGTTGATTCAAAAAATGGATTATTATTATTTGATGATGTTGAAAAATCTTGTGATGCCCATGGATCTAATGATGAAAGATTATCATACGCTGAAATTGGACGGTTGGTTTTTGTAATAAAATCAAAGTTTTCCAACGAATTAAAGTTGGTCTTAATGAAATCTTGTTGTTTTAATTTATTTGATGATTCAATTCGTTTGATAGACGAAATCGATGGTGATTGACATAAATATTTTTTATTTTTATCAAAAATAACTTTTTCAAATATTATCTCATTGTTTAGTTTAAACCAAATATTTTCGTTATTGTTATTATTAAAATTTTTATCGAATTGCACTTTATCACAACAAGATTTCTTTTCTAATAAGTTTACATTTTTCTTATCGAAATTAAGATTTTCCTCATTTTTATAATTTGATTTATAATTGTTTTTCCGTTGCTCGCAATTTATATTATAATTTTTATTAAAATGTTTGTCTTGTTTACGATTGATTCCAATATAAATTTGATTTTCAGTGAAAATAATTTCTTCATCATCGATTATTGATTTATTTATATAAAAATCATTATTTAATTGATTATTTTCTTTTGTTTCATCTAAACATTTACTAATTATACGATTATTTTTTTGTACACGAAAATAATTTTTCAAATTATTATTAATAATATTTGAGTTAATCGTTTGTCGATTTAGATCGGTTTTGCTACACCCATCTGAATTTTCATCAACTGACGTCGAGGTTGTATCTTCTCGTATACAATAATTATGTTGGGTTTTATTACGTTTACCTGTTGGACTCGACGTTATTTTTCGACGTTTTGATGTTTTATTTTTTTGTTTCATGTATTTCGTTGTACGTGAATTACTTAATCGATTGTTATTATTATTTGTGTGTAATGATGATGATGATTGTTCATTGTTGATTGATAGCTTTTTGAAAAGCTGTAAAGAAAAAGAAAAGTTTCGTTTGTTATATCATAAGAAATAATTAATTGGTTTAGATTGAACTTTAGTATTACGGGTAGGTTTATGTAATGTTTTTATATTATTTGTTATTGCCTTTTAGCTATATTAACTAATTAGTTAAATGAATACACAAAATTCTTATCATTATGCAATATAGTCTTTCTGTATGGATGTTATGCTCTTTGGAGAAACTTTGCCAGAATAATTAGCATCCAGTGGAAACAATCCATGGTAACTGCATAAATACTCTCCGGTATGCCATTATTTTAAAGTAGTTGGTTATGGACGTCAATATCGTATACATGTTAGGCGGCAATCACAAACAGGATTGACATTTTGCCAGAAATATTGAAATATTTGTCATTATAATGAAATTTTTGTTCAGTTATTGACTTTTTCCTAATGGTTAAAGGACACCTTTGTGCTATTTGTTTGATTTTTTAGCACGTCGGCTATTTACTTATGGTTTAGTCATAAGTATGAAGTCCGGTTAAACGAGTTAAATTGCGGGGAGATAAATTTAAGGTTTATCTTCACTGAAAAAAATCCAATAAAATTGTTCATTAAATTGAAAAAACCGTGATTATTGATCGATCTTCTTTCGTTGGCTTAATAAACAAATTCGTTGGGTTAATAAATATTTTATTAATATTACGAATGATTTCATTTTATTAATAAATTGTTTGTTGGTCAAATGAGAAATAACTTATTAATACAACGAAAAATTTTATTGGATTTTTGTAAATTTTTTCAGTGTTCCTTTACAGTGGTGTCTCCAGGTACGTTAAATTTACTATAGTTTTTTTTCTTTTCTCTTCTTGTTACGTCTCATTATTTTGTTTATTTGTCTGCATAATATTTAATTAAATTTGGTTTGGCTAGAAATCTAGCAGAGTTATATATTCTGAAAAACCTCTGGATTGAAGTTGGTTAATTTTTGTTATTTTCCTTTGATTGCTTGATTATTTTGTATACATGTTGCGCCTCTTATTTGTTTTTTCTTTGGTGGTTCTATGAGCACACACCTAACGACTGTAATATTCACCGACTTATTCCTTTTATCTTTTTTTTTGGTCGAAATTGTGTAACTAACTGTAACTTTTGAATGTCTAGTTTGCAAGAAGTTCAATAAGAGAATTCATTCAAATCTCTGTTTACCGTTTTAAATTGTATACTAACATCATAGACAATCTGCAGTCACCGCAGTTTTTTTCAACGACATGAGTTTGACTTAATCGACTTAGTAAGTCGATTTTATGGCTGTTTTTTGTACGTAATAGTAGTAATATAGAAAAGATAACTTTGGCCCAGGAAATTCAGCTTGATGTTACTTGAAAATATTTATTTTTAAATATATAGACCACGGTGTGACTGATTTGACGTTTTTTAATCACTTGGTAGTAGGTAACAGCTAGGATACGAAAAAGTTCTCAAAGGCATTTTTTGAACAGTTGTGAATTTCTATGGAAAGATATATTAAAACTAAGAACCTCAAGTAGCAAGGTATCAGGGTTCGATCTATGTTTACTGAGGAAAGATGTTTAATAAAAATGAACATCTTATCTTCTCATCATCAATTAATATGGAACAAGTGTTTTTATTTCTCTTGCTTGAAATGCATTACGAACCTAACACGAAACATCAAAGCACTGTCGTAGAAACATAATATGTCGTAATATTGCATAACTTAACATAACAACATAAAATATCATTATTTTGTTACTTGACATGATGCAAATTTGAACCAAAACTCAAAATTTAAATTCATTAGCACTCAGAATTTTGATACCGTTATCTAAAAATCTCCATTAGTCACACAGTAGCTATATAAATTTCAATAAATAAAATTTCGCATAAATAAATTCTACTAGATCCATTTCTAGAGGAGTTTCTTCTTTTTTTCTTGCTACAGCTACTGTTACCACTGTCTTACTGTCTTATCGTTAGCATGACTTTACATTCAAAGCTAAAAGAAAATATTTCTCAAACTATTTATAAGCAATAAGTGACACTGTTACCCATAAAAAACGTTAAACAAAATTGATATCAGTGTGGCGATCTCAAATTTGGGCATTAATAAAAATCTAAGATTATTAAAGTTTGACAGAATAAGAGCTTCGAACATTCAATACCGGATCAAAGTTTCAATATCTGTTTTGCGGTATTAAAATCAGACAAAACCTGTAATATCTGTATTACAACCATTGTTATATGCTTTTTAAATGGGAAAAACGAATTCACACAATTCACAAAATCATTTTTTATTTTTGTCTTAGATAATCGACCTAAAATAAAATTAAACAAAAAATTAGGTTAGTCTTTTTAGGGTTCCGTTTCTTATACGGAACACTATTGGTGAGAGTACAACGTGTTTTTCACATTATTTCGATTATCTCGTGAACCATCAATCCGATGAACTTAAAATTTGAGGTGCTTATAAAACTAACCTATCCACACAAGATGGCGGGCTAAAAAATAAATAAAGTTGTGTTCGTTTGTTTTAAGGAGGTACGATGTAAAGCCTTTGAAAACAGACATTTTTTTAGCGAGACGAGTAGGGTATCATATGAAAGGGCTTCATTTCAGCATTATTTAAAAATATATTTTGGAATTTTGCACCTCACCATTTTTTGTATAATTTTGAAAAATGACGTTTTCGGGATGTTTTATTGCCCCGATTAACTCCGACCCTACTTCATCGAAAATGTTGAAATATATTTGGAATGAAAGAAAATTGAGAAGGTTTTTAATGAAAAATACAGAAAAGTGGCAGACACTCATAACTATATTTATTAAAGGGGTGCGAATGTTAAGGGGTAAAAACATCATTTAAAACCAGGTCATGTGGGGTGTCATTTGAAAGAGCACTTGATTTTAGAAATATTGTCAGTTTTTTTAGAATTTTGCAATGCATAGTTTTTGAATTATTATCACTAAAGTGACACAAAAAGTTGGTCCCCCCCCCTTGCATTTCGAGCCTAATAAACAGAAAAAATTGAAAAAATTCACAGAGACAGGAAGTTTGATAAACTCTGAACGGAAAATATAGCGAACTCTCAAATAATTATATTTTTGTGTTTTTAAGGGATTGGGGTGGGGAAGGGTGAAAAAAACTTTTTTGACCCAAGCGAGTGGGGTGTCATTTGAAAGAGGACCAAATCTCAGAAACTTTGCAATTTTTTTTAGAATTTTGTGGTACACAGTTTTTGAGTTATTCTAAAAAATGTGCAAATTCCAGACCGTTCCCCCCCCCCTACGTTTCGACACTGATTGACAGAAAAAATTGAAAAAATTCATAGAGACAGGAAATTTGCTATATTTTGAACGAAAATTATAGCGAACTCTCAAATAATTATATTTCTGTGTGTTTAGGGCAAGGGTGTAAGGAGGGTAAAAAAAAACTGTTTTTGACCCAAGCGAGTGGGGTATCATTTGAAAGAACACCAAATTTCCAAAACATTGCAATTATTTTTAGAATTTTCTGGTACACCGTTTTTGAGTTATTCTAAAAAATGTGCACATTCCAGACCGTTCCCCCCCCCTACGTTTCGACACTGATTGACAGAAAAAATTGAAAAAATTCATAGAGACAGGAAATTTGCTATATTTTGAACGAAAATTATAGCGAACTCTCAAATAATTATATTTCTGTGTGTTTAGGGGAAGGGTGTAAAGAGGGTAAAAAAAAACTTTTTTTGACCCAAGCGAGTGGGGTATCATTTGAAAGAACACCAAATTTCCAAAACATTGCAATTATTTTTAGAATTTTCTGGTACACCGTTTTTGAGTTATTCTAAAAAATGTGCAAATTCCAGACCGTTCCCCCCCCCTACGTTTCGACACTTATTGACAGAAAAAATTGAAAAAATTCATAGAGACAGGAAATTTGCTATATTTTGAACGAAAATTATAGCGAACTCTCAAATAATTATATTTCTGTGTGTTTAGGGGAAGGGTGTAAGAAGGGTAAAAAAAAACTTTTTTTGACCCAAGCGAGTGGGGTATCATTTGAAAGAACACCAAATTTCCAAAACATTGCAATTGTTTTTAGAATTTTGCGGTACACCGTTTTTGAGTTATTTTAAAAAATGTTTAAATTCCAGACCGTTCCTCCCCCTACGTTTCGACACTAATAGACAGAAAAAATTAAAAAAATTCATAGAGACAGGAAGTTTGCTATATTTTGAACGAAAACTACAGCGAACTCTCAAATAATTATATTTCTGTGTGTTTAGGGGAT
This sequence comes from Diogma glabrata, assembly GCA_963693315.1. Lineage (NCBI taxonomy): Eukaryota > Metazoa > Arthropoda > Insecta > Diptera > Cylindrotomidae > Diogma > Diogma glabrata. The sequence continues at coordinate 388,312,612 of OY856186.1, forward strand.
GGGTGTGGGGAGGGTAAAAAAAAACTTTTTTGTAACCAAACGAGTGGGGTGTCATTTGGAATAACACTTAATTTAAGAAACATTGCAACATTTTTTAGAATTCTGCGATGCACAGTTTTTTAGTTATTGATGAAAAAAGTGCTATTTTAAGTGTATGTATACCACCCTATATTTCGACGCTGATTTATAGAACAAATATTCCCAATTTAGACCATTGAAATACTGGTAAAATCTTTCTTTAGCTAACATAAACAGCTATGCATAAGATTTAACCTCAAGTAACATTTTTGATCAATGTAGATGTGATTGACATTTACTATTGATGTTTACGATTAAACATTTATTCTGTTATGCGTCCACAGTCTGGCGATATAAAGACTTTACAACATAACTTTATATCATTTATTTTTGATATTGTGTTCTTTTACATTCACGGAACCCTTGGCGAGCGAATTTTATTCGCACTTGTCCGACTTTTTATTCTTAATGAAGATAAGCGTTATAGTTACTAAAAACTTTTTCAAACATGAATATAGTTTTTTTAGTTAATATTCTCTAATTTTTGAATTTTTAAATTAACAAACTTTTTATCTTTACACTTAAATTTTTTAACGATATGACATTAATTTCAGACTATTAAAAGAAAACTAAAGACTAAAATAAAATCTATTTTATGAGGTTCAACACTAATCACCCTAAAAATTTCTTGAAACTTCTGTATTCCTTATATGGACAAATGCTCTACTCTTATATTAAGGGTACATCTAGTGATTTTTAAACCAATCTCAAATGTCAATACACAATACCAGAGAGAATCATTAAAGTCTTATATTATTACGTACTTAGGTTTACTATAGTTATACTGACGCATATAAACGTAATTTAAATATGGTTAATATTCACCATGTGTTGATCATCTGGTTTTGAGTTCGAGGAAACATACAAATTCGGATTATGTTTCACATACACAACGCCGCAAGATAAGTAGACAAAGCCGGACCCTTTTTGAATTGCGTTTTTGTTAGAGAAAATATCAAAAACCAGAAAACATTCAAAAGTTAACTTTGCATAACATTGCCAAATCTGAATAATGTTTCTCAATCAACGAATTGCGCAAAATTTTATAAATGCATAAATGTTTTACGATCCACCCAACAGATCATGCTCCAGAACCGATGCATTTCCATCTAATTTAAAAAGAAATATCTTTCATAAAATTTTATTGTTGAATTCATTGAATAAAATTTTATGATAATTGCACTTTTAAATCATTCAATAATTCACCAAACCGGTCGTATATTTAAGTTGTAAAATGAAAATACATGTGAGTGATTGCATTTGTAAATGCAAAAAACCAGAAATTGAAAAATTTAGCTTATGTGTAGAAATAATAATAATTTCCCATAATTTTCTTAATATTATGAAAAAATAAATTTACATGAATTATGGCAAACAAAAAATTTAATAATTTTTTTATCACTAAAATTAATTATTTATAGTGCCCGTATGTTTTTTGTGTTTTTTTTCTTTACTTTCACTAACAAATTTCTTGCGCTCATAATGTTAGATGAAAACAAACTAGTTTAAATTCATAAATTACGAAACTTATATTTCATAAAAAGTTAAATGAAACCAGCCATTTTAAAAAATGTAAAAATAGTTTTTATTTTCCATTATCATTACCTAAATCATGAAATAAATTTCGTTTCGTTTCGATTTTTATTAAGACAAAAAAAAAGATAAAGTCCTAAATTTTAACGAATTGTTTAAATGTCTATAACTTCAATTATTAAAAATTAATTGTCAAATAAGATTAAATGGCTAAAATTCATTTATTTATTTATTCATTTAATTCATTTACTTTAAGTATATGATATCAATTAATATTAAGATGAATTTACAAATATTTTTTTCTGTGTGAATTTCGCTAAATTTTACAAATATCTGATGGTTTCTGATCCAAGCTTGCGTTTTGATTTAGGTAGACTAAATATTTAAAGCCAGAACAAATTTTGTATGTCCATTTGTCCTTTGATCGCAACAGATCTCGTTCTCGTTCTGGATTATTATTTGTTTGGTGATTGCAAAAGTCTCAAACCAGAATAAAGTTATCATGTCAAAATCACAATGTTCAGGTCAATTTAGCTCGTGTTCACACATATACGGGTAGTGTCAGATTCTCTACGGAGGTTCAGACGTTCTCAGTTCAGCGCAAATTTATTTGTTCTTACCCATAAAATACTTAGTTATACAAAAACTTCCAAACCCCAATTAAAATGTGTTTTTTGATTTTAGTGAATGAATTAAAATAAATTTTTAATGACGCGTCCACAATTTGGAGAGCGGGACCTAATCAAATCAGGTTTGGTAAAACAAATTTGAAATTAAGCCAATTGGTTTCAAAATTTTATTGTCCCTATTTTTGAACAGAGGGACAGGAATGCAGTTAGTAACGAAGCTTGTGTTGCTTAAAAGCTCAAATTTTCTAGCATATAGCTAAAGAATTATGCCACTGTAATATGAATCCAAAATTTATGCTTAATTACATACAAGCTAGGAAAGATATGGATATTTCGTGTGAAGTGGTGCTACTACTGTCGGAACAAGCTAGTGGTCCAACCAAGTTAGTGTTCTCATTATCACCTAAACTAAATTAAATTGAATACCGTTATTATATAATCATCATACGTCATCAAATAAATAAAAAAAAGTCGGGCAAGTGCGAATAAAATTCGCTAGCCAAGGGTTCCGTGAATGTAAAAGAACACAATATCAAAATTAAATGACATAAAGTTGTGTTGTAAAGTCTTTATATCGTCAGACTATGAACGCACAACAGAATAAATGTTTATGTTAACTAAAGAAAGATTGAACCAGCCTTTAAATGGTTTAAATTAGGATATTTTTCCCATAAACCAGCGTCAAAATTTAGGGTGGTGGTGGTATACATATACTTAAAATAGCACTTCTTTAACAAAAACTGTGCATCGCAAAATTCTCAAAAAATTGAGACCTTTTAAATGACACCCGACTCATTTGGGTCAAAAAACATTTGTTCTTCCTCCCCATTTACATCCCCTAAAAACACAGAAATGAAATTATTTGAGATTTCGCTATAATTGTCATTAAGACCAACATTTTGTGTCACTTTTTTGACAATAATTCAAAAACTATGCATTGCAAAATTCTAAAAAAATGGCAATGTTTCTAAAATCAATTGCTCTTGACATGGTTTTATATGATGTTTTTACCCCTTCTTATTCCCACCCCTCTAATAAATATAGTCATAAGTATTTGCCACTTTTTTATATTTTTCATTTAAACCCTACTCATTTTTCTATCATTTCAAATAAATTTTAAGATTTTCGATGGAGTAGGGTCGGAGTTAATCGGGGCAGTAAAACATAGAAAAAACGTCATTTTTCAAAATAATACAAAAAATGGTGGGGTGTAAAATTCCAAAATACAGTTTTAAGGAATACTGAAATGAAGCCCTTTCGTATGATACCCTACTCGTCTCGATGAAAAAATGTAGGTTCTCAAAGGCTTTACATCTTACCTCTCACTGTAAAACAAACGAACACAAGTTTTGCTTGAGAAATTTCTAAAGTCTTTGACCGCGTTTGGGATAAGTCACTGCTTGTTTCCTGGATTTAAAGTTTTCTGAAGAACGACAAAACTCAAGTAGTTGTCGATGGTGCAACCTCTAACTCCCATATTCTTGATGCTGGTGTTCACCAAGGAACCTTTATATCGCCCATCCAATTCTTGATTTTCATAAACGATCTTTTACTTTCCACTCTTAACCCAGTGCATTCGTACACGTATTTTAGTACTTTATGTATGGTAAAACAATTTTGAAAAAAGTTTGTGATATGTGCATTAATTGTGCATGTTACAAAATCCCTGTGCACAAAATTGTACATAATACTTTTCATGCACATGATGTGCACCATACCGTACACATGTCGTAAAAATCCTTAGCACATATGATGAATTTTATCTCATTTTCATCTAAAATTATGTGCGAAAGATTTCGAAATTTTGTTGTGAAGGTAATAAAAACATACGGGCAATTTGAATAATTAATATCAGTGATTCAAAAAAATTATTATAATTATTTAATATTTTTTGTTCGTCATTTTTCATGTCGGTTTACTGATAATTAAATTTATTTTTTATAATATTAAGAACGTGAAGAATTAATATTGTGAAGAATTAATATTATTTATTATAGGTAAGCCAAGTATTTAATTTTTTTGAATTCTCATCTTTTTTTTTATTTGAATGGTATCGTTAAAAAAATGGTGATAAAATGGACGTCTTATTTACAAATGCACTCACACACAAACATTTTCATTTTACAATTTAAAAATACGACCGCAATTTTCATTTCTCGTAATGACGTTACCAAAAATATTAGTCTAGGAAAGATTCATAACGTATTAGAAGATCCTAGTCACAAAAGTCATCAATCAAGTATTTCTGAAAAAGTTCACGAAATGTACATAGATTCGTGCACCATGCACATAATGTTTGTCGGGTATAATTCTGGGTATAATTTTCATAACAGTACTTTCATCAGCTCAATCGTGGTCGCTTCAAAACGAGAGGAAATAATGTCTTCTCTGTCACAGGACAGTAATAATGTCCTTAAATGGAGAAAGACAAACCGACTCGAATTCAACATATATCAATTATCATAATTTCAAGTCTGTCTTTACACAAAAAAACACGACAGACCGAATTTTTCACCCAACATTGTGGGTTTCCCAATTAACAACTCTCTATCGGCTCACATGCTCGGTGTTGAAATAGATTTCAAACACTCTTGTAAAGACAACATTTAATCAACACCCAAAAATGCGTCTTAATAGTTAGGTTATCTAGGAAGAAGCAAATTCTACCTTAATCCTTCTGAATTGATGATTATGTATAAAATTTTTATAAGACCCCATATGGAATACAATTTCAATGTATTGTTCTGGCGCAGCAACAAAACTCATTTAGACAAATTAGATAGAATTCTACCGCGAACATGCAAGCTGATTGATGCTAATTTAACAAACTCTTTAAATATCTTCAATGATAGAAGTAATATTGGCGCCCTCTGTGTATTCTAACAAATACTATTATGGCATGTGTTCAGCTTAGCTATAACCTACACAAATTTCAGCTTAAAATTAAGAAATTAACTCTCTCACACTAAAACCTTAACCCACTTACACATTTCTTTCCCTTTCCTCTACCGTTCATATCTTGCTCCAACACTTTCCAATCCTCTCTTCTAATTAATTGCTGCTGTTCCTGCATTAAATATTACATTTTTTAACTGTGCTTAATGATACTTGTTATATCTAAACGAAAACATTATAAAAAATTACACATGCACAAAAAATATTAAATTTTGTTCTGAAATGAAATAATATAACTAAATAATTTATATTTATTCTTCCAAATCTTGCAAAAATATTTACAAAACTCGAAAAACTAAATGTTACACATTAAAATAATTATACAGAAATTTAAATATAACCTAAAGCGTGCCATCTTCATTGTAGGATTTGTATTAAAATAATTACTAGGATTGTGTTCCAATTCATTTTAAATTATACTAAACTTGCTGAATCAAATTAATCAACCTTTTATTTAGCAACAAATTGGAATCTATAGTCCCTGGGCCCACGCCGGTTTCATGTGATGATTACCACATATTTTATACTTTGTGAAGCGCCTGTTCTTGACGAGTCCGAAAACGAGATTACATCACTATACTCTTATTTGGAAAACGCCTTCGCACTAAGTATACAACACACTATTGTATTTACAATATTGTTCACACTTCCCACTTGCAATATTATAGTTATTTAGTTCCAAAGCTTTTCCGATCGCCATTTTCCCAACAAATCTAAAAGTATTTTTTAAAAATCGAGATAGTGATTTTTGCGTTTTCGGAGTACGTAACGGTGACAAAAAGTTTTGCTTATTAAGTCTGTTTATGAAAAAAAATTCGAGAAATGCTAAAAAGGTTAAGCTAAAGGTTAAAGGCCTCAAATTTCCGTCACCTGTATCAATTTTAACAATTTAATCCATTCTGAGTTTCACTTGAATACTTAAGTTTAATCGATTATTCTATATATGGGTGACCAGCAGCAACAGAGTTCTCTTTCAATTTATCAGCATTGACTTACAATCGATTAATTGTAAAACCGGCCGGTTGATATTTATTATTGTTTTTTCGAGTTAAAATCCAACTTATTTAACACTGGACTACGTATCATCCCATGTAGATGTCAAATCATAGAAAAATAATTTGTGTATTAATTATTCTATGGATATTAAACTGAGATTCAAAATTTGCATTATAAATTTTTTTTTTGTATAACATATGTTTTTATGCTTTGCATGTAAACTGTAAAGACACGCTGACACGTGATTTTAAAAAATAAAAGGGAAAACACATTCTACAATATTATCATTTTTAAAGCAATATGATAACAGCTTTACATCAGGTGGTACATTGTTGAAATCAGTCTATTCCACTTAATCGGGACACATCGGGACTAATGCAATTTGTCCCGATTATAAGCGGCTGGCCCAATTATCCGAAGTTCCACAAAAAGTAATTTTTAAAAGTAAAAGGATTAGCAATTTTAAATGTATTTTATTTCATAAATTGCACAAAATTGAAAAAGAATCTCAAAACTATACGTATCCATACATATGTATTAAAAAATTTTATAAAATGGATATATGTACCATGTACATTGATATTAATAATAATATTAATATATGTATATAATACATATACACAATAAATATGTAATATGTATGTACATATATGTAATACATTCTGTTAGAAAAATAAGGTTTAAACTTTAATTAAATTTTTTGAAGAAATTTGTCCATAGAGGTTTGCCTTTTGTTTTTGCTGGATTGTACCTGAACAAAATCCGAGCACAAATTTAATGTTGACATGGGACTCCCGTCATTTCCAAATTGCTTAAAATAACGCTGTAATCTGTCAACACATTAGCTCTTGGATTCTGTTCAAAAGTGGGCTATACGAATTGTGGGTGATCGAGCTTTGACATCAAAACTTGATTCCCTACAACATCGTCGCACTGTTGCTGACCTCGTTGTTTTTTACAAATATCGTCATCAGCAGTGCTCAGATGAAATCAGCGGCATCATGCCTCAAATTTATTCTTACCCCCGTTCCACTCGGCAATCGGCTACCGCAACCAGTCAAACGGTCGATATCACGTGCTGTCATACTGACAGATCGTAGAAAGACTTCTTTGTCCGAACTGCATACAAATGGAATAGTTTGCCGGAATCCTTAGTCTCAGGTGGCTTCAACCCGCAGAGGCTTAAAAAAAGCGTTCATCAACACAAAAGAATGCCAGTTGTTGTGGGACTTAGGTCTGAACCTAGCTCTTAAAAGGTATTTATGTGTTGTTGTGACACATATTCTAAACCCTATAACACAACTTTTTATTTAAAAAAAAAACACATTGTTTTGCCTCACGGTTAGTTACGACGACAGGTTCTTCATCATCACTGTCATCGGATTCCACCAATGTTTGATATTTTGGTTTGATTGTTGCTACAATTACGTCCTCATAATCCTCATTCTCATCATAACACAGTAAATTATCGTCAATTGAAAATTCAATATCAATACCTGCCTGCAGGTGAAATTTCATTTAATTCGTCGCTGTGCTCTGCAATCTCCATAGATTTTAAGCCGCAATAACCAAAACAATTTAATATTGTGCTGGTTTTTATTGCTCGCCAACTGTCAGCTACAAACTGTACTACCTGTAAAATAGTTATTTTGCTACTGATTTCCCTCGATGTTGACGTACATGTAAGTACATTTTCACCGATGGATTCCAATATTTCATCGAACCGACGAAAAAAATCATTCTTTTTCTTCTCTTCTTTTTTATATTTTATTATTTTTGTTTTATTTTTTAACTTTTTTTCTATATTTGTTTACTATGATTAGTAAAATTTTTTTTTTATGATCTGTCCCGATTAAACGAAATATTGTCCCGAAAAAGTAAGTTTACGTGTTATTTGCTTGGTTTTGTTTCCGTTCTTTAGGATTTGTCCCAATTAAACGGCTGTCCCAATTAACCGGTGTCCCAATTAAGCGGAATCGACTGTATTTAAATGTTTAGCAATGTTTATTTGCCATACAAAAATGTGTTATCAATTCTAACTTTGTTTCATACGTGGATTGGAGCAATTTTTGTTGACATCTTACTAGTTCAAACAATGTTGACCGATAAAACAGATTAAGCATAGATAGTAAGTAATAATATCCAATTTTATACCAAGCTATTTTTGATGAACAGCATAAGGTAGATACTGTTGTGACACATTCAGTGAAATTTTTCTGGTACGTGTAAGTTAAATTTGCTATTGGGCTATTATTTTGAAAACGTACATCGAAAAAAAATCGACTATTTTTAAAAAATCTGAAATTTTGATATATTGTTGGTATTGACGAAAGAAAAAAACAAATTTATGGTTTTATTTTTTGAGTACTCTGAATCGGAGTTATGCGCGGTTGAATTTTTGAAGTTTTTTCACGTAGTTTTGGTAATGGTGTCAATGTTTTGTTAATAGGTGCCACAAATTTCATGCGATTTACGTATATTTTTGCGAATAAAGAGAGAAGTGGTTGAATAATCGAAATTTGTAAGTTGGAAATTAATAATTTTCTCTTTTCCGCTAGGCGGCGCGTTAAATCTTGGTTTACTTCAAAGCTCATAACTCAAAAATCGTCCTTTTTTTCACAAATTTTAAAGTAAACACATGCAGCTATGAAACTAAAAAATAAAAAGTGAGAGATTCCATATGGATTTTTGTATACGATTTTTTAAAGTTTAGTATATGAAAAATTCACATGTGTTTTTACATCAAATTAATCATGCTTTACTAAATGTGAATCTAATATACTGAAAAATTTATATTTTAATATCTGTACTAAATATTGAAACATATTCTGTGCATTACTCATTGAAAAACAGGTTTTTATTGAGAATAAGAACTGGAGATTCCAAAGACCGAAGATTGTGATTTACTTACATCTTAACACTAACATAAGCATGAGACAATTATTAATAAATATTTTTTCTATAAAAATTATAATTTAATGAAACAATAATATTATTACAAACAAATACATAAACAAATTTATTTATATACTTTTTTGCCTCTAAACTGAGATATTTCTGATTATCGGAAAAGGAAAACATTTTGGCAATTATTTTATCGACTGTAGTGTTATCCGGTAAAAACCCAAGCAGAGTCTGCCAGACTTTGAAATACGGCCAAGCACTGGCCCATTAATGGTTAACAGTACATGGCTATTGTTATTGGGCCGGCACTAGAACCATTCATCGGCCGATGTATGGTTTACAGAAAAAAACAGTATACAGCTATTTTTGAATGGCCAAGAATTGGCCTTAACAGTACTTTGCTGTTTTTATTGGGCCATTACTGGAACCATAAATCGACCAATCTACGGTTTATAGAAAATAGCCAGTACACTTTACTTTATATGGTCTTTCAATGGCCCGTTAATGTTAAGCATTAATTGGATATTGTTATTGGGCCAATATCCATTTTAGAAATAAACAGTTTGAAAAATTTTGCCTATAGTTTAGTCTCAGCTGAAAGACTATGATATTATTGATAATGTTGGTATGAGTTTTAAATTTTTTTTACTAAACATTTCAATTTCATTTTAATTATTTTGTATTTAATTTATTTAAATTTACATATAATAATATTTTATATGTTTTTAATGGTGCAGTCGTGGTTACCAGTACTTGGCTATCACTGCAATACTGGTCATTATTATTGGTCCGTTCTATAAGTATTAAAATACTTTTATATATTACGGATGGCTCAGAAACTCAATATAAAAATAAGAAGAGTTTTATAAATCTTTGCATATACATATTGTTGATTTTAAAATACCTGCAGCATGGCATTTCTTTGGAACTGCACATGGAAAGGGTCCATCGGATGAGATTGGAAGCACACTTAAAAGAGAAGCCCGGGGAGCATCGCTTAAAGGAGAGAAAATATCAACAGCAAGAGAATCATTTGAAATGACAGAAATTTGGTCGAAAAAAATCAACCACGTATGAAATTTTCAAATGTGCCTTCAGGAGATATCGAACTACAGGAGTCATTTCTTTCGCGGTTTTCGGACATTAAAACAATAAGTTTTCCGATAATCAAAAACATTTCAATTCAGAGGCAAAATAATATATTAAAAAAATATATATTAATTATATATTAATTAATGTATTTGTTTGTAATATTATTATTGTTTTATTAAATTATAAACATCATTTATAGAAAAAATATTTAATTATAATAGTCTCATGCTTATGTTAGTGTTAAGATGTTGAAAGTAAATCAAAATATTCGGTCTTTGGAATCTCCAGTTCTTATTCTGAATAAAAACCTGTTTTTTAATGAGTAATGCACAGAATATGTTTTAATATTTGGTACAGATGTTAAAATTTAAAATTTTCAGTATATTAGATTCACATTTAGTAAAGCATAATTACTTTGATGTAAAAACACATGTGAAATTTTAATATACTAAGCTTTAAAAAATCGTATAAAAAAATCAATATAGAATCTCTCACTTTTTATTTTTTAATTTAATAGCTGCATGTGTTTACTTTAAAATTTGTGAAAAAAAAAGGACGATTTTGTAGATTTGAGCTTTGAAGTAAACCAAAATTTAACGCGCCGCCTAGCGGAAAAGAGAAAAATTATTAATTCCCAACTTACACATTTGGATTATTCAACCATTTTTCTCTTTATTCGCAAAAATATACGTAAATCGCATGAAATTTGTGGCACCTATTAACAAAACATTGACAACATTACCAAAACTACGTGAAAAAACCTCAAAAATTCAACCGCGCATAACTCCCATTCAGAATACTCAAAAAATAAAACCAGAACTACTTTTTTTCTTTCGTCAATACCAACAATATTTCAAAATTTCAGATTTTTTAAAAATCAAAATTTTAAAAATCGACAAAAAATGTACGTTTTCAAAATAATAGCCCTATTACTTTTTTGTAATTTTATTTTTTTTTTTAAATGGCAAAGGATTTTTGCAAAAACGTTAATAATAACGAAAAATGGTCCAGAATTAAAACTAGCTGATACAATATATAATTTTTTGTCTCCTTCTTGAAGTTTTTATTAATTTTTATTGTCTCGTCGCCACTATTATATAAAATTGATTCATTTTATCAGTTTATATTATTCTTTTATACAGAAATTTTAGATTAATTTAAGGCATTTACTAAAGCAGTAAAGTAAGATATTTGGGTTAAGATTTTTAATATCAAAAGATACAAATAAGACATTTTTAACAATAGATAATTAAAATATATATCAAGGTTCTTACTCAGAAAGAATGTCTACAATACAAACAAATGTTTCTGAATGTTATAATTATATTATTATTTTGTAATTCTTAGAACAATTTTAGAGATCAGTCAACTATGGAGCTGGTCAGTATATACGTTTCTATCAAAAACGTAAAATTCAATTTATTTTTCTCATTCTAGTAATATTGTAATATTTGTCAACAAAAACTTTATCAATCCTTAACTTTATGCTAACGTAAATATTTTATTGAAATAATTTCATATTTTTCAACCTTGTTCTAATACTTTAGCAAATTTGAAATGACGACAAACAATAATATATTCCTTTTGCCAGTTTTCGAAATAAAAATAAGCTTATCATACATATATACGTCAACTATTTTAAAACCAACTGCATTAAATAAATCGTTTTCAACGTTTTACATCAACATCCGTTCTTACATAAAGAAAATATGTAAACCGAATAATCGTTTTGTTTTGCTTCAGACGAAGGATAATTTTCCCTTTTGCTAATTAAATGTATCCACAAGTATATACATATTCGTATATCTACGTTCATCGAAAATAAAAAGAGAATTAATTTACTAGATAAGGGTTAGAGATATATAATGGATAAAAAAGTTATAAATAAAAAACTAAATCATGTGGAACTAGATCATTTGATGTTTTGTAAAATTTATAATATAAGATAACCAGATTATGATATTCGAAACAAATGGATATAGAAACAAATTAGATTAAACTTAAGATACGAATAAGTTTATGATGGATAAAAGAACAAAATTAAATTTACTTATTTATATATTTTTAGAAAATAGGGAATGATACGAATATTATTGTAGATTATGTAATTGTTTGATGCTACTTTATCGATACAAACAAACTGGAGTCAGACAAAACGGACAAAAGTAAATATAATAACCGTCAATAATGGTAAAATCAAGATGACTCGGAATATGAAAGTTGGTTTAAACAATGAGTTCTTGTTCACATGTTTACGCAAAACTGTTTTTTCGGACTTCATCAAGATAGAAGACAAGGATTTTGTTGTATTTCGACAATAGTCAACAATCATCTGTATGTTTTTAGATACAGTTCCTTTTTTCGCTCATCTATTTTGTTTGGTTAATGCTATGATAGACTAGGTCTAGTACAGGATGGAGGAGGTATCCAGAAAGCAGATCATGTGAGTAGAACTTTATTTATATAAATAAAATGATATAATCCTAATTGATGATGATATGGTGGAGGTGATGGCCTTTATTCCTCTGAATTTTGCGGTCTTCAGAGTCCATTTTCTTTGTACCTTAGATTCTTCCCTCTTTTAAAACTTATCGCGTGCGTTTTAGAGTTCGCAATGGGCTTAAAAGGTAGATCCGAACTCACAAACTGAGTATGACTGAATATTCTGTGATCATGAATCAAATTTGGCTCATTATACACAAGCAATCCATTAGTAGCGGATACAACCAAATATATCAGACGCATCATAACAAATTACAAAATTAAATAGTGCCCTATACTCTCCATATACTCCCTTATTTTACTCAATTATTGATTCTAAAAATTTAACGGATGTTTTTACTCGTCCCACTCGTCTTTAAACATTCATATATTTGTTTTTTTTTTGGTAATTTGTCTAACACTCGCAACTTGAAAGCTTCACTCGTGACTGTTTCTCTTCATCAACATCATTAGTCTACATTCACGTGATTGTTTTTTCGCTGTTTTTTAATACATAAATTATTTTTCCCCCAGTCAAATTTTTTTCCCCCACTAAATATGTCAAAATATTTACTGTTTTGAAGCGAGAACCCAAAATTTTGAATTTTTTATTTCATGTATTCCGTTTTATTAGGTTTTGGACTAGATACCTTCATATTTTTCTCTAATTCTAAATATTCTACTTCCAAAATGTCTCTCATGTTTTAAATTTTAAAGAACTTTTAATTTAAAAAGAATTAAAATATCAATTATATTAATCGCATAAACATTTTTATATATATATATATATATATATATATATATATATATATATATATATATATATATATATATATATATATATATATATATATATATATATATATATATAATATATATATATATATATATATATATATATATATATATATATATATATATATATATATATATATATATATATATATATATATGTATATATATATATATATATATATATATAGTATATATATATATATATATATATATATATATATATATATATATATATATATATATATATATATATCTATATATATAAAATTCTCGTGTCACAGTGTTTGTAATTAAACTCCTCCGAAACGGCTTGACTGATTTCCATGAAATTTTATGGGTATATACGGTAGGTCTGAGAATCGGTCGTAAACTATTTTTTATACCCTTAAGTGATAAGGGGGGCCCTCCCCCCAAAATTTTTTTGTATTTTTCAGACAAAATTTTTTATTTTTATTTTTTTATGATTTGACATTAAAAAATACATATAATCCCTAATTTTCCCCCTTCTACCACCAACCCCCATTTTTTAATTGCGATATTAGTACTGAAATACTCTTCAATTACTCCTCCGAAACGGCTTGACTGATTTCCATGAAATTTTATGTGTATATACGGTAGGTCTGAGAGTCAGTTGTAAACTATTTTTTATACCTTTAAGTGATAAGGGGGGCCCTCCCCCCAAAAATTTTTTGTATTTTTGAGACAAAATTTTTTATTTTTATTTTTTTATGATTTGACATTAAAAAATACATATAATCCTTCATTTTCTCCTTCTACCACCAACGCCCATTTTTTAATTGCGATATTAGTACTGAAATACTCTTCAATTACTCCTCCGAAACGGCCTGACTGATTTCCATGAAATTTTATGTGTATATTCGGAAGGTCTGAGAATCGGTTATAAACTATGTTTTATAGCCTTAAGTGATAAGGGGGCCCTCCCCCCAAACATTTTTTGTATTTTCAGACAAAATTTTTTATTTTTATTTTTTTATGATTTGACATTAAAAAATACATATAATCCCTAATTTTCCCTCTTCTACCACCAACCTACATTTTTTAATTGCGATATTAGTACTGGAATACTCTTCAATTACTCCTTCGAAACGGCCTGATCGATTTCCATGAAATTTTATGTGTATATACGGTAGGTCTGAGAATCGGTCGTAAACTATTTTTTATACACATAAGTGATAAGGGGGGCCCTCCCCCCCAAATGTTTTGTATTTTTCAGAAAAAATTTTTTTATTTTTATTTTTTTATGATTTGTCTTTACAAAATACATATAATCCCTTATTTTCCCCCTTCTACCACCAACCTCCATTTTTTAATTGCGATATTAGTACTGGAATACTCTTCAATTCTCAGTAGTCAACAACTGATCAATCTATTAATCTATCTATCTATCTTCTATCTACATATCTATATATGATAAATACAAATGCAAATGTTCATTGGTTCAAAATAGGCAATCTAGGAATGTACTGGATCGATTCTCTTGAAATTTGGACACAATGTTGCATTCAGAAAGGTTATTATATATTTTTTTTAGCGATATGCGTTTCATATAGGAATGTAAGCTGTCGACAAGCGCCCCTCACCTGCATTAATCACAATTCAATCTTTTTATGGTCGAGTTTCACTTAAAGACTTAATTTAATCGATTAGTTATGTATGGGTGATCTGATCACCCATATATAGTTTTGTCCAATTTATCAACCATATTTGCTGATTACCGGTTAATTGTATAACCACTCCAGTGTCCAGTGTTATTGTGTAACCAGTGTGTTTATGTTTGTTAATGACTTTGTATAACAACACTTTGACCTAAATGGAAGTAGTGCTAACCACTAGACCATTCAACACATTTGTACATACATTTATATACATACGGTCATAAAAATGTTCTATTTCATTTTTGCTCATTGCATGGAAATTGGCTCTATTGTATATTTTACCAAATACTTCTACACGGAATGGCATTTGATAATTTTTTTGAAAACCAGATTTCAAAAAACGATTTTGTGCATTTGTTCAAAACAGCAGTTGACATGATGTATGTGATACATATATAAGTTTCAATAGGTCAGGTTGACAAAACGCCTGCTTGAGAACATATGAGAAGATTCAATGCTCGGACAATAAACGAAGTGACAATTAATAAAGTCGGCAATAAATTTCAACCGGATATAATTTTTGTCAATAAAAGAGGGATTAATGATTCGAGGGGAAGATTTCCACATTGGAAATGCCGTCAATTGTTTCACCAATACATGGTAGATATGTATGCAAAAACATTCGAAACAGAACGTTTAATATTCATTCGATTAAATCAAACCAAGCTTTTCTCTGAAGTACCAGTATATTTGCGAGAGCCAATTTAATATGACGGTTAGTCACAACTAACGCACACACACAAAATCATCTCAAATGCACACGGCAAATATCCGATGCCAGCTTCGATAAAGATTTGTAGGAAGTTGTGACGAAAAATATGTAACATGAGCTTTCCAGAACACTGAATCCACTGAATCCAAAGTACGCAAAGTGATATCACCAAGGATTCAGTCAGTTACACGAAATTCAGTTACATGAAACGATGATCCTTTATATAAAAGAAGAGCCGCAGCAGATGGCGGTAAGGTAACAATATATAGATATGCGAAACGGGAACATGGAAATAGTTCCATAAACATGGATGGTTGTTCCATATTAATCCTTTGCTACAAAGAACATACAGATCGCACATAAACTTGGAATACGGTATATACGTCAAATCAGTCAAATACGTAAGTTAGAAAGTACTTTAATAAAAGCAACATTTCAGTTTTAGCGTGCTACAATGAAGCAGCACTGGGATGTATGTATCATTCATCAATGACACGTGCAGCACTTCACCTCCAAACTAAGTTCGAGCTATGTTTAAAATCATGCTGACCGCTTACTGTTCTTCATCTACAAGAACGTTATGGGAAAAAATATAAATCGCACATGGTTGATGATATTTCCTGTCCTATATAGCAAAATGATTGAAGATCTGTGCGTAGTATTAGCGAACTTAGTTCTCAATCAATTATTAATGCTACCGTCGAATCGATCTGCTCCGTCGGTCAATGTGAAATTACGTCGTTAATATAAATACAATACTGATGATTAGGTTTAATATAAGTACAATACGGGTGATTAGCATTTCAATTCAAAAGATCACAATTGTCAATTAAATTGATGTTTGCAATCACCATAAAAAAAGATCACGCTCAATCATTAAAAGTGCGCGCTTAGATGTAGAACGGATTGATTTTCGTATGGACAATTATGTTGCGTAGATAGAATAGAGGCATAAAACTAGATAACCTCTATATCTGAACCAACAATGGAGCCACAACAAATAATGTATAACCTGCAGAAGCATCGAGAAATTGAACATTAGAAACCTGTAGGTTCTCTTTTCTTAGTGAGCACTCAGCACATTGAACATATGGGTACTGCGAACATTTGTAAATCTATTTATGTTCTGTATTATGTTATATATAGAGATGACACACCTCTACTAATTCAACAAGTTGCTTAAATTTTTTTTTGCTTACTTGAAAACTTATTTGATCGCTAATTTTTCATATATCCGAACTGATCAGTAAGAGTGCTGATTATTTTTCATCCATATTTTTAAAAAGATAAATTAAAAATTATGCGATTATTCTCATTACCACTTTTTGAAATCATTGCTACTACGTCAACAAAATGTCTGTGCACAAGCTTTATTTATAAGCGTAGCAAAGCACGCCGGGTCCTGCTAGTATATATATATATATATATATATATATATATATATATATATATATATATATATATATATATATATATATATATATATATATATATATAATATATATATATATATATATATATATATTATATATATATATATATATTGACAATTATTTAAACGATAAAAAAGTATGAATGTCGATATAAATTTATCGCTTTTTAAGAAAAACATTGAAAAAAGTCGGACAAGTGCGAATATAACTCACTCGCCGAGAGTTTCGTGTATATAATATTCTACGGGAATAGTTCTTCTCAAAAACACAA
>OY856186.1:388330366-388402866 GCA_963693315.1 Diogma glabrata
TTTCGTTTGCGATTGATAGAAACAAATTTATTTTCATTTTGATATCTTTTTCCTTTTTGCGGGGGTACATTGTTTCAACATGGGGAAGAAAAATGTGTGTATTTGTATGAATGAAACATGTTTGAACCGAAACAGAAAAAAAATGAGATTAGAAAAGAAAACGAATTGAACTTTATTATAATAACTGTTACGTGAAATAAATGAATGACCTTCGGTAGCTCAACTTTTTTATGTATCGTTGCATGTTATGACATTTTTATTAATAGGTCAATATTATTTATACGACTGTTTTGAAAAATAAATTTGCCCACTTAGAGATTAAATACAGTTATGTCAATCACATACACTTGATTTTTCAGACATGTTTGTTTTAAAATATTTCAAAAGCAACAGTCCTATAGTACAAGGATCTTGATTGACGCCATCAAGCTAGTGTTGACCTTCGCCTCAGCGAACACAAGCTATAGTTGTTGTTGTGACATTTCTTTTAAATAATTTTTTTGGAATGGAGGTATGATAAATAAATAATAAATCTTAGTAAAGTTTGGGCTTATACGATAGTGATGGATGTTTAGTTCGTAGAAGTTTACATTGATCTGTGTATTAACGATTGGCGAATGTTACACATATCGGGCAGATACAACATAATTGTGTATTTTAAGTGCAATTTTTAACTGGTTAGCTCACCAAACAATAATAGTTTTTCTTGGTCCATACTGTAACAGTCAGATTGTATTTAAGTCAAGAACTTTAAATAAAAACAGTTTTTGATTTCATTGACAACCGAATTTTTTTTTGTCTTTCTTAGCGTTGCTTATTTTTTTTAAATAAAAAGTGTTGTGTAGTAGGAATTACAAAATGTGTCACAACAACACATAGATACGTTTTAAGACCTTATAGGTCTTACAACAACATGGGTCTTGAGGTGTTGGTGGACGCTTTTTTTTTAAATCTTTGTGGATTGAAGGCAGTCGAGACCATTGATTACATTACTCGACGTTTTGACTGTTTGCACAAACCGATTGACTAAGTTAAACGGGGAAAAGAATATGTCTGAGGCATTATAGATCTGATTTCATCCGAGCACTGCTGGTGACGATGTTTATAAAAAACAATGAGATCAGCAACAGTGCGACGATGTTTTAAGGAATCAGGTTGTAATGTTAAACCTCCATTACCAACAATTCGTATAGCATGCTTTTGAACAGAGTCCAAAAGAGCTAGGACAGTAACAGATGCAGCGCCCCAAACATGACAACAATAACAATACTCCATACAGGGACGAATATAGCACTTAGAAATGTGGAGTAATTGACACGGAGTAAAATATTTTTTATATTTATTGAGGAGGACGAGTTTTCTTGACGCACTCTTTGCCATGGCCATTATAAGATCGTTCAAGAGTAAGTTATTGGAAATTGTGCCTCCCAATCAACTAATGCTTTCACATTCGTCTATTTGGTCGTCACACATATTAATTGAAATATCGTTGGGAAACTCGTTCTTTGATCTGGAAACAATCAATAGCTGTGTTTTGGTGGAATTAAAATTGACCAAATTTTTGTGCCTCGATCTGCGACTTTTTTTAGGTCCTCGTTTACATTTATGGCAACGTCTCTCCGGGCTGGATTTTAAACTTTGAAGATAGGGGGACGAATGACTTGCGCAGTGTACTATCATCTGCAAAACTATTTATTGGGTTACTGGTGATTTGCAACAGTTAGTTGATATTAATTAAAAATAAAGTGGAATATAAAACTGAGCCTTGGTGTACACCAGCGGTTATTAATTTAGACTCAGAAGAAAAGCCATCTATAGATACCGAGATGTATCGGCTAGACAGAAAATTTTGAATTAATTTCACGACTGCGGGATGAAAATCGTACGCAACGAGCTTGCTGATCAAGTTGGCATACCAGATTCAAATGTTTTTGAGACGTCTAATGCGATCACGTACGTTTCACCACCTTTTTCAAGTATGTTATTCCAAAGATGTGCCACATAGTTCAATAGATCGGTTGTTGATTTTTTGTTTCTAGAACCGTATTGGCTGTCAGTTATCAAATGGTTGTTTTCAAAAATTTGAATATGTGTGCATTAATAAAGTGCTCGTATATTTTAGACATGATTGGGAGTAAGGCTATTAGTCTATAATTTGAAATATTACATTTCATTCCTTTTTTGGGACAGGCTGGACATTGGCCAGCTTCCAGCAGGATGGAAAACACCAGATTTATAGGATTTATATAGAATATTTTGGTGAGAGTTGGTGCAAGTTCTTTTGAGAATGTTTTTAGAATAACAGGAGGAATGTTATCCAGACCAGAGGCTTTGTTGTTGTTTAACCCCCTTAAAAGTTTTTCCACAATTTTGGGTTTGAAATGTAATTATTTCATATTAACTCCTGAAGACTGGATTTAGGGTATTTCATTAGGAGTTTCTAAAACTGTCGAATGTAGCTTTCCTTGCAGGATCAGTAACGACTGAGTCACCATCAATGATAAGGGGGATAGAAGATTTAGCTCCAGAATTTAAAAAATTAATGGCACTGTAACAGCTTTTGTCAGAATTGACATACTCGAAAGTTTTGCCGCTTTCGTTCTTTCAATCTCTGCTTTTATGTTTTCAATTATCTGGTTTGGTATTTTATTGGCCTTTAAATATTGGAATCGATTAACATAGTTCTTTTTATGAATCCAAATATTAAATAATCTACGTTTGTTTCTAAGAGCCAATTTGGCTGCTTTCGAAAACAAATATTTTTGTTGGGGTTTCATTATAGAACAGGGAACGAATTTGTAAATACCGAATAGAATGGTTTCAGTAAAGTTTTGAGCAGAAACATTTACATCGTCAGTATAAAAACAAAGACGATCAAAAGGGAATCCTTAAAAAAAACTTCGGAGACCAATGGTGTCCATTTTTGAAAAGTGAAATATTTTACGGGGTTTGGGAGCTCTAGTTTGTAGTAAATCAGTTTTGAAAACTGATGTGATTAAATAATGGTCAGAATTTGCAATACTACCTTTATCGACATCGACACTCTCAGGTCGTGCAATGCGGCCAATATTTCTGCCTGCCTTCCATTGTTGTCGTCGTCGGTCGTTTTGGAAAATTCTAACCACCATTTGTTGTGGACGTTGAAGTCACCGGTAACGATAGCCTCACAATTTTGAAATTGTGCTCTAATTTCCTCTACATTATTAGTCAAGAGATTAAAAAAATTGGGACTATGTTTGTTTGGGGACCGGTATAGAGCTATTGTGAAAAAAGAAATTTTAGGTAGACAAACCTTTAATACTACATGTGCTGTAGCCATCACCATGTACTTCATAATTTGGAAAGCGTTTATATGCAACATTCTCATGAATATATGCACATACACTTTGATTAAGTTTAAAAGCTGATTCAAGCCTATATTTGGGATTTAGTTTTACGTCATAGTGATAGTTTTCAGAAACTTGGGTTTCTGTAAGAAAAAGAATATGTGGTTTGTCGTACTCAAGATGATGTTGCAAGGCGTCACGATTGGCATTCAATCCACAAATATTTTGGATGTGTATTTTAAATTTTTTATCAAATGTAATAGTCATTTGATCGAAATATACTTTCTTTTAAAAATAGGTAACTAAACAATAAATCCAACATATAATAAAATATGCCATAGGCCAATATTTCATGATAGGATGTAAGAAATAATAAACACGTGAAAACAAAATTTTTAAAAAATTTGAAAGGTTACAGAAATATTTATCCATATTGTTCCCACGAGTTAAGACGCAATAAAGGTCACCAACAGGCCTTCTATACCTGTTAGACGTCTATATACAACTGGGGGCGACAGGTGCCCAGAGGTTTGATACCTTTCACTCTTTGATCCTATCTGAGTCCCCTCTAGTGTCCCGTTCCCGCTAGACATGACAACAGGTTTACGGTTTGCAATAGCAGGCTAAAGCCAACTATAGCTCAGGTACCTCGGGTTCACCAAGTCCCATATCATGGTCTAATCAGACCAGTGACCCCTGAGGTCAGATTATGATTTGTGTCATCCAGGCTTCTCCAGTTTTTCCTGTCCACTTCTTAATTCACGTTTTTAATTGTATTCTTAATACACGCACAAAGAAAAATCGTTTCCAGACGGAGATCGAACGTCCAAAAACTCAAAATCTGACACCATCTCTACTCTGTAGGTAACTGAGAATTTTTTAGTTCTGCCACATTTGGTTACTGACGATTTAAACAGGTTTAAAGATTATTTTGATTGACCGGAATTTGAGGTCAGCAGGTTAACATGTCTTATAAAGGCTTTCTCTTATGCTTTTATTTGACAAAATGAAATTTTTAAGGGTGCAAAATTGTTCGAACTCCCCGGAACTCCCATGGACTAGAGAAAAAGTAATTGAATGCTATGGAAAAATTTAGAAAAACTGTGAACGGCTTTTCTATAATGGCACATGACCGAGTAATGGTTCCTACAGGTAGGACCAAACTACTTCTTGAATGGCGTTCAGTTGGGGTATTCAATATAGGACCAAAATTGCATTACCGGTTTTGCTGTATTAAAATTAGCCAACCCAGTATGCCGGTATTACGACCAGTATTATAATTTTTTTAAATAGAAAACGAATGAACGGAGCGGTTCAGAACGGCTTTATTTCTGTCTAAGACAGCTGGCCTGATTTCTAATTTATTACCAAAGATAAACGTATACTATCAATAAATTCTTCAAACATGAAAATATTAATGAGCTCGCTCTCGTTCTCTAATTTTTAAAATTTTTTATATATTTGAAACCGACCGAAACTAGTTCTAACTGTTTAGGTGGCAGCTTTAAAATATGCAACGTAATGACAAGTTCAGACTATGTTAACTAAAAAATAAAATCACAAACAAAAGCTATGTTGTGAAAAACATTTCAATAACCTTAAAAGTTCTTAAAGCTTTAGTATTCTTTGGTTGACACAATCTTCACATATAAGGGTGGGGTCACCCGGTTGATTCATGTACTTTTAAAACCAATTTAAAAAGGTTATTAAGCTAAACAAAAGATAATAGTTCTTAGACCATTTAAGGCTTACTACCTTAGACTATACTGCCTTGGATGGTCATCTCCATTATGTGCTTTTTGAACTTTATGATAATTATCTGTAACAGCTGCATTAGCGTGCTTTTTGTGATGTAACTCTTTCACTACATAAAACTCCGGTGAAAACGAATTATGTTCCACATCTAATAAGTTGTTCGAATTGCCGATAGGTCGTGAATGATGCATACAAATTTGCTTTTGTTTTTGTGATGTAAAAAATTTCCAAATCTAGAATAACGATTTCATTTCCACTACACGCTGGCAAAATCGTATTCCACATATTTGATGAAAATCGTGATCTGGACGACGTCACCAGAATCCAACCATTTTTAATCGACTTTCTACTTGACATACAAGTTGTATAGGTGAAATAAAAACACGTATTTTTTAGATCATTTTTGAAGTGTTTAGTTTGAGTACAGGGTGGTTTGAAAGATTTCTGAAAATTGAAATTCGGGGTGACTTTGTAATCAAAGCGCAAGAGAACGACTCGCACGATATCAACGGTTTGATATGCGTTGGAAAGGCAATTATTGAAAAATATGTCGTAGTTTATTGGGGATTTGGAGATTAATTAAACTCAAGTAAGTAAAGAAGTAATTGGATTTTTTTTCAATTCAAAGGTATGGTTGAAAGCTACTCAGAAAAAAAAATCCACTTCTCCTCTTTCGTGTTTCGGATGAATTTTACTTACACTGGCAAAAACACATGAAATAAAATGTTTAAAGATGGTGCTGATGTCGTAGGTCATTTTACCTACGCTTTTTTCGCCAAATGAATGTTTCCACCTTACTATAAAACGTGCCAAAATTTAAAAAGTTTACTTTTGTTCTAATGATATAGGTTTTTAAAAATGTACATTTCAGGTCAAAAATTTTAGTTTTTAAACTAAAATGTTTGATCTGATATGCTCATCTTTAAAAAGCACTATCCTTAGAGCAAAACCTAAATATTTCTAAAATGTTGGCATGTTTCAGATTATGGTTTGAACTCTTATATAGCGAAAAAAAAAGTTATAAAAATGCTTGACGTACGCAATGCACTGAAATAATTGGACTTTATTATAAAAACAAACGAGCATCCTGACTGAATAATCTCTTATTTATAACCAAAAATTCAAATCAAAATAAAAGTTTAATGTTGAATACAAAAAAATTAAATAATCTAACAAGAAAAAAAAAACTCAATCAAAAATTATAAATAAATTTTATCCACGACTACTAAAGAATATATGCTTTCCATGCGTATGTCTTCCATTGTAATTGTATTCATTCCACAACTAGTGAATTTGATTAAAATTCTTTAACAGCTCTATAGTTTATTAAATATTCCTCTAACAAATTAAACAACAAACTTGTTTTGTTTTTCGCTATCTTTGATGTTTTTATTTCAATATGGTGATACAAATTTTTGCATGAAAACTGGAAATTAAACGAAATATGATATAGTCGTGGATACAGATGTAAAGGTAATATTACCCATGGTAAAATTACCGGTAAAATTGGTAATATTACGTAATATTACTTAGGCTTGGTAAAATTTTTTGTGGAATTATAGAATATTTATTACAACAACAAGAATATTTATCACAACAAGATGCTTCTTAAAACCTAGATCTTAGTCCAAAATGCATCTGAGGTATTGAACACTTTTTAAACAGCTGTAGATTGAGGCCATCCACGGTTATTGATTCCAGCAAATCATTTCATTGCAGATGATATGCAGTTCGGTTCAGCAGTATGTCTTTGTACAGTACCCACTGGCGAGCAATTGATACGAATAACAGAGTAAAACTTATGCATTTCATCGGTACACTGCTATGAACTGTTTTTCAATTGCAGTACGTGGTGTGACAGATCGAGTGGATTAAAAACATTCTGTTGAAAAAACAAAATGCTTCATTTGGCTCTATAGCAGTTGCGGTATAGATGAATTTCTATATTATTTCTTCGCTTTGAATGTTAGATTGAATAATTTTGTAAAGTTCGTAGATGTCTTTATTGTTGGCCGCAAGTATAGTTCGTTTTCTCACAAATCATGATTCTTATATAGAAAGTTAGAATATTTGGAAACAATTTGAAATTAATTTGGCTCGCGTTGCAATTTTACTTTAAACGAAGCACCAACAGCAGCAGATCGATGGAGTTCTCAAACGGTTAAAAACACATAACGCAACGAAACATTATCAGCCTTTCATTGAAAATTTTTGTTTCGAGTTTGAGAAATAAAAATTTTTGGCCATTTATCTTTTATATTTTTCCCATGAATGAAACAATGAACGAATAAGATTTTGATTGTTGCCCGCGTAATTAATCTATCTATCCCATCGTCGATTGTGGTATATGTGGAGTGACACGTCACACGTTTACTGCCGTTGACAATTATCAATGCTGAAAAACATTCAACCGGGCTCATTTTCCAACCACATGCGATGAAAGTAGCATCTATCTAGATTGGGATGCATCGCATATAGTTTGAACATATATTAAGTTTCAATGAATATGCTTGGTTTTCTGTAGACTCACTTCTTGAATTTGTGCCGTTCAAATGTTTATATATTTCCTTTCCATGTGTAATACTAATACGTAAACCTTTTCGAATATAGTATTGTTCTTACAAACGTATAACTTCGACATAACAGTGGAGAAAGCAGTCATCGTTGTAGCCAGTTGGTCCAGGATTTGTTCCATTTTGGCAGATATCTATGCAAACAACGTGTTGTCCGTTTTCAAGATGTATTGCTAAGTATAAACAATAGTCGATTTTCGTATATTTAACCTCATAAAAATATATTTGATTTGCATCTAATGTTTCTATAAACTATAGAAATGATTGTGATATAGCCGTACATTTTGAATTAATTAAAAATGCAACCATAATTTAGTTTTTTGATCCCGTTTTATATTTTACCTATTTTACCAATTTAACCAATCTTACCGGCAATTTTACGGTAAAATTACCATAAAAATATTTTACCGGTAAATTTACATCTGTAGTCGTGGATAAAATAGCATCTTGTATTCGCTTAGGATGATGGCAATTCTTCACTCGGATGATTCCCTCCACTCGCTACGCTCGTTTTGGGAAACTTCATCCTCGTGAAGAATTGCCTTCATTCTAAGCTCATACAAGAATCTACTATTACAGTTTTAAAATACATATGCTGATCCATATAAATTATAAGTTCACCAATATTCCAAACTTTTGAAACCAACAGCTTCATACCCGATAAACAATATGTGCATGGTGCACGGGTCTATATGCACATATCATGCACATTTTTATTTTACTGCTTTTTAAGTTTTTTAAAAATACTATAGTGTAAATTCTAATTAAATTAAATCATGTAAACATGTATAAAAAATGTGTATAGAACTTTCACGCATAAATACTTGATCTTGTATATGATTGTATGATTGTATATGACTGTGATGATTTTTATGTCTAGGATTTTCTAATACGCTATGAATCTTTCTTAGACGAATATTTTTGATAACGTTATTGCGACAAATAAAGATTGCGGTTGTTTTTTGAAGTTGTAATTTGTAAAATGACCATGCATGTGTGTGAGTGCATTTGTAAATGAGGCGTCCATTTTTTCGCCATTTTTTTACGATACAATTTAAATAAAAAAAAATCAGATATCAAAAAATTTAAATACCTATAAAAAATAATATTAATTTGCAATAATTTTCTGAGCAATATAAAAAACTAAATTTAAATATTAGTAAGCCGACATAAAAATTACGAACAAAAAATATTAAATAATTATAATAATTTTTTTGAATCACTAAAATTAATTATAGAAAGTACCCGCTTGTTTTTTTGAATGTTCTTATTAACCTTCGCAAAAAAATTTCTTTCGCAGATAATTTTAGATAAACATAAAATAAAATTTAACAATTTATTATTACGAAAGTCATATTATCTCATAAAAAGTAAAATGGAAGCAGTCATTTTAGAAAATGTTGAACTACTTTTTACTCTTCATTTTTTATTGTTTGTTCATTATTCTTATCATTAAATAAATTTCGTTTCCCTTCGTTTTTAGGGTTCCGTTTTTTATACGGAACACTATTGGTGAGAGTAAAACGTGTTTTTCACATTATTTCGACTATCTCGATTAATATAAATCCAATGAACCTGAAATTTGACATGCGTATACAACTAATCTGTCCACACAAGATGAGAGGTTGAAAAAAAAATAAAATGAATTTCGTTTGGTTAACAGGGTTACGATGTGAGGCCTTTGAGAAAATACATTTTTATATCGAGTCATGTAGGGTATCATATGAAAGGGCTTCACTTCAGTATTTCTAAAAAATATATTTTGGAAATTTACACCCCATCATTTTTTGTGTAAATCTTAATAATAGCGTTTTCTGTATGTTTTCTTTCCTTGATTAGCTTCGAGCCTAAGTAATCGAAAATCTTAAAAAGTATTTTGAATGATAGAAAAATTAGTAAGTTTTTAAAGTCGAAAAAGTGAAACAAAAAGTTGCCCCCCCCCCCCTATACGTTTCTTCGTTGATTGACAGAAAAATTTGAAAAAAATCATAGAGATAGGAAATTTGATAAACCCTTAACGAAAAATATAGCGAAGCCTCGACCGACTTATTCAATCTTACAAAAACGAACTTTTTAAACCAAAGTTCCAATACCAATTAATTAATTTTCTACATTTTTGCACGAGCCAAAATGAAATGCCCGGTCAGCATAAATTTTCTTTCATTTTTTTTGTATATTCTGCAATTTGTTTATTTTTTTTTAATTTTCATAATTATGTAAAAAAAATTATGAATGGAAATTTCAAAAAAATAAGTTGATACGTTGCTTCTCGAAGGGTCAAATTTTAGAAGTATTTTAAACGATTGTGTTCTCATACACAATTGAGTTGAGAAGTATAGTGACTTCGAAGATCTCTATGGTATATCACTTAGAGGACGGAAATGGAAGCACAACTCACACGGAATATCTTGCCCATTACAGGGTCGTCAGAGTCCCTGTTCTTTCTTCTTTCTGCGTACACCGTCTCATTTGCGTTCAGGTCTGATCATTTGTACTGGACTGTACATCGCTAGGCACACAGTCTTCCTGCAAGTTTAGTGTTCTATACAAGTAAAGGTTTTTTAATACACAATGGCATACTGGTATTTCAGTATATCGATGTTGAATGCTCTAATTAAAGCCTAGTACGTTAGTACGTTAGTAAGAAAGAAGTCACCTGAAGCCGATTGGCTATCAGAAAGCGAAACCAACATGTTAGACTTCTACATATAGATAGATTACTCACTGACAATAGTGCTTTAACTCTCGTTACCGGATTTGAAATTTTTGGCAAATATTGCACTTTCAATCGTTAATGTAGCCGGATTGGTCTTTAAGGTCTCAAAGACTACACATTCAATTAAAAACTATGCCAAAAGATTGCAACAATGATTTCATTTCAGAACAATATTTCACTAGCATGGATAACAACCAGCGCGTAGTTGGAATGTCAAAAACAAAAAGGCTGGCGAGCTGTCTAAGAGTTCTTCAGAAAGGCCTAAATACTGTAAAAAATACGTTGATGTATTCTACAATATTAGTTTAAAGAAATTATGTAGAAAAAAAGATGCTTTTTGGAATCACTATGCTGCAAAAATTAAAAAATATCTTATGCCTTATTTAGAACTTAGTAAATAAAAAAAAAATAAAAACACTACAATTATTACACTTACGTCGCACACGTACACGAAATATTCGATTATCCGACATGCTTCAATCCCCGAGCATTCCAGAGAACTGGGCTTTCACTATATTAGTTTTTTAAATTATATCAACGAAAATCGGAAATGGTCGGGTTCCCATCATCTTGATTCGAATTTTCATGAAATATAAGTCGCACGTATACCAGATTTATAACGATTATAAGTTTTCCAGATACCAAAAACGCTTTGAACAAAAATTTGTTGTAATAAATTTATAAATTTACCACGACAAAAAATTCCTCGAAAATTAATTTGTGAGTGTTGAAGGGGGTATATTCTTGTTCTAGAATATTAGTATTATTTCTTTTCTATTGTTTTAACCTAATAAACTTACATTAAAATGCACATGAATCTAGTTCTGTTCTAGTTCTACCCATGTGATAATTTTTAGATGTCTCTTCAATGTGACCCATATTATGTGAGCTTTTCAGTTATTCATATTTGTCTTTCCATTACCATGTTTATATACCACTGCCTGGTAAGATAAATATAGTTTTGTAAATAGAATCTGAAATTAATCAAAATGCAACAAAATTCATTCAGAAATTCTTCTTTTGTCATATCCTAAACGCGTGTCCTTAGTCCTTACTTATCAAATGAAACAAAAATTGTTTAAACATCGAGCGAGTTATAACAAAACATGATTAAAAAATAATAATATACGAAATCAAATTTCATTTTGTAAATATTTTTTAGGTTATGTATTGTATTGTATGTATTGAAATCCTTTTAGGAAAACTGAGACTTTTTAATGTAACAAAAGAGCTCAACTATTTATGACCGATCTTTTATACTCACTCGTCTAATCGAGTAAACCAAGAGTTGGTCAACAATTCCAAAATGAAAGTATGTATAATAACTTTATATCAAAGAACAGGAAATATGGTAATTGAATCATGATTATATATTTTTTTAATTAATTAAACAAAAAACCCTTTTCGTTGTTACAAACAACCTAGTGGTAGACATAGCTTTGATAACATTAAACACAAATTTTATAATAACATAACCAAAAAACCAATCATACAAATAATAATCATAAAAATATATAAGTATTAAGTAATAAATTTGATGAACCGACAAGCAAACATATATGCTATAAAAATTATAATTTGTAATTGTAACGAAATATTAAAATGCTTTTTAGAGGCACGTGAGCAGCACACGTCTTTAGACGCGTGTCTCTAACAAAAGAATGTATAGGCTTCATGTTTTATTATTTTTTTCTCTTCTTATCCATTTTTCCTTGCTTGCATTTTATTGTTAATTCTTTCTTGTTCAAATC
This sequence comes from Diogma glabrata, assembly GCA_963693315.1. Classification (NCBI taxonomy): domain Eukaryota; kingdom Metazoa; phylum Arthropoda; class Insecta; order Diptera; family Cylindrotomidae; genus Diogma; species Diogma glabrata. The sequence continues at coordinate 388,342,488 of OY856186.1, forward strand.
AATTTTGTTTAAAAAAATTTTTTTTTGTTAAGGGAAACGTAAGAAATATTAAATTAAGCGAATTTTAATTTTCATTGCCTTAGGAACATCCATTTGATATCCTGAAATGATGACAGTGAGATATGATTTTGAATTTGATGAGATGACAATAGTTGAAAAGAAGGAAATAAAATTAATGAATGAAAGTTGGAAATACGATTATTGATTGTATTTGAAGATTAATTTTATTGTAAATTGAAAGTAAGTTTGTGTGCTAGCTATGTACTTACAAAATGATATGTGAATTTTAAAAAATTTGGAGTAGGTTTTTTTGTCACTTTTTTTAACTGATTGTAATGGCTTGTGATGGATCGTTTGGTGTTTTGGATCACACGCGCTCGGGCTTAATACAATTACCAACGAAGAACTTCTACGACAAACAGAGTCCGGTATAAGAAAGAAGAAGCAGAGATGGATAGGACACATATATGAGAAAACCAGCCGAAAATGCTACAAGGATGTCCCTAAATGAAATACACAAGGCGATAGAAGGGTGGTACTATCACTACTATCAAACTGCATTGCACTTATATTTCTTATACTAAATATAATAGCTTATTCAGATGCTGGTGCCCCTAAAAATTAAATCAGGTTCAAATGATGCGGCAATAACCTTATTCGTGGAAGCATACAAATTTTTTTTGTAATTTTTGTTCGAAAAAGTTGTTAAATCATGTGTTGAACCGACTGCATCTGATTATTTCTTGGAAAACATTTTCAATCCAGTTCATTTAAATCATTGAGGCTATTCGTTTTTAATTTTAGACTATTTTGATTAAAATGCTTTTTACAATTTAAAATATATCCCTCATGGTATGATCAAATTGATCTACATGTACAGCTTGGTTGCTTGTTGATTTCCATTAAAGTATGAAAATTGGCATTAGACATGTAACGAGGAGAAATGAATCGAGCACTTGGGTAATAAAATGTGTTATACGGTTTCGTTATTACTTTACCTGAATAAATATTATTAGGTTTTTTTTTTCATTTTATTCACCAAACTTTAATACCACTATTAAACAGCAAATAATTTAATTTTAAATAATAAAAATTAACGTCGATTTCGATATAAATAAAATTGATAAATCTTAATTGATAATTGAATTAATAATACATCTAATAATTGTTTTATTAGCGAGCATTTTCTGTCTTCGTTTCTTTTCAAATATACATTGATCACCCTCACGTCCAATACTTATTCCAAATTTCCATAACATTATCTCAAGATATACAGTTGAATTAGAAAACACGAAAGAATCACAAAAACAACATCCCGTATCGCGCTATTTCTATTGATATCACCAAAAATTAATACAAGTACTAACACGAAAATTAAAGGCTTCAATTTCACATTTAATAAATTCTGAACAACCGCAAACTCATTTTCATTGGATACTTCGATGAAAGTTTCATATTATCTTTTTGATATGATATTTTGTGTGACGTAATTCAATTATTGAGGTTGGTCAAAAAATAAAATAATAAATAGATTTACGAAGTTTCTTTGGATTGCTTTTGGATGTTTTTGCTATTTTTATGTTGATATAGAGTAAAAACAAAAGTGGAATAATAAATAATATTTATGGAGTTGTTGCTTAGATGCTATTTTGATTCTTAATTTAGAGCAGAAAGCAAAATAGGGGCGATTGTTACAATTCAATGGTGCTCGCTATCGCGACATGATAAAAAAATTTATCCACGGTACGCTATATAGATAAACATCACATACATGTCATTACACTTTGAATATAATCCCAAAAATCGTTTACAGTTCTAGCGAATTATAAAAAAAATTTTATTGACATTTTATCACAACTGATTCAGTAAACTATTTTAGATAATTTGTAATTAGGCACTAGGCGCAAGATTGTTATTCAATACTGAATATAACAACAATAGTGATCACGACAGAGAAAATAATTGCAAAGATGCAATGTGGGTTCTACATGGATCATAGATTAAACACTGTAATAAACATTGATCCTGATAGTGTAATCACTATCAAAAACATTTGCGGAACAGCGTGCCTTGCGAGGTTTAATTCCGACTAGCTTTAATCTTGCGGATTCGAGAAGGGATTTCCCTACTCCAGTACCATTTCACTACTTTTTTATAATAAAAAACTTAATATTATCAAAAAAAAACATGAAAATCACAACACTTGTTATGAGTAAATTTTTGTACAAAAAAAAAATAAAATCACCTTAGGTCCGAAAGACCTTCATGTGTGTCAAAAAAAACTACGAAAAAAGCGCGAGGAAAGTAATGAAAAAAAAAACCATTGAATTGATTGTATATCATGCAGAGACAAATCGATAGGAAATCATATCGACAATATCAAATCGGCAAATGCGGGTAGAGTTGTTTCAGATACAACTGCTTCGTAACAACACGACTTTCAAATGTTCACTCTTAGCCATAAAGGGTAAGCAACAAGTTTTAAAAAATTACTTTAGGTGAACGTAAAGAAACAGTTGAAGCATCGGCAAGAGCATGGATTTAAGCACCAAAGATTTAAAAGGACAGGATAAGACAAATTTAATATTTCAGGAAAGAATGGCGAGCAAGTGTCTGATAGGTATGGACATATGACAAAGAATGTGGTATTACGGATAATTCAACCTCACACCTCCCATAAGGTCCAACCTTTAAACCAACCTGTGTATGCACTCAAAAAAATAAAGGAAACTTTTACAAAATTTTTATAAATATAGAAGTCACATTCTTTGATAAAACTACAACTTTCTTCCTTCAAATCCAAAAATAGTTTGTAAATCAAATAAATTTAAAACTTGTGATGAGTGGATCATTTCATATCTCGTTATAGAAAATCATTCTTTCTTTCCTATTGTTTTACTCCATGCAATTGTGTGATTATAGTTGTGGGATTGATGGTATTTGTTATATAAACTCTGACAAATTAACTGACGAATATTATTTGTCCATATATTTAAGAAACAACGATTGAAACTATAATGTGTCATTGGAACTACACGAACGAAATCATAAATTTCGATAGAAATTGGCGAGTTTTTTAATACAACAAAAAAATTACTCAAAAAAAAAACTCAATTTAAAATTTTCACGAGCCCTTATCTTACAGCTAACCATGAAAAAATCCAATTTCGAATTCCTTTATTTCACCATTGTAATAATATTATAGTCATTATATGGCTCAAAGCATATAAATATTCTTTAAATCTAAATTGTAACATATTTTAAAACTAAAAAACTGAAAAAAACAACGAAAAACAGAAATAATTTAATATTTATGGAATGAGATTTTATTTTCACTTAAAAATTCATCGTAACTACGACGGTAATTTTTAATAGAGATGACATTGATTTCCTTTTTTCGAAATACATTCCTACTTTCCGAAGCTACCTTACCTACTTTCCTATTTGAAAATTTTGACAGCTAATTTGTATTTTGAAAACATTCATAAATATTATTTCTTCCAAATCAAGGTTGCTTTTGTTATTTTTAATATAATTATTATCTTAAATTACTACAGTTAACTGAAAAGAAAAAGTTAAGTTAAACTTAAATGATTAATAATTATTAATTATTAATCTTATTTGATTAATAATTGTTATATATTATCAAGTATGTGTGGAATTATGTTTTATTTTCTAGTTTGTAACAAGTGCGACATATTTCTTCAAATTAATAGTGAATCAGCAAACTCTAATAAGCTACCATCTGTTAAAAATTATATTCTGTGACTGGAATTCCAACTTTAGCTTTGTTAGAACGTTTGCTTAAGTTTTGTTTATTTATAAGATCAGTAGATCTATAATATCACGGTCTGTACAACATCTACTCTCCGAAACACACATACTAGATATTAGATAACAATAATTGATCAAATAAGTTTCTAATTGTGTAACTTGTTAGTTATATTTAATTTAACTTTTTCTTTTTAGTTATTTTAATTATGACCGTTGAACCCGGTTTTGGTGGTCAAAAATTTATGAGTGAAACTCATATGATGGTATCGAACCCAGATCAGTGGATAGAACCAATGGCCGATGCTGGTGTTGATCAATATACTTTTCATGTTGAACCGGTTCAAACAATTGTTGCAGAAGTTTCAAGGAAATTTGATAGAGAATCACTCACTGAAGCGAATAAAACCAAAACGAGTTGTATCGGAGCCCCGGCGTCCAAGATACAGGCCTTTGAAAAAAGCAAAATCCATACAAAATTGCACTGGTTTTGACAAAAATGTTTTATTTTTTACTTATTTTTGCTTTATTTCCTATGTGCTTATAAGATAAACGATCAAAACTGTCCCTTTTACAAAATTTTCTTAATTTACGATAAAAATAATAAAAAAAAAATCCACTCGCGCCTAAGTTAAAGTAATCTTGCCTGAAATAGTCATAACGTGGGCGCCCAAAGTTATAATTATTTTTTTTAAAGTTATTCATGTTGATTCTTTAAAATTATATATCAAAAATAACATTAACAGTAAGGAAAACATTAACAAACATTAACACTAACAGTGTAAGGAATCTCTTGTCATTAAACGCCCAAAATTAGGGCTTTCAAAAATAAAATACTGTGTGCCTTCAAAGAGTTTTCGCGTTTGGCTTGTACTTCTCTCGTTTCAGATCAACTTTCAAATAATGCATTGTACATTTAGAATTCGAAGAAAAATAAATTTATACTTTGTAAACTTAATTGTGTCGACCATCGGGACTATTTATTTATATATTTTTTATTTTTAAGTTTTAGTTCATAAAATGTACATACATTTTTGTAGCTTGGTATGTTTATTGAAAATTTTAGTTTGAATAGTTACATGAAATGTTTTTACTGTAGCAGTATCCAATTTGCTTATCAAAATGTATCATTTCTTTGGTTTGGTACTTTTATGTTGTGTATTAAACCCTAAAAACAAACTCCTGATTTGGTTCCTTTGACGTTCTTACCGCTGAAATGTGCGTGTGATAAGATATCATTACTTTTTATTTGTTTTTTTACGTTGTTTCAATTAACACAACATGACAATAAAAATAGCGTTCACTCGATGCCCTCTTACTCCATCAAAAATGATTAAATCTCACCCTATATATGCACCCAAGAAAATGAATCATAAAAGAGACGGGATATGAGTAATTATTGATAATCCAGAGAAATTAGCTATGGAACTAGAATGTATGACCAAAGAAGAAAAGAGAAAAAGAAGAACGTAGGTAAAGACATGCCTGTTCCAAATGGACTAATAACTGTGGAGTGGGGATAAATCCATGGACATCGGAATTAGTTCTCTTTTCTAGGAAGCGTAAACTACTCCCCAATTTGACCCCGCAATGGCGTCAGCCTGAGTGTCACTGACAAGGCTAATTACTTGGAAACCATCCTAAATGGTATATACTAATCTGGAAAACTAACATTTTTAAAGAGTAAGGAAAGCTACTGTAGCACTTTTTTCATGCAAAAGTGCTATTCGACGAAATTGGAGTCTTGAATCCCACGTCCCACAGGATATACAGTTTATAGTTTTACCAAAGCTGCTCTATGGGGTTACGGCTTGGTGTCCGGCCTTAAATAAAATGGTGCATCAAAAGCTCTCGATGAAAGAGCTTCACAACTGCTATTCCTTTCAGAGGGGACTGGGAACGTTAATTAAATAAACATACAGATATTGCCAAGCTCTACACGGATGGAATGAAAATAAATGGGAAGGTCGGTTGCGGAATATTCTGCTAAGATTTAAATCTAAACCTCTCTTTTCGCCTGCCCGATCTTTCTGTGTCTTTCAGGCTGAACTTGCAGCTATAAAATAGGCCTCAAGCTTGTGGAAGTATAACGTAATATCTGCATCCTTACGGACAGTCAAACTGCAATAAAGGTTTTAGAGTCGAACCTCACCACGTTGAAAGTATCCCGGCACTGTGAGGAATCTCTGAACTAGATGGCTTATCAGTTCAACATCCACCTTATCTGAGTACCAGAGCATTTTTACAAAGCACTTCCTGCCTTGTATCTCCAAGCATGTCTAGGTTGGAAATGCCGCTTGCTTCGTGCAACTCCAAAAAGCAAACCGCATTCTACGTGCCAAATTTAAAATGGATTAATTTTTTTTTGAACAAGAAGAATCATACAAAATATGAAAAAATTTGCTCGATGTATTTTTTAAAATCAAAACAATATGTTTTTTATTAATGCACTTAAAATTCCATTAACTGTAATATATGTTGTTACGAAATCATAAAAAATCAACTTGTCTCAATTTTTTACGCTTTTCAAAGCTTTCACAATCTAAACAAAAAGGAGTTCGAATTTCAACAAAAACTATACCTCGACTTAAGTTTTTCGGTTAATTTTAATTTTTTTAAAACATGAATACTTAATGGACTTTTGTGGAAAAAATGGATTTTATAATGATGTAACATCACAATTTTATAAAAAGGGATTAAAAACATTTGTGGTTAGTTTATAGGAAATAAAATAAAATAAAAAAAATTTTACATATTATTTTAAACAAAACAGTTGTGAGTGACCCACTTGATTAACCCCTTTCAACACATTTGTGTGATACACTTGTTTTAGTTTTTCGGTTTGAAACTTTTTTCTGTTAGTTGCCGTTTTTTGCATAAAATTGATAATAAATTACTTTCGATTCTGTTTAGAATTAAACAATTAATTAAATTATTGTGTTGTTTCATTTATCATTAGATGTCATCCAATTTTTGTATTATGTTAAGCTCTTGCTGTAATATTTTAAATTATTTAGGGGATCATGATTTATTTATACCATTTCTTGTCCTGTAAACTAAATCCTTTCCGCACAACTTAAAGATTTTCTAACAACATGCAAAGAAGTGGTGAACCTACCTTCTGTCTGTTATGTTTACGGGCATATTTGTTTTGCATTATTTAATATAGTAAACTAAATTATATAATTATTATAGAAGGTTTTGGCTGTCGTAATTGCTGGCATGTCTACCATTGCCTCAGGCCATCTCGTGAACTGTAAGCATGTTGTAATATTTGATTGACGGAGGTAAAGGTCTAACAACATCTAAATGTACATGATCGAATATAGCTGTTGGAGTTTTAAAACTCTCTAAGGGTGATTTTGTATGGCGAACTATTTCAGATTGTTGACATGACGTACAAATTTTACTCCAATAACCTGTATACGTTCATATATGACCAGAAATATTTGGATGCTACGAGTTTGCGTGTAGCTTTTATTCCTAGGTGACTGATACTATGTAAGTTGTCGAATAAAATTTTTCTTAATTCTTTCGGTACATATGGGCGATTTACACCCTTTGACGTTTCGCACCAAATTTCTTCATTAGCATTTATTGGTGATAAGAAACTATAATGATTAATTTCGAGAAATTTGTTTGCTTCAATCTGTTCAAAAGAAATTTTAATTCTTCGTCATTTTGTTGCAACTTCGACAAGGAGGTTACGTCAGTAGTCAAATTGCTAGAGTTCGTGGGCATTTCTTCGCATTTTACTCAAAAAAGCGTGTCGTCCACGACATTTAACGAACCTTTTATATGCTTGATGTCATTAGTCAATTTGGCAATATACTCAAGTTGTCTTATCTGTCTAGGTCTCAGATCTGTTTTAAATGCAATAGGTGTCGTCAGAGGTTTATGATCAGTAAAGACCGAAATCTGCTGACCTTCGACAAAATATTTGAAACGTTATATCGAATAAATTTTTAATTGTTGATGAACTACTTAAAGTGTTATTCTATTAAAAAATTTTTAATAGAAAGACTTCTTATACACTTTAATAATATTTTATTTTTCTTAATATATTTTGTTTTATCGAAGTGTATATTGCCAACAATTCGCGGTAGACATCTGAATGCTTTTGTTCAGTGCTTGTGAGTTTTTTGGAAAAGAAACCGACGCCATGAATCGGAATCAATAAATTGTTGAAGGACCCCAGCAACAGCAATATTTGATGCATCAGATGTGATTATTGGTGCTGTTGGGTTTGGAAAACAATGTTGCTGAGGCAAGTGCACGTTTGATTTGTTTAAAAGATTCATTGCAACTATCTGGGCATGAAAAATGAATTTTGTTGTTCTGTTTAGCAGTCAATATAGTCAAATGAGCATGAAGAGAACAAAGAAGTTCAGCTAAATGAGGTAAATATTTACCATACCAATGAACCGTTGAAACTGTTTAATTGTAGAAGGACTTTCGAATTCTACTATTGCTTCTACCCGTTTTTTGGAAGGAAGAATTCCTTCTGTAGAAATTGTGTGGCTTAGGAAATCTAATTTATCCGTACCAAAAACACATTTTCTGCGTTTATGGTTATTTCATACTCAGCGAGTCCTTTAAGCAACTGTCGCAAGTGAGACATGTGTTCTTCTTCTGTCTTAATTGCAACTAAAATATCGTTTTTATATACGAATGTCGATTACAAACGGAAGACGTCTTGTTACCATATTCATAAACCTTTGGAAAGTTTAAGCAGCATTTCTTAGTCCAAATGCCATTCATTTCGTGGAAACTCAAACAATCCAATGGTGTCGTGATAGTGGTTTTATATATTTCTTCTTCAGCGACCGGAATTTGATGGTAGGCCCTCATGAGGCCAATCTTCGAGAAGATTTTGCAACCAGCCAAATTTTGGGAAAAGTTTTGTATGTGAGGGAAAAGTTTGGGAAAAGATGTGAGGGAAATGTTTTGTATGGTTTGGTCACGAGGTTCAGTAAACAAAAATCGTCGCAAGGACGCTAATTTGTTGAATCCTTCTTTTGAAGAGACCGATGATGAAGATGGCCGACATATGTTTATTTCAACCATATGATCAAATTCTAATTTAGTTTCTCAAATTTTAACTTACTCGCCCTTTCTTTGAATGGGTCCATTCCACGAGGTCGAGAAAAGGGCAAATGTCCTTTTGTTTCTAAGGACGCAAGGACGCTAATTTGTTGAATCCTTCTTTTGAAGAGACCGATGATGAAGATGGCCGACATATGTTTATTTCAACCATATGATCAAATTCTAATTTAGTTTCTCAAATTTTAACTTACTCGCCCTTTCTTTGAATGGGTCCATTCCACGAGGTCGAGAAAAGGGCAAATGTCCTTTTGTTTCTATAAAATGACGAGAAGAATGTTTAACTGAAAGAAGGAAATTATTCAAGAAGCTTGCCGTATGTATCACCAATGGAATATAGCTTTGAGGATAGTGCATTACCGTGTTTATATAAGCAGTGCATCGAAAATAGTGCATTTTCATCTAATATACTTTTCCGTTTCAGATCAATTATGGTTCCGAATTCGACAAAAAAATCTGCGTTTAATATTGGCGTTTCACTAAAGCAACGATAAATGAATTAGTAAATTTGCTTCTTAGTCCTATGCTAATATTGAGCGATTTGTAACCATAAGTTTTGATAAAAAGACGACGATTAATCCGATATTGCTTTGGAGGGGCTTCGTCAAGGATTCCGAAGCTATTTGTTTTTCAATGCTGGGACTTGGAAGTTGTTTAAATAACTCATCATAGCAATATTTTCCACTATTTGATTCTCTTGCAAGATTTGAATTAGATCTATTCATGCTTTTAGAATATTTTCTTTCGTGAAAAGATAATGAGTGTGGATGTGGGGACTTACTTCTATTTCTTATGTGCGAACGATTGCGCTGGAATTCAGAAATTTGTGTTTGAAGCGCATTGACTTCTACTTCAAGAATAAATTCCCTAGACCTAAGGCTTCATGGCATTGAAATTTCTGATGCAAAAATGTTTGAATTTTGAGATTGATCAAATATTTTATCATTGTAAACAAAATGCCTTGTTGTAGTATTTCGCATTTGAATTTTTATTATTGAAAACGTTTTTTGTAAGCTCTTGAGGATGATGTTATAGTCAAATTAGTTAATTTATCAATAATAAAAACGCAATCGCGAAATACTACAATAAGGAATTTTATTTACAATTATTCATCATGTTTCGCCAAGTACCAGCGGTAAAATCTATCGAATTTTTATAAATGTTTTATCTGCTATGAAATAACTTTTTCGATGTCTTGAGACTCCAATACATAAATTATTTGCTTTATAGAGAGTTCCAACCATTGGTTCCAAACTCGGAAATAAATTTTTCGCTTACAATATCTAAAGTAGTAGCCTGATCTACCATTTTCTCGCACTATCTGAATTTTGATCAATTAAAGTGTTTTTAGTGCTTCGTATTTGTTATTATCTGGAAGTTGTAGCAAAATATCAGAAACTGTTGACATTATTACCTCTGACCACGCGCTCACAACGTAATTAAATTTGAGTATCCCTTAAAAACTTTCTCATTTCTAAACATTGCCTTATGCGAAGAAACCAAAGGTCACGTATTGTAGGTCAAAATGGGGGAAGTTTTTAAAATAATGAAGTTTCTTCCCAATTTTTCTTTTCTTCATTCTGGCTTCCTTCATTTTCCGTTTCACTCATTCTGAGTTAAAAAAAATATTTTTAAATATAATATGATATTTTGTCCACGACTACTAAAGAATATATGCTTTCCAGGGTAATATAACTTATATGGGGGTAAGCCAGATCGGGTCGAGAGTGTTATCATTGGAAAGGTCTTGACGAGACAAGCAGAGGTAAAAAATCAAGGTAAAAAATCGTGGCGGTCTTGGCCCTGGAAGGTGATGAGGGGTCAAAGTTTGGTTTTTTGGTGCATTTTTTTTAATTTTTAACCTAAGTAGCCATGATTTGTCAAAAAAAAAAAAATCTTGAAAAGAAACCATTTAAAAATGGAGAAAATCAATTTAATTTATTTGTATGATCTGTGTAAAGATCCATCAAAGATGATTAAAAAATAACAGGATTGGGGAGTCATACCTCGTGAGGGTGAATACAGATGTTACAATTGCAATGTATTTTTGAAATTAATTCGTGAACCTGAGCGGTAATTTCTTTCCTTTTTATGTGTCGCAATAGTTAATTAACTATTTAAATTTAGTCCTGATGGCTTTCGATGGTATTGCAACAACAAAGTTCAAAAACTCAAGAGAAAAGCCCAACCATGCAAGACGCACGTGGATTTTCGCTGTGGAACTTTTTTTGAAAATTCAAAACTGAGTTTTTTCCAGATACTTGGGTATGACAATTTTGTTTGTTTTTGAATTTTCACTGAATGTAATTTTCTACAGTAGTTTTGTTCATTTGTGGTGTGCTGGACTGTCACTAGTGGTTTCGGATGAGATTCAAATAAGTTACAAAACAGCAGTTGACTGGTTCTCCGTTTGCCGAGAAGTTGTCTTTGATTCTTTTATTTTGAAAAGTCAACAAATGGGGGGTGAAGGAAAAATAGTAGAAATTGATGAATCGAAATTTGGCAAAAGGAAGTATCATCGAGGTCACAAAGTGGAGGGTCAATGGGTGTTCGGGGGATATGAACGGGGCAGTGGAAAGGTGTTCATGGTGGCGGTTGAAAAGAGAAACAAAGACACCCTTTTGCCGATAATTGAGTATTGGATAGCCCCTGGTACAACGATTATCAGTGATTCCTGAAAAGTCTATGACTGCCTCGACGAGGAAGGCTATGAACACTTTAAGGTAAACCATAGTGTGAACTTCAAAGATCCAGAACCCAAACGCAGCTACTTGCATGTGGTTGAAGTAACTCGATTCACCAAAGAAACTATTAACAATATATTCTGGCACTTTGTCAAATGGTCCCATGTCGTAACGGCTCAATAAGCGTCTACGCGCTTGCAATTTATTCTTCGCGGCTTGTACACGCCAATCAATTTTCGGTGCTTCCATTTTCAATTTTTCTCTTTCGCTTTTAGATTAAGTTATGACAGTAAAAATCATGGCTACTTAGGTGAAAAATTAAAAAAAATGCACCGAAAAAAACCAAACTTTGACCCCTCATAACTGCCCCTGCAGCTGCTTTCAACTGCTTTCAGGGGCAAGCCCGCCGCGATTTTTTACATGTTTTGAGCTTGTCTTGTCAAGACCTTTCCAATGATACCACTCTGGACCCGATCCTTACCTCTATATAAGTAATATTTTCCGAATTTGGCTATACCGACATTCTAATATCTGGAATAACCTTTGACTGGATATATCATAGTCTACTAACATCGTTCCAATATCACCTGTTCATTTGGTGCCACCAATTCCGTTGCCGTTTTCGTCCGATACTTGGAGTCCTAATGTGGACCGACTAATGGAAGAACCTGGAGAGTGGGAGCTGACCACATCATGGGGTGAGTAACTTTAAACTAAATATATGTATATGGATGTATGTATATATGTATACATATGGATATATGTGCATGGATGTTGTGAGTATATGTATATGGATGCATGTAGGTTTGTTGGAATGTGTGCATGTGTGTGTATGCATGAGTGCATGCTGTGCGTGAGCGTGTGAGTGAAGTATAGTATGGGAGTGAACGTGACTGTCGTGGCGTCTTCTGCAAACGTGAACGTGACGGCCTACTACACTGTTACCTTGGAAGTTCCAAGGTACCCAGTTCTCCATTGCACTTTTTGAAAAATACTAGTTATGAACTCTGTTCACTGGTTTTGGATTATCTTCTATTCATCACAAAAGCGACTTTGAAAACTGTATCTTGACAACGATTTCAAATTGGAAATATGGAACGGACTAAACCTTCGAAGACCAATTTCTAGCCAATAAAGTTTTGTGCTAAATGTTGTTTTTAATTACATTCAGAAACATAACTCATGAACATCTTGATACTGATAACTACGAAGTTGAACATGGGGAAAACTTTAAATATCTCAGAATGTTATCAAATCGTCAAATAACATGCATCATATTCCTATACCAATCTCTGTGTTTTAGCCGCATTCAGAGGTTTATACGCACACTAAAATTTAGCGACCGTGATTGATGTTTAATCACGGTCGACACTTTACAAAGCATCAGTTGGTTTTATGCTAACCTATAAAAGTGAAAACTGGGCTCTAACTGTCACAAATTAGAGCCTGAAATCACACTCCATCGAGCCTGTGATGTAATTTAATTTATTGAATTTTCACTACAATAAATAACTTGGTCATATAAAAATGTAGTGGATTAGTGATGGAACGAGATGAATGCTAGCTGAATCACTGATTGTGATGGAAATGCCATAGATCAAATAAGCTCCCGAAACTGAAACAATTGATCACAATTCACAGTAAAATCCAGTAAAACACCATCAATAATAACACACACAATATACCTTATTACAATATACAAGTTTTCATACGTATCTTCACAGCTTAAAACTCACTAAACAAAAGGTTCCGCTTCGTACCACATAACAGCAGTTTTTTAAAAATTACCTCGTTTTAGCAAATAAAATGTTACGTCATTCAAGTCAAGAATATTCTAAATAAGCCTGACGAATTATTGATAATTCTATTTCCCCTACAACCGTTTATTTGTTGTTGTTTTTGCGTCATGTGAAAGCAAGACACACTTAATGATGTGATGATTAAAAATATTTTTTTTTGTTCTGATGCAATTATGCAGTTATATAGGACGATTTGTTGATCACTAATACAAGTTTCGATAGCTTCAAGTAGAGATGCATGTTGGGAGCAGTTTGCTCTGATATAATAAATACCTACTCAAGTTATCTTTCAATATACTTGAAAAAGCAGATCCTCCGTCACCTTTGTTCAAGTATGTACTACGTTCTAAAAAGATAGTTCGTTTTATTAAAAAATGTAATAAAAACTTCTAAATAATTTTCCACCCTTAAGATTTTACAAAAAAACCGACCCACAAATCATTAAAATTGAATTAAAAAGTACTTCATATTTTTATTTTGATTATTTATGGAGAATAATAAAATATAAAAATGTCGGTGATGTAAAAAACAACAAAACTCTATTTACCACTTGCGGCTTAATTTCATTCGTTTTAAAATACAATACCGAAAAAAATAGTTTAAATTAAAGCAAAGAATAAATGCTTTTATTGGTCCAAAATACCCCTGCTTTTTATATCCTTTGATTAAAAAATATTTTAATGCTTATTCGATTTATTTGCTACAAGAATTATATTTTACTGCGTTCCAAAAACTAAATTCAGTTTTTTGTTTAGAATAGTATATTGCATACCGAGTAAGGCAATAAGTAACGGTTTGAAATTTTACCGCGTGTTCTGCAATCGTACGTGAATTGTTACTCTTCAGTTGCATGCGTTTCCATACTACGATTTTATCTTATGCCAATTTTTTCATCCTGATAAAATCACTTAGGTGGAATCACCTAGGAATTTCTTAGTAACGTTAATGAAAACAAACACAAAAGCCAAACGGGCACTTTCAAGAACTAATTTTAGGAATGGAAAAAAATTATTAAATTTTAATATATTGTTACGATTCAGAAAAATCTAGACGACGGTCTAGACTTACGGTCACTTCCAGGAAAATAAAATCAACAAAACACGACAAACAAATTAATTAAATGAATATTGTTGTTGTTGTCTTCTTCTTAGAAATAGGGTCAACATAAACGATTTTATGAATCAAATCAACATAACGTAGAATAATCGAATATTCTAATATTTTCTCAAGGTTTCTGGAAAGTGATATCGAATTATCTAGAAGTATTGCAGAAGGTATATAAGAAAATTACCTCTTGTAGTTTTGAATTAGTTTTATTTGAAACCTACGATAGTGAAGTTAAAATTATAAAAGTGATCTTTAAATTAGTTTTTGTGTAAAGTTATTAGTGTAATAAAGTTAAAGTGTTATTAAGTAGAAATCATTTGTGTATTATTTTGAACGTTGTGTTACTGGAAATTTCTACAATAAACCGTTGGAGTTTCTGAAGCTGTTGAAAGAATATTCTAGCTAGGAATATTGTTTGCTGTATTGTTTTCCTATTGTTGTGGAACAATTAAGTTGTTGAATACTTAATAAAACCTGGTGTTTGTGCTTACTAATCAGTGATCGAACTCAGGAAGAGATTGGGAATTACGTTTATCGAATTGAGAGTAAGGCCAATTCGAAGGAAGTTTGGAAAAACGTAACATTGGTGACATCGGCCGATTAGTTAGCTGTTAATAATGGTTTTATTAAGTGATTTGAAGGTTCTTGAGTTAAAGAAAGAACTAGAACAACGTGGATTGGCAACAACCGGCAACAAAACTGAATTGACGATACGGCTTCGAGAAGCTATGGAAGCTAGTGGAGTAGTTGTGGAAAGTTACCAGTTTGGAGTGATTAGTCCAAATAATGTTCTAGTGGCAGCTGATGAGGAGAAAAGTTTTGTTGCAGAAACAACATTACCATCTGGAAACTGCGATTTTACGCAGTTAATGGCTATGATGCAACAAATGAATTTGAACATGCATCAGATGAATGCTAATATGGTTGCCAATAAAGATGAACTGAATCAAAAATTTGATCAACAAAGTAGTAACATCAATCAACAAATGGCTGCAAATAAGGAAGAAATCAGTTTCAACATGAATCAACAGTTGGAGAAAGTCAACAATAATATGGCTGCAAATAAGGAAGAGATCAGCTGCAACATCAATCAACAGCTGGAAATAGTCAACAATAACCTGGCTACAACCAAGGAAGAGATCAGTTTGAACGTCAAGCAAATAATGGACGAGAAACTTCTCGAAATATCTACTACGTTACGGGAGGAAGTAGGCAGAGTTCATCAAGAGGTGAAAGAGCTAGAGCAGAAAGTACTTGATGAAAACAAAAAGGTACTTGCAAAAGTAGATGATTTCGAGAAACGGTTGCAAGATGTTGAAACGAATAAAGTCACTTCACATGTGGTACAACAAATAGCAAATATTAAACTAAAGCCACCATCGTATGACGGTACCACATCTTTCGGCATCTTCAAGTTCCAGTTCGAGACCGCAGCTGATCAAAATGTTTGGAACGCCGAAAATCGTCTTGCTGCATTGATAGTTGCTCTAAAGGGGGAAGCAGCTGAAGCATTACAGGCGGTGCCGGAAAACGACCGAAAAAGCTATGCTGAGGTAATGAATGCATTGGAACGAAAATATGGCAGCGACCATAAAAAGGAATTATAAAGGATTGAGCTAAAAGGTCGCTTGCAACGAAATGGTGAATCTCTACAGGATTATTCCTCGGCTGTAGAGCGGCTTGTTCATTTAGCACACTCAAATACACCAGTGAAACCATATTTTATGGAGAAAATGAAGATCGAGGCCTTCATTGATGGTATCCGAGATCCAGAAACCAGGATCAAAGTAATGACTACACCTAAGGCGACTTTCCATG
Organism: Diogma glabrata; assembly: GCA_963693315.1. Lineage (NCBI taxonomy): Eukaryota > Metazoa > Arthropoda > Insecta > Diptera > Cylindrotomidae > Diogma > Diogma glabrata. The sequence continues at coordinate 388,358,770 of OY856186.1, forward strand.
AAACTGTCGCATACGCAATCCAATATGAGATGGTACAGAGGATGTGTATGCCATCTGGTGGATGCAGAAAAATGAATGTAGAGGGGAACATCAAAGGGGAAGTTTTGGCACACAGAGATAGAAGCGACATCAGATGCTGGGTATGTGATGAAGAGGGTCACATGGCACGGGAGTGCAAGACAAACGGGGAAGCAGACAGATTGTCGTCTTCTGTGAAGAACAGAGGAGCCGAAGAAATGGAGCAATTAGGGTTCAGGAACAGCAGTAGAAAACTCCTGTGCTGGATATGTAGGAAATCGGGCCATATCTCACAGGAATGCTGGAACAGGAAGCGTGATAGATCTTCGTCTCCTATTCAACGGAAGCCTGTTGGAGGTGCAACTGTAAAGCCAAAAAGTGAGGAGAATGCAGCCTACATTCCAATTTCAAGAATTGCGGTAAATGGTGAAAGCTTGGGTATTAACGGACAACTTGAAGGCAAAGGTTGCTTCATGACACTGGATACAGGTTCAGCTCGAACATTCGTTCGCAAAGGTTTAATTGACGGTGTTTTGGAACCATCAGATGGATTGAAACTCCAAACAGTAACTGGAGAATGCGCTGAAATAGAAGGTAAAAGAATCGCTGAAATAAAATTGGGAAATAACTGCTATCAACAAGAGGTGCTAGTGGCAGACATTATGGATGAAGTCATTTTGGGGATGGACTTCATGAAGGCGAATGAATTAGTCTTCGATTTTGGATGTGGGATCCTAAAGGTTAATAATGTTCAGATGCCACTACTTGTGAATAAGGCAGAGTCCACAGATATTGGCAGCGATGAGAAACTATGCAGTGCAGATGAAAATCCAGAACCATCATCCAAACATATGACGGAAAGAAACGTCGACCGACGCAGACGTTTGAACAAACGCCGAAAGTTAAAAACGAAACAGGTCCAAGTCCATAACGAGGTGAGCGATGTAAAAGAGGTGGTTCAAATAGCTGCAAACGGGGATGAATCGCAGAATGAAAATGGTTCGGAGACATGGCATTGCGAAACTCCCAAAGGGAAGTGATAAGAAGCACTTTAGAAATAATGAGAATCCCTACTCATCACGGTGGGCTGACATAAAACAAAGTAATGGTCCAGTACTTAGAAAGGAACCGGAAGTAATTCTAAGCCGCCTGGAAAATAGAAAAAGAAAAAAAAATGTTTGGATTCAACAATTGGAGGAGAGATCTAGATCCTGTTCGGGACGAACAGGCTTAAGTGGAGGGTAATGTTACGATTCAGAAAAATCTAGACGATTACGGTCACTTCCAGGAAAATAAAATCAAGAAAACACAACAAACAAATTAATTAAATGAATATTGTTGTTGTTGTCTTCTTCTTAGAAATAGGGTCAACATAAACGATTTTATGAATCAAATCAACATAACGTAAAATAATCGAATATTCTAATATTTTCTCAAGGTTTCTGGAAAGTGATGTCGAATTATCTAGAAGTATTGCAGAAGGTATATAAGAAAATTACCTCTTGTAGTTTTGAATTAGTTTTATTTGAAACCTGCGATAGTGAAGTTAAAATTATAAAAGTGATCTTTAAATTAGTTTTTGTGTAAAGTTATTAGTGTAATAAAGTTAAAGTGTTATTAAGTAGAAATCATTTGTGTATTATTTTGAACGTTGTGTTACTGGAAATTTCTACAATAAACCGTTGGAGTTTCTGAAGCTGTTGAAAGAATATTCTAGCTAGGAATATTGTTTGCTGTATTGTTTTCCTATTGTTGTGGAACAATTAAGTTGTTGAATACTTAATAAAACCTGGTGTTTGTGCTTACTAATCAGTGATCGAACTCAGGAAGAGATTGGGAATTACGTTTATCGAATTGAGAGTAAGGCCAATTCGAAGGAAGTTTGGAAAAACGTAACATTGGTGACATCGGCCGATTAGTTAGCTGTTAATAATGGTTTTATTAAGTGATTTGAAGGTTCTTGAGTTAAAGAAAGAACTAGAACAACGTGGATTGGCAACAACCGGCAACAAAACTGAATTGACGATACGGCTTCGAGAAGCTATGGAAGCTAGTGGAGTAGTTGTGGAAAGTTACCAGTTTGGAGTGATTAGTCCAAATAATGTTCTAGTGGCAGCTGATGAGGAGAAAAGTTTTGTTGCAGAAACAACATTACCATCTGGAAACTGCGATTTTACGCAGTTAATGGCTATGATGCAACAAATGAATTTGAACATGCATCAGATGAATGCTAATATGGTTGCCAATAAAGATGAACTGAATCAAAAATTTGATCAACAAAGTAGTAACATCAATCAACAAATGGCTGCAAATAAGGAAGAAATCAGTTTCAACATGAATCAACAGTTGGAGAAAGTCAACAATAATATGGCTGCAAATAAGGAAGAGATCAGCTGTAACATCAACCAACAGCTGGAAATAGTCAACAATAACCTGGCTACAACCAAGGAAGAGATCAGTTTGAACGTCAAGCAAATAATGGACGAGAAACTTCTCGAAATATCTACTACGTTACGGGAGGAAGTAGGCAGAGTTCATCAAGAGGTGAAAGAGCTAGAGCAGAAAGTACTTGATGAAAACAAAAAGGTACTTGCAAAAGTAGATGATTTCGAGAAACGGTTGCAAGATGTTGAAACGAATAAAGTCACTTCACATGTGGTACAACAAATAGCAAATATTAAACTAAAGCCACCATCGTATGACGGTACCACATCTTTCGGCATCTTCAAGTTCCAGTTCGAGACCGCAGCTGATCAAAATGTTTGGAACGCCGAAAATCGTCTTGCTGCATTGATAGTTGCTCTAAAGGGGGAAGCAGCTGAAGCATTACAGGCGGTGCCGGAAAACGACCGAAAAAGCTATGCTGAGGTAATGAATGCATTGGAACGAAAATATGGCAGCGACCATAAAAAGGAATTATAAAGGATTGAGCTAAAAGGTCGCTTGAAACGAAATGGTGAATCTCTACAGGATTATTCCTCGGCTGTAGAGCGGCTTGTTCATTTATCACACTCAAATACACCAGTGAAACCATATTTTATGGAGAAAATGAAGATCGAGGCCTTCATTGATGGTATCCGAGATCCAGAAACCAGGATCAAAGTAATGACTACACCTAAGGCGACTTTCCATGAAACTGTCGCATACGCAATCCAATATGAGATGGTACAGAGGATGTGTATGCCATCTGGTGGATGCAGAAAAATGAATGTAGAGGGGAACATCAAAGGGGAAGTTTTGGCACACAGAGATAGAAGCGACATCAGATGCTGGGTATGTGATGAAGAGGGTCACATGGCACGGGAGTGCAAGACAAACGGGGAAGCAGACAGATTGTCGTCTTCTGTGAAGAACAGAGGAGCCGAAGAAATGGAGCAATTAGGGTTCAGGAACAGCAGTAGAAAACTCCTGTGCTGGATATGTAGGAAATCGAGCCATATCTCACAGGAATGCTGGAACAGGAAGCGTGATAGATTTTCGTCTCCTATTCAACGGAAGCCTGTTGGAGGTGCAACTGTAAAGCCAAAAAGTGAGGAGAATGCAGCCTACATTCCAATTTCAAGAATTGCGGTAAATGGTGAAAGCTTGGGTATTAACGGACAACTTGAAGGCAAAGGTTGCTTCATGACACTGGATACAGGTTCAGCTCGAACATTCGTTCGCAAAGGTTTAATTGACGGTGTTTTGGAACCATCAGATGGATTGAAACTCCAAACAGTAACTGGAGAATGCGCTGAAATAGAAGGTAAAAGAATCGCTGAAATAAAATTGGGAAATAACTGCTATCAACAAGAGGTGCTAGTGGCAGACATTATGGATGAAGTCATTTTGGGGATGGACTTCATGAAGGCGAATGAATTAGTCTTCGATTTTGGATGTGGGATCCTAAAGGTTAATAATGTTCAGATGCCACTACTTGTGAATAAGGCAGAGTCCACAGATATTGGCAGCGATGAGAAACTATGCAGTGCAGATGAAAATCCAGAACCATCATCCAAACATATGACGGAAAGAAACGTCGACCGACGCAGACGTTTGAACAAACGCCGAAAGTTAAAAACGAAACAGGTCCAAGTCCATAACGAGGTGAGCGATGTAAAAGAGGTGGTTCAAATAGCTGCAAACGGGGATGAATCGCAGAATGAAAATGGTTCGGAGACATGGCATTGCGAAACTCCCAAAGGGAAGTGATAAGAAGCACTTTAGAAATAATGAGAATCCCTACTCATCACGGTGGGCTGACATAAAACAAAGTAATGGTCCAGTACTTAGAAAGGAACCGGAAGTAATTCTAAGCCGCCTGGAAAATAGAAAAAGAAAAAAAAATGTTTGGATTCAACAATTGGAGGAGAGATCTAGATCCTGTTCGGGACGAACAGGCTTAAGTGGAGGGTAATGTTACGATTCAGAAAAATCTAGACGATTACGGTCACTTCCAGGAAAATAAAATCAAGAAAACACAACAAACAAATTAATTAAATGAATATTGTTGTTGTTGTCTTCTTCTTAGAAATAGGGTCAACATAAACGATTTTATGAATCAAATCAACATAACGTAAAATAATCGAATATTCTAATATTTTCTCAAGGTTTCTGGAAAGTGATGTCGAATTATCTAGAAGTATTGCAGAAGGTATATAAGAAAATTACCTCTTGTAGTTTTGAATTAGTTTTATTTGAAACCTGCGATAGTGAAGTTAAAATTATAAAAGTGATCTTTAAATTAGTTTTTGTGTAAAGTTATTAGTGTAATAAAGTTAAAGTGTTATTAAGTAGAAATCATTTGTGTATTATTTTGAACGTTGTGTTACTGGAAATTTCTACAATAAACCGTTGGAGTTTCTGAAGCTGTTGAAAGAATATTCTAGCTAGGAATATTGTTTGCTGTATTGTTTTCCTATTGTTGTGGAACAATTAAGTTGTTGAATACTTAATAAAACCTGGTGTTTGTGCTTACTAATCAGTGATCGAACTCAGGAAGAGATTGGGAATTACGTTTATCGAATTGAGAGTAAGGCCAATTCGAAGGAAGTTTGGAAAAACGTAACAATATTTTACGCACAAACGAATCGTAAAACACCTAGTTATCGTGGCAGAAAGTTGAACTTCACATCCGTAAAATAAAATCCCGTTGCTATATGAAATATTAATATATTTTTCTACTTTACCGCCCGTAAAATAATCACCCGTAAAATATTCATATATAATATCACGAGTCGTCAAATAATAGTCGATTATTTTTCATAATCATTATCACGAATGTCATTTGAGGTCCCGAGTGCGCATAGCGCACGAGGGAAATTTTTGACCTCAAATGGCATGAGTGGTAATGTTGAAAAATAATCGACTAATAATTTGATGAAGAGTTGTATTTAGCAGACAATTTAACGAACAGAAATAGTAACATTATTTCATACAACATAATCCTTTGTTGTCAAACAAAATTAAATATTATTTCTTCTTAGTAGGCGCATAAATGTTATAAATTGACAAATAAACATAAACATGCAATCATTTATGAATGAAAACGGACATTTTTACTATTTGCAAATTGCATTTTCACATAATTTTGTATGTGCATTTTTGTTTTAAATTAATATATTAAGTAGGCGGAAAATATTCGAAAATATTCGCTGTTCCTTCCTAACAGAAAAAAATAATCGAAACAAATCGTTTTGATTTGCTAAAAAATAGTAAATGAAGCGTTTTGATTGGACCTTATTGAAACTTTATTTTATGAGTTGAATTGTCATAAAATTAGAACAAACAAATAAATTATTGTATGAAGTTTATAGAGAAAATCATGGCATGTTAAGCATAATTTTCAAAATGTCTAGCGAATTTAAAAAATTCAAAAATTGATTTATACTACAATAAAGCTGTGCAGTTGTGCGTAAAACGTTGTACATACACTCAGGCTGAAAGGAAGATTTCGCCCTTGGTTCAAAAAAGCCCTCGCTTCGCGTCGGGCTTCAATAAGAACCGCTGGCGTAATCTTCTACTTTCAGTCCTCGATATGTCAATAACTATTGTTTCCCTTATTTCATGTCGGATTATTGATATTTAAACTTAATTTTTTATACTATTAAGAATACCTAAAATATCAAATATCCAAATTTTTTGATATGTGATTTTTTTTCATTTAAAGTATATCAGCAAAAAATGACGAAAAATGGACGCATCATTTACAAATTCTATTACACTTCTACATTTTTCATTTACAAAAATACGACCGCTATCTTCATTTATTATAATGACGTTACCAATAATGTTAGTCTAGAAAAGATTTATAGCATATCAGAAGACTTTAGTCACAAAAGTCGTACATCAAATATTTTTGTTGTTATGATCGAACGTTCTATGCACATTTTAAATTCATCCCGTGTAGAAAATTGTCAGGGTTCAAATAACACCCGAAAAATAAAATGAAATTAAATTTTATCAAATGAAATGTTAACACATGAAATGTTAAGTGTTAACACTCTGATATCAATTTCAAATTGAGGTATTGTTGTCGCTTATTTGCAAGTATAAACTAGGTTTTAGATTATCAATTATATCGTTCTAATTACACAATCCGGATGTGGAACTTAATTTGTTTTTACCGTAAATGTTCCATATAGGAACGTAGGCTGTCAACAAATGTCCCTTCATCTGTATTAATCTCAATTCACTCAATTTTATGTTCTAGTTTCACCATGGTCGCACACACAAAAAGGTTTAGAGGAGTCCAACAAATTTTTTTTTAATAAAAAGTGTTGTGTAGGAATTACAACACACATAGATACCTTTTAAGACCTATGTTACACAACAATATGCGTGTTGAGGTGTTGATGAAGGCTTTTTAAACCTTTGGAGATGAACGTCTCCGGGACTATTAATTCAGGGAAAACATTTTATTTGTAAGATGTAGATCAGTTGTTGATCTTTTGTTTCGAAAAACGTATCGGCTGTCAGATATCAAATAGTTGTCTCCCAAAAATTTTGATATGTGTGTATCAGTGTTGTCAGAAATTAAACAATAAATTTCCCTTAGACGCATCAAAAGTTACCGATTTTTCCCGTTTCTTTAAGGAAAAACTTCCCATCAAGCTTTCAATAAAAAAAATATACATATATATAAATCCAATTGTTTATATGGAAAAACTTCGAAAACCACCATTATAACAATATTTGTTTCAACTCTTCATACAACTTGTGGTATAAGATAGTATTGCTATGAAACAGAGCATTAAATATATTAAAATTGCGAAAGACGTTTATTAAAATAAGTAAATATGCATTGATTTCGTAATTTGCAAAAAATTTCTAAATTGCAATACTTACCTCTTTTTCGATAAGTAAACGAAATAATGATACAAAACATCCCAATTTTTGAATACATATATTCAAAATGCATCGATGCATCAAGAGCAGCCACCTTGATTTTGCAGGTGATTTTATTTTTCATTTCGCAGTGGAGCAATTCCACGTCACCGCAACATCGATGTTCCCGACCCTCTCTGATTTCGATGAAATTTCATACACAGAAACCCAATGACAAAATAAAAATACCATTTCTTTCAAAAAATGAAATTTCGCTCTGGGGATGACACAGGGTGGTGTCAAAGTTTTACGGGTTGGCGAAACATTAGTATCTTTGGTTACCGATTACCAACGATTGACTAAACCGATTTAAATCATTTATAGCTCATTAGAAAGGTAATTAATAGACCTTATAAAAAAAATTATTTAAAATTTTGTAGTAATTTCTTAAAACTGGGTTAAACTTAAATAATATTTTCAAAGATGGCGCTGTTGAGGGTTCCCTCACTTTTGCCACATTTTTTTCCAGAAAAAAAATGTTTAATTAATTCTTAATCTAAAACGAAAGATTCCCAATGGCTTGATTTCTCGTTTTGAAAATAAAATTCTTACAAAATTTTAATTTCCAATTTTTCAATTTCTTTTTGAACAAACTGCATTTAACTAAAATCGCCTGAATTCTTGTTTTAAAGAAATTTAATTATTTTAAGGATACTAGTTAAGTATTTGAGGGTGTGAATTAGGGTGGCCCTTAAAAAAAAATTTAACTTTTGGTACGGCACCCTACCATTTCGCGTCAATGTCCATAAAAATATTATTTGCAAAATTTGAAATCAATCGATCAATTCTAAGGGGTGCCCCCGGCCACTTAAAGTTGAGAGGTTTTGTTCTGAGCCTAAAAAAAAATTTTAAATTTTTGCTTAATATTGAACGATTGATTTCAAATTTTGCAAATAATATTCTTATTAGTATTGACACGAAAGGGGAGGGTGTCGTACAAAAAATTAAATTTTTTCTTTAGTCTCAGAACAAAACTTCTCAAATTTAAGTGGCCGGGAGTCCCTTATAATTGAACAATTGATTCCAAATTTTGCGCATAATATTTTTATGGGTATTGATACGAAATGGGAGGGTGTCGTACAAGAAATTAAAAATTTTTTTTAGGGTTCAGAACACAGCCTCTCAACTTTAAGTGGCCAAAACACGCCTTATAATTGATCGATTGATTTCAAATTTTACAAATAATATTTCTACACGAAAAAGGGGGGTGCCGCAAACTGTACAATGAAAAAAAAATCTAGAGTAACCTAAGCAGACTCTTATCTCAGACTTTTATTTAATATCTATAAAAGATATGGTAGCAAGTTCATTTATTAATCAGTTTATTTTACTACAGACTCTAGTTTGTAAATTAAGACCATGCTATTTGAAGATCAAATTACTTAGAATTATATAATCTGTTGGTCCTCACTGAGGTTTCGTGATTGTTCTATTCTTTTCTCGATTCAGTCAATCGTACAAATATCGCATCCCACATTTTGATTCGAATAGAAATAAATCAAATTTATTATTTGGAAATTTTACTAGAAACTTTTGTTTTAATACGCAGTTAGTTGAAGTTGTTTTATTCTAACCTCTAATCCGAGTGACAAAGAAAGTATTTCGAATTATGTAGAACACTAAATTATTTGAAAATGTTTTGTTTTACACTCGTTTCTGCTTGACACAGGATATTACTTCTTTTTGTAGTGAGTAGATAGTTTTGACTATTAAACAGTAAACTGCACCATTTTCGCGAACTAAAATTTACATTTTTGATGTTTTTTGTAGCAGATATCACGATTTTTTGAAGTTTATTAATATGATAAATATTAGTTAATAATTATGGATTTACAGTTCTTGCGACATACAGCTATTACGACGGTTGCCGTTTTTGTCATTAAAATAAAAAGATCTAGCTGGTATAATTCGATTCGCTAATTACCTCGGTAGATTACCAATAAAGTGATAAATATTACCTAAATATTACCAACACACACACATAATAAGACATATCGCACACACCTTAATATTTTCAGTAAAAAAGAATACTGTTTTTGCGATTTCTAAACTTTAAATTTTTAGAAAAAGTTATTGTATACCCAGAAACATACTTAATACACCCCGATCTCTTGTTGTAGGGTCTAATCATCGGCACATTACGGAATAATTTTTAAAACAAATTTAATTTAAAGTGGAGATCGAATATTTTTTGAAACGTATTGACATCTAAAAATGCATGAGAACACATATTTCGATTCAGTCATTCCAAGAAAAGATTAAATTATAAAAATATTTTATAACAACCATACACACATAAACCTAAACAGTAAACACATTCTATTTTAAAAAATCTGTTTTAGCTAGGACTTTTTTACGGAGCATCAGAGCTGATATTACATTTGATGATATTTGCTTAGAAAAATCTTTATTAGCTAGCATATGAATCACCCTATAAATGTTCAAAAATACATGAAAACACATATTTCTAATCAATAATTCGCAGTAAAAGCATAGGTAAAAGAGCTAATAAAAGAGATAATAATGTTTTTATGACAACCGACACACCTAAGTCTAAACGCAATCCTTTTTACAAAAAAAAATCTTAACTAAGACACAGAATCAGAGTTAAATTTTTTAAATTCTAGAAAAAGATATTGCAAGCCCGCGAAAAATTATTTGGGATAAAAGCGCTAAATAATATGCCTGAATCTTTTATGTTGGGATCTAATAATCGGCACATTATGTTATAGCTTTTTAAACAAATTAAATTTAAAGTGGATCCCGAAAAATTTAAGGAAATATTCAGTCATTCGGATTAAAAGAACAAATTACAATTATTTTTTATAACAACCTACAAGTAAGTCTAAACCTAAACACATTCCCTTTTAAAAAATTTGTCTTAGCAAAGACCGTTTTACGTAGAATCAGAGGTAAATTTACATTTGATAATATTTTTGTAGGCAAATCTTTATTAGCTAGTATCAGAATCAGCCTGTCCAAAAATGCATCAAAATTCAAAACACATATTTTTATTCTTTTGTCATACGCAGTAAGAGATCAAATTATAATGTTTTTAGGACCTTATATCTACAAACAAAACAAATTCCTTTTTAAAAAAAGTGTCTTAGCTAAAGCTCGTTAATTACACAAAATCAGAATTATTAAATTTACGTTTTAAATTTACAATAGATGGCTTCAAGATTTTTTTCATTTAAGTGAAAAATGAAAATGTCTTAAAATAGTTTCTTATTATTGAATTTTCATTTTTAAATAATCGGTTTCAAAATTTTATGTTTTAACAAACTTTGTTTACTGCCTTTTATTTAAAATTCATTTCATATTGAAATTTAAAGGTGAGTTTAAGTCAATAACTTGTTATGAGTTTATATTAAATGGGACAAAATTAGATCAAAACATTGTTTTGAGGTTATGTCTACTAGGTTCATCGTAAATAAGCAAAGTGGTAATCGCTATTTTTTTTTCACGAACAGCGATCTACCGCATCGCTTTGATACATTTTGCGCCATTCTTTAAATAAATGACATAATTCAAATTGGCCAATTGTATTAAATAAATCAACCTTTTAATGCAGATAGTTTTATGTATCAAAAAAAGGAAAAAAGAATGACCCAAGTAATTACAGACCGATATCCATCTTGTCGGTTGTTGCAAAAGTGTTCGAAAAATATATTAACTATAATATTATGACTTATTTCGAATCTTCAAACATTTTTAATGGAAGGCAATATGGGATTCGACAGGCACGATCGACAGGAGATTTGCTATCTTATGTAACACATGTCTGGAACAAGTCGCTCGAGCACCATGGTGAAACTTTTGGCATTGCACTGGATATATCCAAGGCCTTTGACAAAGTATGGCATGACAATCTTATATGTAAGATGAGATGTTATGGTGTTGAACAGCAACTTATTTCTTGGATTCAAAACTTTTTAACTGGGAGAGAGTTTCGAGTAAATATCGATGGGATATCATCGGAAACATTTTCTACCACCGCAGGAGTGCCTCAAGGATCATCTTTGTCTCCCACACTTTTTCTTATATATATCAACGACTTGTTAGATTCCACCGTTCATTCCATTCATAGTTTCGCCGATGATAGTACGCTACATGCATCCCATAAAACACAAAGGCAACGGGAATCTGATGTTATTAATAACCATAGATCTAATTTGACGGATTCCTTAAACTCTGATCTTAAAACAATTTTAGAATGGGATCATACAAACAGTGTAGAATTCAATGCAAGTAAAACACAGTTTTGCCACTTTACAAGATCATCTACATCTAACCCTTTTCCATTAAAATTTGATTTTAACGATCTAGAAGAAAAGGAATCTATCAAACTTTTGGGGGGTTGAGGTTGAAAATGGTATGAAATGGAATACTCACATTTTCAATCTTGCTAAGAGCGCGGTTCAAAAGTTAGGATATCTAGGGCGTTGCGTTGTCGTAAGTTTTTCAATAGCGAACAGCTGCTTTTCATATATAAATCATTTATTCGCCCCTGCATGGAGTACTGTTCTCACATCTGGGGTGGTGCATAAAATGTCTAGACACTGTCGAACAGAAAGCAATTAAATTGATTGGCAATTCAAATCTTACAAACGAGCTTGATTCGTTACAGCATAGAAGAAATGTCGCTGATTTGACGATATTTTACAAATACATTATGGATGAGTACTCTTCAGAGGAGATCAAATTAATACTACCCAAACCCGCTACTTTTTCTCGTTCAACCAGAGCATCAGCCATGGCCCACCCATTCACCGTTCAAATAAAAAAATGCAGAACTGTCGCCTTTCAACGTGATTTTTTCAACCGTGTTTCTTATCTTTGGAATTGCTTGCCCTTATGGGTTTTCCCTGATTATTTTAATCCCCAACTTTTTAAAGTCTATGTCCACCAATTTCTTAAAGAAACATAATCCATTTCCACAATCCACACATGGCATGGTATCTTCGGATTTTCAGAGACGTTAATTTATAATTTATTTAAATTAACACTAAACATGTCTAACTTAGTATAAAAAAAAAATGAATTTTTATTATTATTATTGAGAATTATGGCATTATAAGTTTGTCAAAAAACGTTGTCAAGTGTGTCACAAGAAAGATTTTTATTTATTTTTACCCAATTTTTTGGTAAAATAAAATTAATTATTTGTTTGAAATGAAATTTTATTATTGTTATTGAGAATTATGTATCAGTTTGTCAAAAAAATGTTGCCAAGTGTGTCAAAAGAAAGATTTTTATTTACTTGTTTACCCAATTTTTGGGAAAAAAATAAAATTAATAATTTGTATGACATGAAATTTTATTATTATTATAGAGACTTATGGCATTATAAGTTTGTCAAAAGAATAATGTCAAGTGTGTCGAAAAATGATTTCATTTATTTTTTTAGCCAATTTTTGGAAAAAAAATGTAGCTGTTTTTATGACGTAAATGTAATTGAAAATGAAATTGGACATGGAAATTTTTGAATTTGTTATAGTTTTTGAAATATTTTTGGAATTTTGAAAAAAGTTTGTATTTTTGATTTTAAATAATTTTTTAATAATTTTTGCAATATTTTTATTATAGAATTTTGAAAAAGTTTTAATTTTTGATTTTGCAAGAATTTTTGGAATATTTTTAGAATTTTGAAAAATTTTAAATTTTTGATTTCATTATAATTTTTGGAATTCTGAAAAAAGTTTCAACTTTTGATTTTGTAATGATTTTTAGAATTTTGGAAAAGTTTGAATTTTTAAGAATTTTTGGAATATTATTGGAATTTAGAAAAAGTTTAAATATTTGATTTTATTCTAATTTTTGGAATATTTTTAGAAATTTTGAAAAAAAATTTATTTTATTTAATTTTTGCAATATTTTTGGAATTTTGAAAGAAATATGAATTTTTGATTTTGTAATATTTTCTCGAAACGCTAAATGGAGAGGTTTTGAGCAGTTTGCTGAGTGTATCATCTTTTCACTAAATTATGTTAATTTATGATCTGTTATAATTTTCCGGCATCGTATTGATGTTTCGTGTTAGTTTTGTAATAAATTTCTAAACAGAGATAAAAAATAATTGTACTCTAACAAAGTAAAATTATTAATTTAATTAATAATTAATTATTAAACAAAGTACAATTAGTTTGATATACATCGCTGCCAAAACTAAAAACCATGTCCTCATAAAAGTTTTTTGCCGAAAACTGTATCAAAATCCTTGACCCAGACCGAAGTCTTGATATCTCAGAGCTGTGAGATTTCAGCCCCTCCATATTTTTTTCATGTATTTTCGCCGATTTCTCGAAAACAGCTAACTCGATTTGGATGGTTTAAATGTATTCTATTAAGATAGATGCCGAGGTGGTTCCATATTTTTTATATTACGTGGAAAACGGTCGTATTTCAGGAAATTGAAAAAAAACTGTATTTTTCATGTATTTTCGAAGATTTCTTTGAAACAGCTTAATCTATTTGGACAATTTGAGATGTATTTTATTGATATAGATGATATAATTTTTTCAAATTATTCGGTAGTGTTATAATGTTGAAAGTGTTATCAATATATGAACCAAAATTTTACAGATTTTTAGAGGAATCCAAAGTATTTTTAGGCATTTTCAATCATATACAAAATGAATTGAGTGAATCAATAGGTGTTGATCTAAAAAACTCAAATTTGTTAGAAATCAAAGATTGTTTATTTATTGCCATACTTCTTGATGAAACATTAGATATATCTTATAAGTCGCAGTTGTCAACAATAGGACGATTTGTAACTAAAACAGAAGAATTTTTGAAAGACTCTTAGCTTTTACAGATATTAGTGCAGACTGATCTGCCAAAGCCTTATCACGTCATGCAATCAATACAATGGAAGAACTATCCTGTGGCGATAAATTGAAAAATGTTCTGTTTTTTTTATATAATCTGCTTACCGTCTATCGAAAATATCAAAAAATACAATAAAATAAAAACAAACGGTTGCAAAATTTTATTAACAAAAATTAAAATCAACGAGTTCGCATCATAGAACCAAAAATAAGAAGATCGAAAGTTCATACCACCGAATTTCATATCATCAAATGGTTTTGAAATTAAAAAATCATTAGATCGAAATATCATATCACCGAAAATTCATTTCACTGAAAATTCGTTATATCACCGAAAATCATATAATCGAAAATTTAATTCATAAAATCGAAAAATCATTTGATCGAACTTTTAGTGTGACATTTCCTTGGCAATCGAAAATTTAGTCACAAAATGTTAACGAATTTTTAGAAATATAATATAAATCATTCTAATAATTAATATATACTGCAGATTTCTGACTTAGGATACCTTATTTTTATATTGAATGATTTTTCGATGTAAGCAATCATTCATTACTTCAAATATTTTCGATGTAATGATATTTCGGCAATATGATTTTTTATTCGATTTTATGAATTTCGATCATTTGATTTTTCGATGGTATGATATTTTCAGTACATCGAAAAAATTTCGGTGCATCGATTTTTCGATACAATGACTTTTCGACAGTGTGCACGTACGGTGTTATAATTTTCGATGTTGTGATTTTCGGTTGTTTGATTTTTATTTTTCGATTTATTGATATTTTTTGAAGTAACGATTTTCGTTGGCATGATTTTTCGATGATATGGCTCGATCCGAAATCAATAATAAAATTCTTAAAGTAATATTAAGAGACATAAAAATTAAATTTAAGTTAATTAATGCGACTTTTTTTTGCTGTATTTTGGATGACAAATATGTCATGAGCCTAACACTATTGAAAGGATTAGTCACATTTTACAGAACGCACGCCGAGCTAGATTTATCAGTCATTCTATTTCTCAAACTGTGTCTTATAAAAATCATTTCTGAAAATAATGCCTCGCACGCAAATGTGGAAGAAAAATTGAATAAAGTCGTCGCTAGTGTATTTAAACAATTAAAGGTTTCGGGAATGTTGTGCCAGGTTTTCAATATTTCCTCCTTTATTCTGCATTATTTTTGATTGTGCCCAAAAATTGATCTTTTTCAATAATTTCCAAAACATTTTTCAAATCTATAAGCTTTTGTTAGCTCTATTAAGATAGCGGACTAAAAATGTAGGCTACAACCAGGACCTAGTCAGGCATTTGTAGCCGATTTGTAGCCAATTTGTAGCCAATTTGTTACGCCATTAAAAAATTTGTAGCCCCTGCCAATTTTAAGAAATTCAAGAAACCGTTATCTAAAATATAAGCTAGCGGTTTTCACAATATCCCACATTCTATTCATCCAATTTTAATTCTGAATACATCAAAATTTGTAGCCGATTTGGAACCAATTTGTTACGTCATCAAAAAATTTGTAGCCCCTCCGGTTTTGAGAAATTCAAGAAACCGTTATCTTAAATTTGGGAGAGTAGAACGTGAGATATTGTGAAAACCGCTAGCTTAGATATAAGATAACGGTTTTTTGAATTTTTCAAACCGTAGGGGGCTACAAATTTTTGATGCCGTATTAAATTGGTTCAACATCGACAACAAATTTTGATGTATTTTGAAATAAAGTTAGATAAATAGAACGTGAGATATTTTGAAAACCGCTAGCTTAAATATACGATAACGGTTTTTTGAATTTTTCAAAATTGGAAGGGGCTACAAACTTTTTGATGACGTAACAAATTGGTTAGACATCGGCTACAAATTTTAATGTATTCAGAAATAAAATTGGAAGAATAGAATGTGAGATATTGTGAAAGCTGCTAGCTTAAATTTAAGATAACGGTTTCTTGAGTTTCTCAAAACTGGAGGGGGCTAAACATTTATTGATGACGTAACAAATTAGTCCCACATTGGCTACACATTTTGATATATTCAGAAATAAATTGGATTAATAGATCGTGAGATATTTTGAAAACCGCTATTTTTCAAAATTGGAGGATGCTACAAATTTTTTGATGCCGTAACAAATTGGTTCCACATTGGCTACAAATTTTGATGTATTAAGATTAAAATTGGATGAATAAAACGAGATATTGTGAAAAACGCTAGTTTAAATTTAGGATAACGGTTTCTTCAATGTCTCAAAATTGGCAGAGGCTGCAAATTTTTTAATGGCGTAACAAATTGGCTACAAACTGGCTACAAATGCCTGACTTAGTCCTGGTTGTAGCCTACATTTTTAGTCCGCTATCTTAATATAGCTGCCTTTGTTTCCATGCGGAGCACGATTGAAAATAAATCAGTTGCAAAACATAACAACATTTGCACGTCTCAAGACCTCTTAAAGTTGTTTAAACTATTTTTAGCTGGCAGTCTGAATGTGTGTGTGTGTAGCTTTGTACGATTTCCAAAATTTGTCCGACTCTTTCTTAACTTTGTGGGATCTGCCGAAGATATGTTTATATCAGCCGAAAATGTTTAACCATTTTTAAGCGATTTTGATGGGCCTGGGTATGTAGCTTCTTGAAAAAAATGAAAAAAGTTGTGTTAACCCACTTACGGTTGATAACTTACGTTATACAATTTTTTCACTTTTTATATTCGGTAAAAAAATTTTTGTCTGTTGACTCACTCATAGCCCTCGTTCATAATAAGCTTTTCGTGCAACTTTTATACATGTTCTGGATCTGTACAAGAACTGATTAGTTTTCTGGTGTTTTTCATAAACAAAGTAGTACGGGTCTTTCAAACCACTGTTTGATTTTAGCTTCAGTAACTCCAGACGCTATTTGGAAGACTCACAATAACTCTGCAATTCACTTTTTGGTTTGAACAATCGGGTAATAACAGTGTCTAAATTTATAATAAAGTAAAATCTATGCCAATTGATGTATAAAATGATCACTAAACTCACAGAGCACAATATATTTGGAATTTGTGTTGCCAACGTATATCTGCGTTTCCAATATTTTGTTTTGAATTTTCTTAACTTAATCAATATTTTCATCTTTTCAGATAACCTAGGAGTTATTATGTTTTTTGTCTGGATATGATTATTTTGCTTAAAATGAAATCCATTTGCCGCAAATCTCAATAATCTTTGCGGTGGCATGCTGCTCCCCAGCTCTATAGCGGTAAAACGGTTAGAACTTTACCCTATCGGTATCGCGAGCACGCGATCGATGGGGGTTTAATATCTCCACAAAGACTATCGCAGATCAATATGGTGTCTCAGAACCGGTGGGACCTAACCAATCCAAGAAAATACTATACAAACTACTAAAAATATAACCCGATTCATTTGCTTTTCATCTTTTAAAGAAAAAATTATAAAAACTAATCTCCTTTGAAATGCACATGACGAGCCACGTGTCTTAACTTCAATTTTAAAGGAATACATTTTTTTTCGGAAATCAAAGATAGAGTTTTTTTCATATCGTAATTATTATTTTTTTTTCTATTACCACTCTGGAACAATGGTGAATATTTGTTGATTTTATGAGAACAATTTTATTTTTGTATTATTATTGGTTCTTTGATTTTATATTATAATAAAAGTAAGGGGAAGTATTTACATCGTAAACTATTTTATTTTCATTTTACATTGATTTCTCAGTCCCACGATGAAGTTTTTCATGAGAATGAGAAAAATGAAGATTTTAAAATACAGAATTTAGGATTAACTTAAAAGACATACGCTAAAATCGAATTGTTTAATGTTTTATGTGGAGGACGTAAATTTTATTCATGGGTTTAGAGACGCTAGTGGTTCAACAATTATTGAAAGTCATTATTTAAAACGCTTCAAGAGCGAAGTGACAGGTTTAAGGATGAAATACGCCAAATCGTAACTCAAAATAGTTTAACATTGCAGAATAAAGTATTGAAAAGAATCTGATCTACATATGAGCCGTTCACTGCACAAAACGATTAACTCCATAAAACAAAATGTTGAGAAATTGAATTTTTTTCAAAGGTCAAATAAATTGCGATATTTAGTAGTGTTAATCTTTATCATTCAGGAATGTCATTATAAACATAATTTATTTAATTTTGGTTACTAAGTATATCAATTAGCTATTATAGTAGTAATTTAATTAGTATAATAGATATTATTAGTTTTTAATGTCAGGTTTTTAATAGCCATTTTTTAATGGTCAGACAAATTTTGACTTTTAATGGTGTTTATCTTAATTATTCAGGAAAATTGTTTTTAACATAGAAAGTTATGACTTTCTTATGAGCAAGTACTTTGACATTTAAATTTAAAATTTCTCAAAAAGTGGAGTAAGTCGCTTTGTGCAGTGAACGGCACATATTTTAATCTAATTAATAAAGAGTTTCTACTAAAAATAAAGAGTCTGCAATTCTGCATGAATCTATTGCGTTTGATAATTTACAGGATTAGTTTAGTGTCACTATTTTACTGCATATAATAATTTATTGTTAATGACACTAGTTGGTAATACACAACATTAAACTAAATATTTTGTATTTTATAAATTATATTTAAACACAATATTTAAACTTTATAAATTATATTTAAACACAAAATTTATAAATAAATATATAAGCACAACTTAATTTGAATTATCGCGTACGACTTTATATAATATTTGTAGGACCGCTTGTTATCGTATCGATATCAATAATACAATTAATATTAAACATTTTTATGAGATAAAATTATTACGATTAAAAACGGTTAAATTAAAACAGCTGGTCCATATTTGTTTCTCTCAATCTTCGTTGTAATATACATACACACAAATATATAATTTGATTAATTTATTAGGGTCCTACATGACTCCCTTTCTTTAAAAAAAAAAATGACTTAAGGGAAAATAAATTAATTAATAAATATGTATAGAGAGAAAAGATATATTATTAATAAGGAAAGATACAAAACGTAGATTTAATTCCTCCGAGGAAAGACCCCAATGAAAACAAAAGTTTATTGACTGATTGTTTTATCACTGACAGCAACTAAGTGAGTTAGTATTGTGAATTTTCCGGAGTTGTAGTCAAAAAAGCTAAAATGAACTTTAAAGCGTTCTTAGATCTAGCCAGCAGAGTTGCTGAAGCTAGAGTGTGTTTGACTATATAATCTTCACCTTGAAAAGTTGTCCAAGCGTGTGATATGAACTTTAAAGCGTTCATAGAATTAGCCAGCGGGGTTGCTGAAGCTAAGACACGTGTGACAAAAAAAAATCATAGAAAATTTTGATCCTACCAAGTGAGTCTGGTAAGTGGATCAATGCTTGAAAAGGCCAAGTGAGTCTATCCCAGTGTATGATTGGATGAAGAGGCCAAGTAAGTCTGGCAATAAGTTATGGACAATTTGTCTTACTTGGAATAGAATATTCCGACAAATTGTTGAAAAGTAGGGAAAATTCAATGAAGTGATAGCATCAGTCAGTTGAGTTTAAAATATTTTGTTAGATGCTCCTTTTAATGGTATTTACATGGTTGTCCTCAAACACCATCAAAAAATCATTCTTTTGTGAAATTAGCTAGATGAAAATAGCGAAAAATCCAGTTGATGTCAGTGTTTTTCGTTGAGGAATAACACCATCAAAATTAAAATTCGGATTTAGTTTGGGGTTTTAGAAAAACATGCATAACATGGTTCGTTTGAGCCATAGCTCAATGATGACCAAAAATGATTGGTCCCATGTATGTGTACTAAATTAGTAAAATTACTTAGCTCGGAGGAAATATAAATGATTAAAAAAAATGTTTTACTATGCACCGATTGAAACTGAACGCAACTCTTAAGATAAAAAGTTTGATTTCGCATAATTGCTTATCAAAATAAAATATCAATCTTTCACATATTTTTTAACACAAAAAAAAAAAAGTAAATAAAATTTTTGCAATTTAAAATAAAATTTTTATAATAAAGTTTTTTTATTTAAATTGTGTGTGGATCAATAGACTCAGAGAAACAAAAATGAACTCACCTGTTATTAACAAAACAAAATACTGTTGCTTATAGTTAGTTAAAATATATTGGTATATGTATAAATGTTGCAGATGAGTGAGCTTTGTTGTAAGTTTCGATATTATTATTCTTCGCGTAGATCCTAGAGTTGATATTATTGTAGAGTATAGCGTTAATCTCTTGATGTACAGCACAAAGTTGAAAATACAAAAATTCCAAATATCTTGCCTTTTGACTTGGCATTAAAATAATTTTTATGTATTATGATGTAGGCGTAATCGATGAAAAATCATTAATCCTTAAGGTACATGCAGCTCAATATCCGTTTATGTTTTTTTTTTACATAGCACCAGTTGAATATGAAATATTGAAGATATTAATAAAAAAAGCTATATTTTGTTTGTGAAGTTTATGTACGTACCTATTGCCTGGTACGCTTTTGTTTTAAAACGTACCAGGTAAAAATATTGAACGGTTTCTTTGGTATATGTACTCCGTTATTGTTTTTGATGTTCAGATAAACAGTAAAGGTCACCATATATTGTGTTTGATAATTTACAGGATTAGTTTAGTGTCACTATTTTACTGCATATAATAATTTATTGTTAATGACACTAGTTGGTAATACACAACATTAAACTAAATATTTTGTATTTTATAAATTATATTTAAACACAATATTTAAACTTTATAAATTATATTTAAACACAAAATTTATAAATAAATATATAAGCACAACTTAATTTGAATTATCGCGTACGACTTTATATAATATTTGTAGGACCGCTTGTTTTTTTTTTTTTTTTTTTAACAAAATGTGTTGTGTAGTAGGAATTACAATATGTGCCACAACAACACATAAAAACCTTTTAAGACCAAGGTCCCACAACAACATACGTTCAAAGGTGTTGATGGACGTAAATCTTCCTTTTTTTGTATTTTTATACAACTAAACAAAAAATCCTATCACTGACAAAATATGACATAGGCCAATATTTTATGATAGAATAGAGAAAATAAAAGGAAATTAAAAAGTAAATAGCAAATTGTTACAAAAATTTGCTGGAACAAAACAAAAATGTAGTTGCCAATAATCCAGCCGGTTGCATATTCCTTGATCCTGTGACACACTCTCTTTCTTAAAGATTAAAGCCCACATAAAATTATATGAAGGCTCATTTCTTCAACGAAGCAATAGCGTCTCAACATCAAGGACTATTTAACAGCTAAGATTGAGGGTGCTACCGTTGACTGAATACAGTTCATCCGCCACCACCCCTAAGATGTCACCTTGGCTAGTGATATCTCACTGCTATTGCCAGTGGTGTGTGATATCTCATGTCAACTCGTATGTCAATAGCAGGGACTGGAGTACGCGGGGTTGTCACACCCGTAGATCAAAAATAAAAAAAAAAATGTCAAAACAATAAAAACTGATCCCTCCATGCGGAAACGATATCAATAATACAATTAATATTAAACATTTTTATGAGATAAAATTATTACGATTAAAAACGGTTAAATTAAAACAGCTGGTCCATATTTGTTTCTCTCAATCTTCGTTGTAATATACATACACACAAATATATAATTTGATTAATTTATTAGGGTCCTACAAATCTTACGCTCACTAATGCTCTGCTACTTATCATTAATACTACACTCAGAAAATTTTGTTAGTAAATTTAATAACCGCCCGTTTTAAAAAGGCGTAATAAGTTATTTTATTAATCTAATTACGATTTTTGTTAAAGTTATTGTCACAGTAATTAGATTAATATTTCTTGTAATTATTTTAATAAAACTCTTTACTAAATTAAAAATATGGTCCATATTATTAAAATAATCAGAACTGTCGATTAAATTAATAACCAATTCTTATTAAAAAATTGATTTCAGAAGGCAAAATAAAAAATCTTTTATGCTTCACAATGATATAAAATTGTTATAATGTCCAGGATACGCTATATATAAACACATTCATAACAACCGGGGTGTTATGAGAGGGCATTATGAATTCATAACGCCCGCTATTAAGACGCTAAAAAACTAAATAAAATTATTTTTACTGTAGTTTTGTCTACAAAATGTAAATAATTCTTATTCAATTTAAGCTAGTAAAAGATTTTTACATTTGTTTAAAAATATCTAGCAATATTTTAGTTATTAAATGTTGATATAGTTTTCCAAAACTATCAAATTATTTTAAACGTCATACAATGTTTTTGCCATACGCTACAAAATTTAGGAAAATTTGTTTACATAGCAACGTACAAACAACAAATAATTATTTTAAACTTCAAAATAGTTATTTTCTTGGCATACTAGGATACATTTGTATTTTTTTTGCACATCAATATAGACTAACAAATTAAATTCTTTCTTAGTTTTTAGCTTATTAAGTGAAGCATAAAATCTTGTATGCACCACTGGCGTTACTGGGTATTACGCCCATCAAGCGGCATCCATCCCTCGGGCCAGAGGCCCTCGGGCTAGATTACGTCGCTCTCCGGGCGCAATAACCTACATAACGCCCTTGGTACATAAATAGCTATTTATTAAAGCAGAGCTATTAAAATAAAAACATAAATTATTATTTTTGTAGTTAAATTTACTAACCATTTTATAAGATTAATTACCAAAGTTCTTATTTTTGAAACTTAGGCTATTAGATTAATAAAAGCATACATTAATATATTCTTTGGTTATTATTTTAAATGTGAATTAAGAAAATCTTAAGAAGAATCACAGTTTATATCCAGACGCTGACTACAAAACATTAAAAAATATTTGTATTTTGTTAAATAATTTAAAGTTAATAAATAATTTTTAAGTGAAATATTGAAAAAGTGGGTTGCTTTTATAAAAAAAATAAAAATGTGAAATTAAATAAAAATAAATAGTTAAACTTGAACATTTAATGAACAGAATAGTTGGGACTGAACCAAACAACTTAGACTCAATGTAGAACTTACATCGGAAATTTGTAATAAATGAAAAAAAATATAGATCACCGCTTGGTTATAAACTGGTATTTAAAATTGTATATAGACCAGGGTCGATAATTTTTGAAAACAAAAAAAATAATAGTAGGATGAAACCCATTAGAAAAGGAGGAGAATATTATACAAATGAAAGGAAAAATAATTTAAGGGCGATCTGAGGTCGGGAAGGGGAAGGGGTGAGTTTTTAAGGGTAAAAAACGGTTTATCTCGATTTCCGGCAAAACTAAAAGTCCTATGGAAAAAATTTACATGGCAAAGTTGTAGGTAATAAAAAGATCTAAAACTTTTGAATCGACACTTTTTTCACATAACCTCAAAATTTATGTGAAAAATTCAAAAAACCAAGTTTTTGGTTTTTTATTTTTATCTTTTACAAAAAAATTTTTTTTTTCACGAAATTTGGTGAAAACCTACCTTTTTATGTCCCAAATACGCTGTAATTTATTTGATTAGAAATTTTTATTTGGTCACCTTATTTTGAATTAATATCGAAAAAGCACCCTAATTTTCAATCGAAAATTCACAAGTCAAAATATCAGCTTTTTTCAAAAAGTTGATATGCTTTCTGTTCGTTGAAATCTCTACTTTCCGATGGTGAAAAAAAAAATATATTACTATAGTAAATCTTCTCAGAAAATGCAAAAAATGAATTGAATTTTCGATTGAAAATTAGGGTGCTTTTTCGATATTAATTCAAAATAAGGTGAAAAAATAAATATTTCAAATCAAATAAATTACAGCGTATTTAGGACATAAAAAGGTAAGTTTTCACCAAATTTTGTGAAAAAAAAAAAATTTTTTTGTAAAAGATAAAAATGAAAAACCAAAAACTATGGTTTTTTGAATCGAAAATTCAATTCATTTTTTGCATTTTCTGAGAAGATTTACTATAGTAATATATTTTTTTTTGCACCATCGGAAAGTAGAGATTTCAACGAACAGAAAGCATACCAACTTTTTGAAAAAAGCTGATATTTTGACGGGTGAATTTTCGATTGAAAATTAGGGTGCTTTTTCGATATTAATTCAAAATAAGGTGAACAAATAAAAATTTCTAAAAGATAAAAGTAAAGATAAAAATAAAAAACCAAAAACTTGATTTTTTGAATTTTTCGCATACATTTTGAGGTTATGTGAAAAAAGTGTCGATTCAAAAGTTTTAGATCTTTTTATTACCTACAACTTGCCATGTAGTTTTTTTCCATAGGACTTTTAGTTTTGCCGGAAATCGAGATAAACCGTTTTTTTCCCTTAAAAACTCACCCCTTCCCCTTCCCCTTCCCGACCTCAGATCGCCCGTAAATTATTTTTCCTTTCATTTTTATAATATTCTCCTCCTTTTCTAATGGGTTTCATCCTACTATTATTTTTTTTTACTTTTTATTATTTTTAAAGGCTTCTACCCTGGTCTAATAATAGTTTATTCGAATAAAATTTTAATTAATATATTTATTTTAAAATTTTCAGATTGACATTGATTTTATTTATTTAATTCAATCACTATTAACTAATATACAGACAAAAGTCCAACTACATGTTAGTAAATTAAATCACGAATCAAATCAAAACAAAAAAAAATATATAGTATTATAACATTAAAAATTAAAAAACAGATTAAATTACATAATAAGAAAGGAGAACCTAATCTTATATATTGAATAAATAAATTTTGACCAAATTCTTTTAAATCAGGATAAAAAAAGCAAAAATTTATTCAAAGTCAATAATGAAAAATAAAAGAGAGCTAATTTTACTATTTACAGGGTAATTTTCAGAATTTTCAAAATTTGAACGCAATGTTTCAAAAAGTCACGGGTTTTAGTAGTAAATTACAAAATTTTATCAGTAATATTTATCAAAATTTGTTTACTCATTAAAATTTAAAATACTTTACACAAAATATCTATATTTTAAGTAAATAATTAAGAATGAAACATTTTATACAAAATTTATAATTAAAGGGGTCGTATATATTATAAAAAATACTTAAATATAACAGACTTCAAATCAAAATAAAAGCTTGAATATTTTAAAAATAAAAATTATTCAAATAAAATGTAATTATTAAATATTTTTAGTCAAAATTTTTTTTTCTTTCTTAAAAATCTTTTTTAATTATTGACCATTTTATTGTTACAATTTTTTCTTCAATATTTTGACCATGCGGGTCATCATCAGGGGTTTTATTTAGTTATATTTAATATTGCCTATAAAACAATTATTTAAAAAGTATCACCAAATAACATACAAAACTTACAATAAACCAATTTTCACAAAATTTAACAAATAATTGAAATAATTTAAAAAAACAGATAAAAACAAAAGATGTTAAAAAGGAATAGATTGCACATAAAATCTTACAAAAAATTTTAATAGAATTATTATTATAAATTCAAATAAAATATCTTTTATCCTAAATAAATAAATAAATATCTTATATCTTTAACAAATATCTTAATATCTTATAACTTTATAATAATAATCGTATTAAAATTTTATTTTATAGTTTTTCAATCTTTTCCTTTTAAACATTTTATGTTTGTAATTTGTTTTTTTTTTAATTATTCCAATTATTTGTTAAATTTTAAAAAATTTGTTTTATGTAAGATTTATATGTTAACTTTTTGATGTTATTTTTTAAATAATTGATTTATAAGTATTATTAAATATAACTAACTAAAACTGCTGATGGTTGTTTGCAAGATCGAAATATTGGGAAAAAATTTGTAACAATAAAATAGTATATAATTGAAGCCAATTTTTAAGAAAGATAAAAATAAAAATGTAATAATTATACTGTCTTAAATTAATAAAAACTTAAATAAAATTAATTGAAATAAATAAAACTGTAAACAAAATTTTACCTTTTTTTTATTTAAAAACTAAAAAATACAAGTTCCATATCAATTTAATAATAACTTACTATTAATTTAATAACAACCTATTATTAATATAATAACATTATATTATTAATCTGATAAAAATGCTGTTATTCTAATGACAACTTCTTATTATTCTAATAATTTATGCCATTTATCCAATGCCTACCTGATATGAACCTAAACTATTCTGGTATTAATTTAAACAAATTCTTATTAAATATAAAAGCTATCGTTTTTAGATTAAACATTTTATTTTTTTTTTTGTTAGTAAATCTTACGAACGAAAATTATTAGTTTAATAATAACTGTTATTCCAAGATCAGTGAAAATAATCACAAGTTGTGATTAGCTGTATAATAATCACCAAATTGTTAATCTAATGGCTATTTTTATAATTTTTAATGACAAAATTCTCTGAGTGTACGTGCATGATTTCACTACGAGTTTTTATCTGTTAAATAAAAATGAGAAAATTTCAAACTAGACTAAATTTTTTCAATGCTTGGCTTAAATATGTATTGGCATACTCAAATACAGTTCTCGAGACTGGCACTAATTTCGGATAGATACTGGATTTCTATGAAGTACAACAATAAAATTGCATTTGTTTTAATAAAATGTGAATGAATTACAATAATTGTTAACCGTAAAAACAAGCTTTCCTTTAAGACTAACTCTTCTTCTGATGATGAATTCACTTTGAAGAATCACCAATAACAACGATTTTCGTGCAACTAAACAGCATAAAGATTTACTGTGCTCATTCAAGCGTTTTACTCACTGCGAGAAATAGCACCGGTTTGCGAACAGACGTATAGTAGAATTTTTTTGCCAGCGAATTTCTGACAGCTATAGACGCAGCAAGAGATAAAAGATGAGACAAAAAGTAAAACAGACATGTATTATTTATTTTGGGATAAATTTGTTTTCAAAACAATTATATTAGTTAAATTTCTACTTCTAGTTCGTACCATTTGTTTGTTGTGATATTTGTTTCCATAGGCGTCGTTATTTTTATTATAATTATTTTTAATTATCAAAATTTTGTTACATTGCCTTCAAAATCATTATTATTTTTACTAGTTTTTGGTTTTCTATTATAATTGGTTGAATTTCAATAGTAATATATTAATTTTTATGAGTTTTTTTTGTCCATTTCGATGGAACCCCAATAGTTTTTTTTAATATTTTAATCGAGACACTGAATGTGCAAACAATATGCGCATGTGCATGCGCATGTGCAAACAATATGCGCATAACAAACAAATTTTGTGTTCGCTGGCAAAAAAATTCTACTATAAGTCTGTACGTAACCTAACTTATTTGTTAGGATGTGGGAGAAATACATTACGCAAAAAAGTTACAGTATAAAATCCTGATGATTTTAAACAAAAAAAAATATACAATGCGGTCAAACCATTTTAAATATAGGGTCACTACATTAGCACAATAACTTATTTCCTTCTTTTATCTTATTCATTATAAAAATTTTGACCATGTAATAAAAACTATCCATTGTCCATTATAATTATGTTAACAATAATTTTACGTCCAAACCCTTAAAAACTGTCACAATCCTTGTTGACTTTATTATATCGATTTTTGTTTTTGTTATTATTGGTGTTGTTAAGTTTACCCATAAAATCTGGATGATTTTCAATAACTAATATAATATTTTATTTTTATGATATATTATAATAAAAGTTCAATAATAAAATTATGTCAATGTGAACAATATTTTATTAGAATTTATGTGAATTCATTAAATCAATTATTAAAATTTACAATCAAAAATATTTACGTATAATTGGAAATTTGATTGAAATAAAATTCAATTGATTATATTCATAAGAAATTTAACGGATTTGTAAGTATCGTTTTTAGGATTTATGGACTGAAAAGTGTATAGAGGAAAATTTTAAATGTTTTTTGGGTAAATTTAAATTAGGGATTTCGTTTGCTTGTTAAAACAGAAAACGTGTATTTGTTAAAATTATTAGAATTAAAAAATTAATTTTCATGAAGATTAATGTTAATAATTGAATTAGATCTTTACAGGTCGATAAAGTTTGGAGATATTTGCAATAATTGGAGTATTGCAAATTAAACTAAGCAACAAGAGCAGCACCATCAACAATAAGCTAAAAAAGTTGTTGAAACACAAAAACACAACGAGTTGCAGAATGAAACCACAAATAGTTGAAGGATATAATAATAAAATAATAAACGCCTTATTCTTGTTAAATTGAGTTTTATTTCACTAAATACGTATTTCGAAAGCTATGCTTTCATCGACAGTAGTATCTAAAAAACTTGAAGGATATGTTCAAAATTTATTAACAAAACATTTACAACAGAAGAATTACAACTGCTAAATAAAGGTTTAAATTTCGCACCACCTAGTCCACACATCCCGATATGTATCAGATTTATAATTCACCGTTAAACATTTGCCCAAAATATCAAAAACGCAGATAAAAACAACAAAAACCATAAAGTCTCTCTAAGAAAAAGGTTTAGATAAAGAGAACAGCTTAGCTATTCTTGACAAAAACGATTACAACACAAGAGTTGAAAATCTTCTTGCTGATGGTCCATATAAACTGCAAACCACAAATCCAATAAACCAACTACAATTAAAAGCCACAAAGCTGAGAAAAAAGATTGATAAAAATTTCAACCAAGATTTTTTGAGATGGAAGTTGTTAGTACCGAACCCAACACTACCAAGAATGTATGCACTTCCGAAGTTACACAAAACTGGAAAAGCTATGCGGCCAATAGCATCAAACAACAACTCACCCACAGAAAGAATCTCAAAATGGCCAGTAGGTGAATTCAAAAACATACAACCGTTTGTTCTTGAATTCATCTCTAGATGTCGGTGCCCTTTTTCTGAGTGTTCCAGTAGATGAAGCGATAAACTTAATAAAAACTTGGTTGATTTAAAATAAAATTGAAACCAATAAACTTAACACCTTTATAGAAGCAGTAACAATGTGTATAAACAATAGTTATTTTCAATTCAATGGAAAAATTTATTTACAAACGTCTGGCACATTCATGGAAAACTCTTTGTCACCTTTTGTCGCTGAAGTGAGAATGGCAGATCTAGAAGTGAACGTAAACAAAGTATTCAATTTTAATTTTTGGGGTAGATACGTGGACGACATCTTATAGTTATAATGAAAAAACATCAACTAAGAAACGTTTTTGAAACACATCAACAACGTACACCTCACAATAAAAATTTACGTATGAAGAAGAAATCGATGGAAAATTACCATTTCTAGACTTGATGTTACACAGGCCGTTAAATGTCATTGGTAATTGGAGCTGTTGGTTTTATCTCCATTTTCAAAATGGAAAAGCTGTTGGTTTTATCTCTCCCCAATTTCAAAAATTTCATCCATTTTGTTAATATTTTCAATTGAGAATTAATTATTATATATAAAATTAATTACTTAATTCATTATATTACAATTAATTCGTAAATTCACGCAAATTATTCGCCTAATTTGCCAAATTAATTAAAAATTGAAAAAACAAAATTTTACGGTTTTCGATTTGAAATTCTTTTGAATAAAAAACTTCATTAAAACTTAAATATGCAATACACTGCATTTAAAATTAAATGAAAATAGGCGTGGTTTAATTGAAAGCAAAATTAAATGAAATCGGATTTACGAGCTCTCGAACACTGACATCTGTCATTCATTAAATGGTTAATATTTCATTTAGTACTCCAACGCACTAATGCCCAAATTAGGACATTGAGAGGAATACACAATGACATCTCGATAATATTTAGAGGCCCACTCTATTTGATGACATATTATTAGCTAGAAAATGAAATTTGTAGACGGGAAAGTTGTCTAAAGATATTTTCAGAATTTTTGGATTTATTTTGCTTGCAGAACTTTTATGTGAGGATTCGGATTTTTCCGAATTTTTAATCTTTTTTTCACTATTCAACAAATATATATTAAACATTGCGTTTACATAATGATCACTATTTGATTAATAAAAAGTAAAATTTTCCATTTCTTGTTTCTTTCTTTCATCATACACAAATTAGCATTTACCCTACATTATCTCAACAAACAATTCTATTCAAACGAGAAAATACTCTCCTCTACAACTACAGATAACCATTCTACTTTTTATAAATTGCACAACCGTATTATATCTACGCATATTTTTATGACGAAGCTTTGCATTACAAAAATTCTGATCATTCATGTAGTTAGTAAACATGTATTATAAATTATCATTGAGTGACTCAACAAAGCAATCAACTGATAAAATGTTAAACATTCAACCTGTAGCACATATAAATATTTTATGTTTGTCGAAATGGATTATTTTAATTTAAAGGCTAGAACCGAAATAAATTTGCAAATCATTAGATAATTTCTTTATATATGAAAATACTTGTTTTAGGACTCGTTAAACAGTCCCAAACACTCTATTAGAAGTTGGGCGAAGTGTTCTAAGAGACAAACGATGGAATTTATTTTGAGTTTGGAACCGCCATTTGTGAGAACCATTTGTTAGAAAATTTACACTAGTGTTTCGAATTAGTATTCCACTATTGACTATGGTATTCTATTTGGAAAAAGTTTCCCAATAATGCACCATGGTATACTATTAAAGAATTTAAAATAAAGCAAATTTTCTTCAATTTCCATATAGTATACGATGGTTCATTACTTGGCACTCTACGGTACTTATTTCATCGTCAACGGGTACAGTACTTATTTCTACGTCATTCAAGGAGATTGACTCAGTAGCATGGATCTCGTTATTTCTAGTGAAGAGGAGAGGGGACCATCTTCAACTCGTATTTTTATGGTCACACTAATATTAGTTTTTCCAATACTTTTAAGCTTTCGATGCAAGTATGACTATAGGATCCAAATCTGAAAGTGACGCATTTTTTAGTCAATCATGGTCAATGCTTCTAAAGTGTCTGCAGGAACCTTTTGTATCCATCGGAATTTAAATAAATAGTGTATCAAATATAAGTTGAACAGATTGCAGATGATTCAGGTACAGTTCCTTCAACGATATTATGGAATTGATTGAAAAAAATTTGTCTGTGGTAAGCCTAAACTTGCTTTAACAGATTAGTCTCTAGAATCCTTTTTCATTTTTTATTGATTTCGATACACAATTTTGCGGGTTCTTCGGTGATGTGTGGGGACATGAATTTTGGGTTTACGACTTTTGTTCTATGTTAGTGACAAACATTAAATTGCACAGCTTTTTTCTAATAATAATAAAGTAAATGGTTTTCAAACCTTATAAATGTAATAATCAAAATAGCATGATCAAAAACTTTCTCACCTGCGGTTTGATTGTACTGTGCTCAAGCTTTTCCAGATAGCGCGATGATCAAATTGACATTACTTCATATACAAATTAAAACAGTAGGTTTAAAGGAATTGCAATTGAATTTGGTTCTGAATCCAGGAACAGAACTGTTTAAGATGCAATGTGTCTGGATCAGAACGATATTTTCATCATTTCTAGGACTTTGAGTAGTTGTGTATACAAAACGGTGATATCACAGTCTCCATTCATTTTGAAAAATTTGACTAAGGTTGGTGCACTAATTACCATTAAAATAATTCAAAGATAGAACACTCCAAAACCGTTTTATATTTATTCCAAATCCAAATTCGAGCAACGGGTAAAAATATTGTTCTGATTTTGGCTGTCTGGTCTCATTTTGTGAAAAGAAGCTTCAGTTACAAAAAAACTGCAAGATCAACTGCAAGGCAAAACTCCTGTGTTTTTAATAAAAAGGCTACAAAACCGTTAGCACGTCTACCCAAATTCTGTAAAAATCCCACTAAATTTAAGGTAACTTGAATTTAAAATGTTATATAAATGTTTGGCTAAACACATCGTAGCAAGTGACTTCCTCCTTACGTATAATGAAATATTCCTATTTGCAGCGCATGAACTGTTAACCAAACAGCAGATAACCTGTAACTCCTCGAAAAATTTTTCGTTCTGGCCTTTGGTACCGATAATGCTACTCTGTGACATACATTTATCACTACTTAAATATTGATTTTTTGCGTCGACTTAACTTATTTTCAAGCATAGGAGTTTTCTGCATAGGATCTTGATGAAACTTTGGCAAATGATACAAGTTCACTTGAAAATGGAAGATCTGGATTCATTTCAAATTTGGACAAAATGGCGGGGGGTCTCCCGAACACCTCTAAGTTTAAATCTTGAATAACTTCTGATCCCGGGCTATGATCTTATTGAAACTTAGTATATAAGGTTTTAGTACTGTTTCCAATATTTTTGCATACCAACTTCCGGTTTGTCACTTCCGGTTGAAAAGTTTTTTTTTCAGGTTTTTATCCCTACTGTAGCCTACAATTACCGATCGATTTTCATGAAACGTTGCTAGAAGCTTTTAAATAACATGATAAAGATTTTATCAGCTTTTGGAGCACATTGGATAAAGGGTTGGGGGGTCCACCATACAACAGGTGGTTTTCCCACAAAGTTTTTATGTTTGTTGGGAGCATAAAACATTCATTCGTGAATGAATTTTGATGACACTTTGGAAAAAGATGCAAACATGTATGACAAAGAACTGATTAGTTTTTGAGCGATAGTGAACAAAGTGGTGGGGGGTCCCTGGAGCACCTGTTTTCTTGAAAGCTCTATAAC
This sequence comes from Diogma glabrata, assembly GCA_963693315.1. Lineage (NCBI taxonomy): Eukaryota > Metazoa > Arthropoda > Insecta > Diptera > Cylindrotomidae > Diogma > Diogma glabrata. Next base: position 388,391,621 of record OY856186.1, read on the forward strand.
ATCTGTACCTGATAAGCGAATTAGATGAAACTTGGTACATGAGTATGTAGTACGGTTTACAATAGTTCTGCATCCCAACTTCCGGTTTTTCACTTCCGGCAAAAAAAAATTTTTTGTACTTTTTTGAAGTTTTTTCAGTGTCTTTATGCGCACTACAGCTTACAGTAATGAAGTGATTATGATGAAACTTATGGAATAGGGTTCCAATTAGTGTGAAAAGATAATTATTATGTTTTGGAACACATTGATCAAAGTGGTGGGGGGTCTACCATACAAATGCTGACTTTTCACACTTTGTTTTTAAAGTTTGTTGGGAGCATACAAACTTCATTCATTAATTTATTTTAATGGCACTTTGGAAAAAGATGGAGACTTAAGTAACAAAGAACTGATTAGTTTTTGGATAATATTGGAATAAGTGGTGGGGGTCCTCCCGAACACCTGTTTAATGTGTCACACTTTTTTCAATGTTTGTTGGGAGCACACAGCATTCGTTCGTGAACGAATTTTGATGACACTTTGGAAAAAGATGCAAACATGTATGGCAAAGAACTGATTAGTTTTTGAGCGATAGTGAACAAGGTGGTGGGAGGTCCCTGGAGCACCTGTTTTCTTGAAAGCTCTATAACATCTGTACCTGATAAGCGAATTGGATGAAACTTGGAACATGAGTATGTAGTACGGTTTACAATAGTTCTGCATCCCAACTTCAAGTTTTTCACTTCCGGTAAAAAAATTTTTTTTGTACTTTTTTGAAGTATTTTCAGTGTCTTTATGCACACTACAGCCTACAATAATGAAGTGATTATGATGAAACTTATGGAATAGGGTTCCAATTAGTGTGAAAAGATAAATATCATGTTTTGGGACACATTGATCAAAGTGGTGGGGGGTCTACCATACAAATGCTGACTTTTCACACTTTGTTTTTTAAGTTTGTTGGGAGCATACAGACTTCATTCATTAATTTATTTTAATGACGCTTTGGAAAAAGATGGAGACTTAAGTAACAAAGAACTGATTAGTTTTTAGATAATATTGGAATAAGTGGTGGGGGTCCTCCCGAACACCTGTTTAATGTGTCACACTTTTTTCCTTGTTTGTTGGGAGCACACAGCATTCGTTCGTGAACGAATTTTGATGACACTTTGGAAAAAGATGCAAACATGTATGGCAAAGAACTGATTAGTTTTTGAGCGATAGTGAACAAAGTGGTGGGGAGGTGTCCCATACACCTGTTTTTTTTAAAGCTCTATATAACATCTGTACCTGATAAGCGAATTGGATGAAACTTTGTACATAAGCATTTAGTATGATTTACAAAAATTATGCATCCCAACTTCCGGTTTTTCACTTCCGATAAAAAAAGTTTTTTTTTAATTGTTTTTTTAGTATCTTTATGCACACTACAGCCTACAATAATGAAGTGATTATGATAAAACTTATAGAAAGGTTTCAGTTAGTGTAAGAAGATAATTATCATCTTTTAGGACACATTGATCAAAGTGGCGGGGGGTCTACCATACAACTGCTGACTTTTCACACTTTGTTTTTAAAGTTTGTTGGGAGCATACAGATTTCATTCATTAATCAATTTTAATGGCACTTTGAAAAAAGATGAAGACTTTAATGACAAAGAATTGACTAGTTTTTGGACAATATTGGGATAAGTGGTGAGGTTCTCCCGAACACCTGTTTATTGTTTCAATGGTTGTTGGAAGCATACAACATTCGTTCGTTAAGTAATTTTGATTACACTTTGTAAAAAGATGCAAATATGTATGACAAGGAACTGATTAGTTTTTTTAGCGATAGTGAACAAATTGGTAGGGGGTCCTCCAAGCACCTGTTATTTTGGAAGCTCAATAACTTCTGTACCTGATAATCGAGTTGGATGAAATTTAGTACATACACATTTAGTACGGTTTACAACAGTTCTGCATCCTAACTTCCGCTTTGTCACTTCCGATAAAATTTTTGTTTGCTTTTTCTCGTACAACAGAATTTATGTTTGTTGGGATACTACTGCCTGCTTTAATATTTTTATTATTACAACTACGAAGTCCATAATATTGGTTAGCTTTTAATTAAAGTATTTGATGGATATCAGCTCATTATATATCCAGAACACTATGTTTCCAGAGCTGTGGTGAAGTCAGCCTATGCATCAGCGTCGCAATATTTTACGTTGAGAAAAAAATGAGATTTTGTAGAGATTAATTGTTTTAATTTAAATATTACCCTCTAAAGGCGAATGTCTAAATCTAAACACATTCAAACCTACTCTACTGTCCTCCTATTTTTGAAACTACTACCAGTTAGTCCAATATAAAAGAATTCCAATCATTAGCGGACAACTTGTAAGCTTTACGTTTAGACTTCTTTTCCAATAAATTAATTACAACAAAATTATTGGCGATTGTTAAATAATTAAATAATAAACCATTCATATCGGTATATCTAGAAATAATATTACCAAGTTTCTGGCTTACTCATCATAATGAATTTTTCGTATGTTTGTAGAAGTTTTGTTGATCTTTTTGTTGAAAATTTAAGATCTGTTTATGCAACTCTGCCTTGGTATGCCTTTTTAAGATTATAATATAAAAATCTCTCAACCAGGGTGCCATTAAGAGTAAAGTCTATCTATAAAATAAAATATTCTTGAATATTTACGTCATCAATTATCATCATCCGTACATTATCGCTCAACAATATATCGCTCAACATTATAGCTCATTATCGCTATGCATATGGTTTTAAAAATATGATATTTTGCAATATGATTGGCTGGATCAGTAGTCATATTATGAGCTTGCTTTACAATAAGGTTTGCATTAGTTGTTGTTTCTTTAACATCAATATCTCCTGCAAAAATAGCAGCAGTAGTGTACGCGGAGAGGTTCACTGTATCGTGAGTTATAAAGAATCCATTATTAGTGATTTCATTTTTTTCAAACTTTTAAATTAATGAAAAATTTCTTCGAAAATCTGACTAAGTTGACGGTAATAGTCGGCTCTTTATCAACGTTGGGATTCCAGAAAATAATAGAAAGATTGAGTTTTCTGCATAGGATCTTGATGAAACTTTGGCAAATGATACAGGTTCACTTGAAAATGGAAGATCTGGATTCATTTCAAATTTGGACAAAATGGCGGGGGGTCTCCCGAACACCTCTAAGTTTAAATCTTGAATAACTTCTGATCCCGGGCTATGATCTTATTGAAACTTAGTATATAAGGTTTTAGTACTGTTTTCAATATTTTTGCATACCAACTTCCGGTTTGTCACTTCCGGTTGAAAAGTTTTTTTTTCAGGTTTTTATCCCTACTATAGCCTACAATTACCGATTGATTTTCATGAAACGTTGCTAGAAGCTTTTAAATAACATGGTAAAGATTTTATCAGCTTTTGGAGCACATTGGATAAAGGGTTGGGGGGTCCACCATACAACAGGTGGTTTTTTCCACAAAGTTTTTATGTTTGTTGGGAGCATAAAACATTCATTCGTGAACGAATTTTGATGACACTTTGGAAAAAGATGCAAACATGTATGACAAAGAACTGATTAGTTTTTGAGCGATAGTGAACAAAGTGGTGGGGGGTCCCTGGAGCACCTGTTTTCTTGAAAGCTCTATAACATCTGTACCTGATAAGCGAATTAGATAAACTTAGTACAAGAGTATGTAGTACGGTTTACAATAGTTCTGCATCCCAACTTCCGTTTTTCACTTCCGGTAAAAAAATTTTTTTGTACTTTTTTGAAGTTTTTTCAGTGTCTTTATGCGCACTACAGCCTACAGTAATGAAGTGATTATGATGAAACTTATGGAATAGGGTTCCAATTAGTGTGAAAAGATAATTATTATGTTTTGGGACACATTGATCAAAGTGGTGGGGGGTCTACCATACAAAGGCTGACTTTTCACACTTTGTTTTTTAAGTTTGTTGGGAGCATACAGACTTCATTCATTAATTTATTTTAATGACACTTTGGAAAAAGATGGAGACTTAAGTAACAAAGAACTGATTAGTTTTTGGATAATATTGGAATAAGTGGTGGGGGTCCTCCCGAACACCTGTTTAATGTGTCACACTTTTTTCAATGTTTGTTGGGAGCACACAGCATTCGTTCGTGAACGAATTTTGATGACACTTTGGAAAAAGATGCAAACATGTATGGCAAAGAACTGATTAGTTTTTGAGCGATAGTGAACAAGGTGGTGGGGGTCCCTGGAGCACCTGTTTTCTTGAAAGCTCTATAACAACTGTACCTGATAAGCGAATTGGATGAAACTTGGTACATGAGTATGTAGTACGGTTTACAATAGTTCTGCATCCCAACTTCCGTTTTCCACTTCCGGTAAATTTTTTGTTGTTGTAAATTTTTGAAGTTTTTTCAGTGTCTTTATGCACAATACAGCCTACAATAATGAAGTGATTATGATGAAACTTATGGAAAAGGGTTCAATTAGTGTGAGAAGATAATTATCATCTTTTGGGTCACATTGATCAAGGTGGCGGGGGGTCTACCATACAACTGCTGACTTTTCACACTTTGTTTTTAAAGTTTGTTGGGAGCGTACAGACTTCATTCATTAATCAATTCTAATGACACTTTGGAAAAAGATGGAGACTTAAATGACAAGGAACTGATTAGTTTTTGGACAATATTGGGATAAGTGGTACGGGGTCTCCCGAACACCTGTTTACTGTGTCATCATTTTTTCAATGTTTGTTGGGAGCACACAGCATTCGTTCGTGAACGAATTTTGATGACACTTTGGAAAAAAATGCAAACATGTATGGCAAAGAACTGATTAGTTTTTGAGCGATAGTGAACAAGGTGGTGGGGTTTTTTTTTTTAAAGCTCTATAACATCTGTACCTGATAAGCGAATTGGATGAAACTTTGTACATAAGCATTTAGTATGATTTACAAAAATTATGCATCCCAACTTCCGGTTTTTTACTTCCGGTAAAAAAAGATTATTTTAATTGTTTTTTCAGTATCTTTATGCACACTACAGCCTACAATAATGAAGTGATTATGATAAAACTTATAGAAAGGTTTCAATTAGTGTAAGAAGATAATTATCATCTTTTGGGACACATTGATCAAAGTGGCGGGGGGTCTACCATACAACTGCTGACTTTTCACACTTTGTTTTTAAAGTTTGTTGGGAGCATACAGATTTCATTCATTAATCAATTTTAATGGCACCTTGAAAAAAGATGAAGACTTTAATGACAAAGAATTGACTAGTTTTTGGACAATATTGGGATAAGTGGTGGGGTTCTCCCAAACACCTGTTTATTGTTTCAATGGTTGTTGGAAGCATACAACATTCGTTCGTTAAGTAATTTTGATTACACTTTGCAAAAAGATGCAAATATGTATGGCAAGGAACTGATTAGTTTTTTTAGCGATAGTGAACAAATTGGTAGGGGGGCCTCCAAGCACCTGTTATTTTGGAAGCTCAATAACTTCTGTACCTGATAATCGAATTGGATAAAATTTGGTACATACACATTTAGTACGGTTTACAACAGTTCTGCATCCTAACTTTCGCTTTGTCACTTCCGATATAATTTTTTTTAAATTTTTGTCGTACAACAGAATTTATGTTTGTTGGGATACTACTACTTGCTTTAATATTTTTATTATTAGAACTACGAAGTCCATAATACTGGTTAGCTTTTAATTAAAGTATTTTATGGATATTAGCTCATTATATATCCAGAACACTATGTTTCCAGAGCTGTGGTGAAGTCAGCCTATGCATCAGCGTCTCAATATTTATGTAGATCACGTTTTTCATCTCATCAGAACTGCGACAAATTTTCAGATAATTTCTTAGAAATATCAAATACCTATAGAAATTTGTTTTATTGAATCAAACACGTGTTGCATGTACGCGGATACATTTCATTGTTCAACACTGTTTATGTGTACATAAACTTAGTACACAACAACTTTTTCCTACAGGCTACAACGGTTATCAATATGAATCCTCCAATTATTGTAAGGCACTAAGAATTTCTTTTTCAAAACTATACTCCCAATTTCATGTTCTACCTCATCTTCCCTTTAAAAAATTTAAACAAAATTTGACAAAAAACCCAAAGATAAAAGTAACAGATGTAAGAATTTCACTATATTAAGTTAGTTTAATTGAAATCAATTGATGACCACCTATTGTAAATTTTACAGTTCTAAATAATACATAATCGTTGTGTCATTTTAGAAAAATAAAATAAAAATTTCAATAGCATAACCACCAACACAATACATAATATTTGTATTCTTAATTTCAATAACTTAAAAAAAGTAACATCCTACCATCGATACCAGTTTCCCTTTCGTATTTTCTTTAGGGTTACTGTCAACATTTTACAATGATAATTCTATGAAATTTTTAATTGATTGAAGTGGAAGCTTGAAGTAAAAAAATTATAATATTTGAATGTTTATTTTGGTCAGTTGCAACACTTGACTTGAATTGACCAACACACAGTTTCGCTAAGAAGTTATTACTTATAAAGTGAAATAAAGAAAATATTTGGTTAAAAATTGTTTAGTTTTGGAATTATTTTTTGTACATTAAAAAAACATTTCATTACTTATAAGAGTTTAAAATTTAATTTAATTAGTGAAAAATGCTTACATTTACAGATGTACCTACAGAAACAAGGGCACAGTTGTGTTTTTATAGATTTCTTCTTATGTACAGTTCATATAATAAGCTTTTTGTTTTGTAAAATTGTTCAAACTAACAATTTCCATTAAACAAGGAATCGCTTATTCCCGAAATAATGCAAACAAAGCTATGATTTTCTTATAGTATGCGCTATAATGATAGTTTGCCACAATTTGAAAAAAAAAATAAAAAATTGCCTATAACTCTTTTAGACGAGAAACACCGCCACGAAAAATTCGCAGTAGTCCACGACCTCTGCAATTGTTTGTTTGAAAAACTTTTTAAATGAAAACAGACTTAAGTATTCATTATATCGAAATGTAAATAAAATGTGGCTTTTATCTGCTTTGACTGAAATAAATGGCATAATTAAGACTTGACTTGATCGTTGTAATCAGCTAATTTTAATTCCAAGATAGTTGTGTTGGGTTATCTGTACAAGAGAATTGTATTGGGTTATATTTGTGCCTCAGACCTAAAGGTCTGAGCTGAGGCACAAATTTAACCCAACACAAATTTCCACCAACTGACTTGCTTTTAAGGTGGGTTCTACAACCGATTTTCTTGACAAGACTTTTTTAAACCGGGAAAAAATCTTGACAAATCGCGCATTATCTTAACTTAACCACAGAAGCCCATACCCTTAAACAAGTGATCAGAGAACATAAGGCTCCTCTCGCTTGTCAACGTTTTTCTGTTTTGGAGACACAAAAATAATCCGAAAAATTTGAAATTATTGTTATTGCAAAATTATTCTTACAGTTTTAAAATCCTTCTAAAATTTTATTTCAAAAAATAAAACTTTTATTGGCGAGAAAAAAAATTGTTCCAATCAAGAATTCGACAAAAAATATATTTAAAATTTTATTTCAAGAAAAATGTTTATAAATAAATTTAGTTTCAATAAAATTTATTAAGTAAAAAATATGAAAACAAAAGAATGTGAACGACTGTCTAATTTCGCTCGAAACCAAAGTGATTATAAGAAAACAGAGAGTGTGCTTAAGACCGCACGGCAGAAGTGAAAACTTCATTGGCAATCGCAATTAATTGATATCGTGTTAGTAGTATTTGGATCGTATTAGCAGTATAAATGAGAAACAAGTCAGAACGATAAACCGCTAACTACACACACTAACCTCACAATGTAATCCAAATAATTGTCAAAATAGCACTCATATGCCAATAGCAAGGACTAAAGTACGCGTGGTTGTCACACCCATAGATCAACAAGTTTAAATTTTACAAATTTTTCTGCGGAAAGCTAAGCAAATTCATTGGTATTAATGCACATTGTTGCGGTTTGCAAATCACTATCGGCTAAGTGCCACCATTTTTAATTATTTTATTGGAGTGAAGCGTAGCGTAGCTCCATTCTTCCCCGATTCGGACTTTCGATTGACGACATACTCCTCCCAAACTATTAAAGATATCAAAATGAAATTTTGCATGTAAGACGACAAAAATAAAATATTGAAAATTAGACATACCACGGAGGAATAATCACCGAAAAACGGTTCCCATAGGCTTTCAATGGGAAAATTGGGAAAATTGCTTGCTTCGCTCCTTTTTATCAATTGCATTTTGCATTGGTTACCCAGTTTATCATGATTGCCATCCATGTTTAATCATACATAAGCTATGCTTCTTTGTATAGAATTTATGCGATTTCCGTCTCGTAATTTTGTGAGCTTTAAATCGATATAATCGATTTTATCATGTATCAAGTTACAAGTATTAAGTCTTCATTTAATTTTAGAAACATGTATTACATACAATTCTAAGCCGACAACATATTTAGTGAAGATGATAAAATTCCAATACATATAATTTTGATACATATATGTAATTATTTCAGCCTTCAGGTTATACTATCTTTCTTACGTTAGTTTTTTTTTATTTAAAATAAAAAATTTAAAATAAAATAAAACTTATGTTCAACAAAAAACAATAATCAAAGCAAACTACCGTTTAAAACGATAGTTAAATGGTTAAATAATAGTAGTTTATGTAACAAGTACGCAAAATAAGGTTTTAGCGGACGAATCGTAATGTTTCCGGACGAGGCGCTAGCCGAGTCTGTAATATGAAGATGAGTCTGCTAAAGCCATTTGCGTACGTGTTGCATACAACGTTTTTTTGTATTAGCTCTTAGGATTATTTTTTCTAATTTATTGCTTAATTTGTATTCTTGCGTACCTAAAAATTTGATTTTTGAACAAAACTTATCAAAGCAATTGTGATTATAATTTGAAAATAATTATAATATAAAATGAAAACAAATTTTGAATCCGCTAAAGTGTTGTCATAACGACTTTAAGTACTAGGCCGCTAAAATACAATTTTGCGGACTCTAAACAGTTCTAAAAGTAATCATTTTTCGGAGCTAATACTAAAAAATAAATGTTCATGATGATTAATGTATTAATGCATAAAGGATAAACAGCCATACATACTTTCAATCTTATATATATTCAATATTTATTTAGCATGATGACTCAAATGCAAATTGCAAAAGACAGTAGCAATATAACTTTAAAGAAATTTTTATTATTTTTATGAATTCATAAATAAAAAAAAAATAGTTTTAATAAAAATTAACAAAAAAACAATAAAAAAATATGTACCATACCAAGAGTTTAAACTCACTACCTACAGCACATCAGTCGAGCACGATATCCACAACGCAATTTGAATCGTTAAAAAATGATAGATTGAAAAATTGATAAATGATAGAAATGCTGACGGATTAGTTTAATTTACTACCTACGGAAAAATCTGTGTGTGGTGCGCCTAAAGAAGTTTTCACTTCAAAACAAAAGAAATTTTTTTTATTATTTCTATGGGATATTTTTATATTTTTATGGAAGTTGTTGTTGTAATTGAATGGCACGCATTAGGTTTAATGCTAATTACATTGAAATCTCTTCGGTTAGAAAGCTGAAAATCTCGGAGGTTATAGTTAAAAAGTTTATCTAAAAGTTAGTATGAGTTTAACTAACAACATAAACTTATGGTACAAGCATGGGGAATCCACTATCACCAATTATTTCTGATTTATTTATGTCGAAATTTGAAATAACATTACAAAATTTAAATATATTACCCCGATTTTGGGTTAGATATGTTGATGATATTTTTGTTATAATAAAAAAGGATAAAATTACTGGCACACTTAATATTTTAAATGAGCAATATAGTACCATTAATTTTACTTATGAAATTGAAGAAAATCAAAAACTTCCATTTTTAGATATGGAATTAAATAGAGTTAATGAAAAAATTGATATTGCTGTTTACCATAAACCAACCAACCCACTGATAGATTAATTACTAGTGACTCATATTGTTCTTCACAAAATAAAATGGCTGCTTTTCATTCTATGGTTCACCGTTTATGTAAACTTCCTCTTTCAATACAAAATTATATGAATGAATACAATACAATCGGACTTGATACTCTGTGTTGTGTTAAATAAATCTATAAATAGCGGAAAGCTATACAAATTATATAACGGTTTAGTGATATGTAATTGTAATCTGTTAATCATGGTACCTGCAAGAAAACCAAACAAGAATCAACTGAAGAAATTAGAAAATAGTTTTCGTATTTCCAATACTATTTGTAAATGTGGTAAATGTGAAGAAAACTTCAACAAAAAAGATAAAAAAATTGTATGTAAAACATGTGATGCAGTGTTTCACCTTGAATGTACAAAAGTCAACCGTAATCAATATAAAAAGTACGTCGAAGATCATGAATGGTACTGTTGTAATCAATGTGAAAATCTATGGAATGAAAAAAATAAAGTTTCTCTGATCTCCGATAATGAAAGCGAGGATGACGAAAAAAATGATGACATCACTCGAAAAACTACACTAGATGAACTGATTAAATCTCAAAATTACATCTCCAGTCAATTGGATACGTTAATCCAGGAAAATAAATCTATAAAGGCTATTCTTAAAACGTATGTGGAAAAGACTCAAATGCTAGAAAAGTCTCTACAAGATCTTGCCCACGAAGTCGAGGAACTAAAGCAGGAGCGCCTTGAATGTAATATGCTTATCATGGGAGTACCAAAATCGGGAGATGACTCAGCAGCATTACAATCTATTGCAGCGGCAATTAAAATGAGCTTAAAAAAAGAACACATCAAAGAAATTGTTAGACTTGAAAAAAAAACATCGGAAGAAGGAACATCATCCCAAACTCACCCTCCGATTCTTGTAAAATTTAGTCGAAAAGAAGTTAAAGATGAAATGATAACTGCAAAGAAAAGACATAATGGAAGCCTTCTTACAAAAAGTATTTTTCAAACAGAAAGAGATGAAACCAAACAGATCTATCTAAATATGCATTTAACTCCCTATAATCAGGAATTACTTAAAGAAGCTAGAAAGTTAAAATCGACATTTAATTACAAATATGTGTGGTTCTCAAACAACAAGATAAACGTTCGAAAAAGTGAAAACTCTAAAGTATGCGTAATCAAATCGATTCTGGATTTGGACAATCTAAAAAAAACTAATTTTGCTACAGTG
>OY856186.1:388407866-388412038 GCA_963693315.1 Diogma glabrata
CTCCCTAGATTATTCGACTTTTTTAGCTCTACCCACTTAACCTGTACCCGGATATGGCCAGTTCGCGAACTTGTCCAAGAGATTTTTTGCCGCAACGTATACATAAAATCTTTTTGTTGTAGGTCAAGAAATGCGATCGTGAGAGTGCCGGTAAATTCCGTTATAGCTCATATCGTCTCCGCTTATCTTTCATAGTCATTTGACACCAAAATTTTTCCGAAATTCCGAGATGAAGCCCATTGCAATAGGTAGATTTTTATATGAAATCTACCTAAAATGGTGACACAATAAACAGGTGTTCGGGAGGCCCCCACTACTTATCCCAATACTGTCCAAAAACTAATCACTTCTTTGTGATTTAAGTCTCCATCTTTTTTCAAAGTGTCATTAAAGTTGATTAGTGAATGAAGTCTGTATGCTCCCAACAAACTTTAAAAACAAAGTGTGAAAAGTCAGCAGTTGTATGGTAGATCCCCCGCCACTTTGATCAATGTGTTCCAAAAGATGATAATTATCTTCTCATGCTAATTGAAACCTTTTTCATAAGTTTCATCATAATCACTTCATAATTCTAGGCTGTAGTGTGCATAAACACACAGAAAAAATTCAAAAAATTGCAAAAAAAATTTTTACCGGAAGTGAAAAGCCGGGAGTTGGGATGCAGAACTGTTGTGAACCGTACTAAATGATTATGTACCAAGTTTCATTCAATTCGATTATCAGATACAGATGTTATTGATCTTTCAAAAAAACAGGTGCTCGGGGACCCCCTACCACGTTGTTCACTATCGTTCAAAAACTAATCAAATTTCTTTCACGAACGAATGTGGTATGCTCTCAACATAAAAAACATGGGAGAAAAAACCGCCTGTTGTATGGTGGACCCCCAACCCTTTATCCAAAAGTTGATAAAATCTTTCTCATGTTACTTGAAAGCTTTTACTAATGTTTCATGAAAATTAAACGGTAATTGTAGGCTACAGATGGGGTAATCACCTGAAAAAAAAACTTTTAACCAGAAGTGACAAACCGGAAGTTGGTATCCAGAAATATTGGAAACAATACTAAAACCTTATATACCAAGTTTCCATAAGATCATAATCCGGGATTAGAAGTAATTTTAGATTTAAACTTAGAGGTGTTAAGGAGATCCCCTGCCATTTTGTCCCAATTTAAATGAATCTAATGAATCTAGATCTTTCATTTTCAAGTGAACCTGTATCATTTGCCAAAGTTTCATCAAGATCTTATGCAGGAATGTCACGCACCCACACACAGACGTACACCAAAATTTTTTTTGGCTATTTAGATAGAGAATGGTCCAAAACAAAAGAAAAAACAAAATTTAGGGTATGTAAGATTTTTTTTTCTCGATAGATTGCATTACTTCACACAATTTGAAATTGTGTTGAAGTAAAAAGAAGACAATTTCTCTCTGTGGTGTCTGAAAACTAGTTAAAACTCCTAATAGGATGCCATGATTACATCTGTCAAATCAACGATTATACGTTGATATAATTAATCTAAATCTGAGGATGAAGTTCAGTTTACACACTGTAAAAAATTGTAGGTAAAATACAACGAACAATGGTCGGTTGAATTCATTTAAAGGAGACGTTGTTTGATTTTGATTGATTTAACAAACATGGCTGTTAATTGCCAGTTTCAGCAAACATGTTTGTCAAATATTTTGAACAACTTTTACAAGCTGTTCGTTGTTGAATGAAATAAACATTAGCCAACATTATAAAATATAACTGTGAAAAATTTTCCAACAAGCAAGAGCATCTCTGCGAGTGAACAGGATTTTTCAAAGTGAAAGAACTCCAAATTTAAATAAGTCCCACAACCTTACTTATTCTTTCCAACCGATGTATTAAGATCATTAAATCAGGAAGATGAAAAGGAAGAAGCTTGAGATAAAAAGCAATAATAGAATTACAACAATTTTTTGAAAAATTGTATCTAACAGATAATGGCATAGAAATTGAAAATAAACAAAAGCCACAAATTATGAACATCAATAATTTTAAAAAAACAAACACCCTAATTTGGGGTTAGAGGTCATATTGCAATTAAAATCGAAAAATAAAATCAATCAAAAAAAAGTTTATATAGTTAATTTTTAATAAAATAATAATAATCATGATACATAATAAAAATAGATAAATAATAAAAAAAAGGGTAAAATCTTTTCTAATTCCTAATCAAATAAACTTGAAATTCTATTAATCATCGTGTGTCAATTATCGATTGATCGATTGGTTTAAAATAAATTGTTTCAATAAAATATGATAACAAAACCAAAGTTAATTGTTTAAAATAAAAATAAGGAAGAATAAAATATATGAAAATAAATTTTAGATACACACAATTCACGCCTCATTGAATTTAAGTTTTTTTTTGTTGTGATCAAACAATACAGAATCATCGGAACAATTTATAGATATTGTTATTTAAATGAAATATTCAAGATGACTTTTTGTTTTGAGAATTGGCAGACTTTGTGGTTTATTTGAAATATTTAATAGTTTTAGTTAAAGATGCCAAAACCATCAAGCATGGACGATAAAGACGCTTCAGTAATTCCTTTCATATGAATTCTAAACAGCAAAGTTGTCATATGGTTTTGGTCACTACAATGTATTACATAAAACGTCAAAGGGACATTAGCATACTCACTTAAACGTTTTGTTGTATTTGGATAAGCTGAAACGTAGGACTTTTCACTTTAAAAAGAAATAGATACTATATCTATTTATCCAAGGGAATTTAAATTTTGAAAATGATACATGAATGTACGGACTAAACGCGGACTCTAACAAGGAAAATCTCTAACATAACACTAATATAATTTATTTATGACTTTTCATTATGACTTTTAAAAAACAAATAAAAATAATTTATTAATCTAACACGCAAACTAGAATTAACAGCGAGAGAAGTGATAAAAGACAATATTGTTGATTGTAGTTTGCCTGGGTGTCAACTTCCAATCAATATGTATTATACGACAGGTTTATTTTTTGTTTTCTTCAGCCAACATTATATTTATGCCACAAACGCTGTTTAACATAACGATATTGTAGTAGACGCGAAGATCTTCAGCAATTTATAAAGTAAACGAAATGTGTTCGAATGAATCGAACGAATCACATCTCCAATGTCGTCATTACGGCAAAAATCACATTTAACCCAAGCAACCAGATAATATAAAAATCTTTATAAAAATCTGTATAATTTGTGGAATTACTTCTAGTTTAGATATAGAGTATTCTATAGATATTGGTGTAGAATTCCAATAAAATTTCTAATGGTAAGTTTTGGCCACTTGTTCTACATTTCGTAAGGATTGTATTACTTTTATTATCTTCGGCTTCTTGCGATGTTGTGGAATTTTTTCTGTATCGTTTACTCTAGAACATTATCTACATTTAATTCTACATGAAAGCTCGAGTTGTTTTCTTATACATCTATAGATATTATTCGAAAATATCTACGCTCATTTCTATATATGTAGATGAAAAACGTGTTCTAGACCAGTGTTTCTCAACCGTTGGTCCGCGGACCATTATTGGTCCGCAGTAAAAGTTTATCGGTCCGTGAATTTCGTTATATTTATTACAATTTTGTTTTACTCGAGCGGTTTTTTCCCTCCTCAAATGTGAATACAACTTGACAAATTAGAATTTTTTCTACGATAGCATATAAAAATTCTATTTTCATGCAGACCTAATCCTCTGTGAAAAAGTTTTTTTTTCACATGTGTAAAATCATTTTCACTAAATAAAAAAATTGCATTCTCTATGTATTTTCATAGAATGTTGTAAAGTTTTTAAATCAAAGCAATCATAGATTTCTAATTAAATAATTTATAATAAATATCGTTTATATATTTACTATCGTAGAAAAAATTGAATTTCATCGCGAGATGAAAACGTTTTACGTGTACGTGAAAAAATTTTCACTTCCTAAAGAACAGGAAAATGATATAAATGTAATAAAATAGTACATTATTTAATTAGCAGCTAAAGTGATACTTTTTGTGTTGAGTCTATAGATTGACAGTTATAGACGAAACACAAAAAGTCACTTTAGCTCCGAATTAAATACACTATTTTTTCGGCAAACGTTTAAATTTTGTATAACTATGAAATTAATACAACAAAATT